>JAWNPK010000052.1:455000-820000 GCA_035047565.1 Drosophila mulleri | reverse complement strand
TTTTGTTTGTTTGTTCTTTTTTTTTTTTTTGTTTTAGATGTGTAAACGTTCATTAACTCAATTTTTTATACCCTCAACCCATTGAAAATGGGAAATCAGGGTATAATGGTTTTTTTTTTAAATGTATGTAACAGGCAGAAGGAGGCGTGGCAGACCCCACAAAGTATATATATTCTTGATCAGGGCGACGAGCTGAGTCGATTTAGCCCTGTCCGTCTGCCTGTCTGTCTGTCTGTCCGTATGTTTGAACGCGTCGATTTCCGAAGATATAAGACCTAGAGACTTGAATTTTTTTTTAAATGACCGTATATACAGCGCAGATGTCGAGTTTATCACTAAAAATCGATAAATCATCCCGTTATGTTTTTATCAAATAAAAACATTCAAGTTCAAATCAGGCGCCAGTATAGCCAATTGTGAATGACTTTTCATTTTTTTTTTTTTTTTAATTTGTCACATATTCAATGGAATATGTAGATCATATGCTGAAAGTTTCATTAAATTCCTTTAGTTCTATCAATTTTTTAAAAATCATCAAATATTTGGCCAATTAACAAACGCACGTGAAACAGTCACAGCAGTTTTCCTATACGTGTGCACACACACATTAAAATAAACTATTAGTTTAGTTTCGATTTGCTAGATGGCGCTGCAGCAGTGAATGTATTGCTGTTTTGCCATTAGTCTGTCAACAAGAGAAGTAGAGTTATGGAAAGCAGCGTGTCGCACGCTCGAGAAGTCTCGGGTTCGAATCCCAGAGCGGGCGCAATTTTTGTTAACTTTTTTAATTGTTTTAAAATATTCAAGTATTTAATTAAATGAGTCTTCTCTTTCTCTTATATTTTTAAATACATTTAAATTGAAAATTTAACCACACTAAAGGTACATTTTTATTAGTTTGGTTCAGGGTAGTATCTAGTCAAGCACTCTCGACTAGAGTTTCCTTACTTGTTTTTATATGTGTTTTATTTACTTCAATGCAGTAAAGTATTTTAATTATTTAAAAATGTTTATTTTTTGTTGTTGCTTTTTTATGCATACATTTTTTGTTTGTTGTTTTCTTTGTTGCTTTTTTATGCATACATTTTTTGTTTGTTGTTTTCTTTGTTTTGTTTTTGTTATATCCTGAACCCATTGAAAATGGGAAAATCAGGGTATAATGGTTTTGTTGAAATGTATGTAACAGGCAGAAGGAGGCGTGGCAGATCCCCCAAAGTATATATATTCTTGATCAGGGCTACGAGCTGAGTCCATTTAGTCCTGTCGGTCGGTATGTCCGTCTGTCCGTATGTATGAACGCGTCGATCTCGAAAGATATAAGAGCTAGAGACTTGATTTTTTTTTTTAAATGACCGTATATACAGCGCTACTTATTTATTTATTTTTTTTTTATATTTTTACCCAATATTATATACGGATCGCTCATTTTCACTGGGTATAGAAATTTACAAAAATGTGAATTTACATTTTATTAAAGACTCTTAATGTAGAGAATTTTATATTGTCTATCATTCGTATTATTTTTTCCTGTAAATAATGAGACCACAACTTAAAATTTTAGATGATAATATAGAAGATTTAAAAGAAATACGCAATCGCGCAGCAAGCCTTATTCAATCTTGGTGGAGAGCGTATAAAACTAAAAAAATTTATAAAATAAAAAAACAATTTAAAAGGGAATTGTTAGGCATTCGAAAAATACGACAACTAAAAAGACCAAACCAGTTTTCGAACTCTGTTCTTGAGATGTATAGAAATGAGCAGAAGAGAAGAAAACTTGATGAGGAATTTGAACAACTTATTATGGATGAGCGAACCCGCTTGCTTCAATTGCGAAGTCCCTGGATGATGGAAGATATTTCTGATCATATTCGCGGTTGGTTTGCAGAATTGTAAGTACTTTTTGATATTTAAGAACAAATTGATATTTAAATGAAATATATAAATTTGTATTTACAGTTATACAGCAACTGGGAATTTCCACCCGTATCCTGATCCAGTGAAGAACGGAACTGTGTTGGTTGTTATTGACGAAACAATGGACATAGGAACATTTCAGCAGAGTCTAACTAAAAAACCTTTGACAAACGAGGAAAAGAAAAAAATAAAAGATAAGATAAAGGCGGAAAAGAGAAAAATGAAAGAGAAACTTAAGAATCAAAAAATGAAGGATGCGAAGCGAAGGAAGAAATTAAAAGATGCTGGAATAATTGATGTTGCCTATTCAATAGCATCAAGCAAGCCAATAGGTATGTCAATAGAACTATGTTAATGAAAAGATCAGAGTTATGAGATATCATATCATTTATATAAAGTTGCATTATCTAATTTATTCACTCGTGTTCCATTAAACTAAAATATTTTTAAATCTATTGAATTTTGACAGTTAACATTGAAGAGACAATGAAGCAATTTTCAATCGATTGGCGAAATGTTGATGAATATCTAAATAAGAATCATGATCCAATTAAGGAATGGGTGACTGAACAACAATTAGATGTAATACATCACGAACTGCGGGAATTGGTAGATGAGTATATGCGGTAAATATTTTCAGATTAAAAACACAATTATCATTCTTTTTCACTGAAAATTTTCGTTAAAAAAATTGAATACTTAGATTGTCAAAACTAAGAATAAAAAAATTAATCTATATACATTATGTACTGCTTATATACAATATACGACTGTTTATGATATATGTTATATAATTATTTCAGCGTTGAATATGAACTGCTAAAGAGTGCTTTAGCTGCAGATCAAGATGAACCTTATAAACCTGGTAAGGTAAAAAACAAGAAGAAGAAGAAGGGTAGAAAGAAGAAAAAATTAATAGATCCGACAGGAGATAGAACTCTCAGTTCATTGTATCACGAACTAAAAGACGCATCTGTAATTGAAGAAGTTTCTCATAGAGACTTCAATGAATTCATTGCTGACTTTAATTTTATAGCTGATGATACTAGAGATGAAAACTATTTAACGTAAGAATTTATTCCAATGGCAATCATAGATATAGTGCTTTTTTTAAATCTCGCCAATCTTACTCATCGATTGCTCATTTGTTTATAGACTTATTGGCATCATTTTTGAACTTTGTGACTACATAGAATTGCTATTTTACCTTCGAACACATCTTTTGTATTTCTAGAACTGTCGGCCCTGCAAAAGGAGACATTAAAATGGTTGTTCAGGAAAGTATGCTTGGAATGAGCGAATTTGATATCGCTAAACCCAAGTCGATTTTGCTCGTTGGACCAGTCAACAGCGGCAAAAAGCTGCTCTGCAATATAATCGCATCTGAGTTGGGTATGATCATTTGATTAAAGACTATATTATCTTATTTAACATATATATATATATATATATATATATATATATATATATATATCTACAGATGCTGTTTTTATAAATCTCAGTCCGGAAAAGGTTTGCAATTTCTCTCAAGATATGGAAATGTTTTTACATATTGTCATGAAAGTAGCCCGCGAATTTCAGCCAACAATATTATATATTGAAGAAGCTCATCGCGTATTTCATAAAAAGATTCCACCTGAGGAAAAAGATATATTACCAACACTACTCGCTCCGTATATCCAAAAGAAAATTTTAAAGCCAATTAAAAAGTCAGATAAAATTGTACTTCTCGGTACAACAAGTTTACCTTGGATGGCCAAACCACTCCTTAAGAGAAATTTCCAAAAAATCTTACTTATTCCGAAATGCGACTATGGTACTTGCTTTTTACTTTGGCTGGATTTGATGACCGAAAATGCACCTGAGGCTTTAGAAAATTACGCATATTCTGCTTTGGCAAAAATTATGAAAGCCTATAACTCTGGGGATGTAGCGAACAGCGTAGCTAATACATTGAGTGTGTCCCGAAAAATGCGCCTCAAAGCTGAAGCATTGAACCCAATGGAGTTCCTGGAATACTTCTTGACGGAATTGGATCCTCCACTCTTCCCACCGGAGGATAAGGTATGCATAGAAATCTTCTAAAACTACGAGATCCCCTGAACCCTTCGAGCAACAACTATTTCAATCATTTTTCGCGTCTTCTGCTTACACAAAAAACTCACACACACGCACGCACACAGGCACCCACGCATAAACACGCATGGGCTGCAGTGTGTGCTTACTATGAGAACTTAATTGTTTAATAACTTTTCTTGTGGATAGACTATCTTCATGAATCTTAGAGATCGTGATTATAACAGTGAAATTCGTGCGTTTGCACAAGTCTCTAAAGCGCGTTTTACAGATTTATGGCTGAGGAGGTGGGGATGTGTATGTTGAGTTACAACAAAAATCGAAATCTATAAAGTACATATGAATCTATATTTAAAATTTTGAGACTCTAGCTCTAAAGATGTAGGAGATATAATTTTATAACTGATTTTCCATAAGGATTTTTATCGATAAAAAGTAACAAAATGAGTTATCGATTTTTTGTGATAAACTAGATATGCACGCTATATATACGGACATTTAAAAAAATTTAAGAGTCACACAGAAAATCATAGGAATGCAAGCATAAACAAGCAGTAGCTGCAGTGTCCGTCCGTCTGTCGGTATGTTTGAACGCGTTGATTTAAAAAGATATAAGAGCTAGAGACATCATTTCGAGTTTATCACCAAACATCGATAACTCATTCCGCTTTTTTATTGAAAATCAGTTATAAAATTATATCTTCTAGAGCTATTCATATAATAGTTATAATTCACCCACTCCCTTATATCCACCCTCTATAAGGGTAAGGGAGCGTATTTCAAATACAAATTTCAAATGTAACAGGCGTATTTCAAATACCAGAGACTTAAGCTTTGGCAATTAATGTTATAATCACAATCTGAAAATTTCATGAAGATAGTTTAAGCAGAAAAGAAGCGAATACTTATTGAAATATCAGTTGCTCGAAGGGTTCAGAGGCTCGTAATCGAGCAGTCTCGACTAGAGCTTTCTTAGGCTGACGTCAGAGTGGCCGCAAGAAGCGATACGATGCTATGGAGCGACAAAGTGCGAAAAAGCTCTGCATGCAGATTTATATGTAATCGCTTAAAACATGTCAGCGCAAGCGAAGCAACAAGTTAAAGCAAGTTTATCGCATGATAAAGCTTTTCTTATACTGGTGTTTTGTTGCGTGCTGAGCTTAAATAACCGTTGGTTAGTAGGTGCAATACATTCTTTTATGCAACTCAAACAATATTTCTCTCTTTCACTCTGTCATGTCATCGCTTTGCAGATCGCTGCGATAATTCTCGCTTATAGCAGCGCATCGCTTCTCGCGGCCACTCTGACGTCAGCCTAACTTGTTTATAATCGATATTTATATTAATCGATTGATTTTTAGCTAATGGATAAGTTCAACAAATGGTTTGGTGCCTCAAATAGATTTGAAAAGATGAGAAACGCTGCCATGGCGAAGCAAAAAAAGAAATAATCGATATATAAATCAGTTTGTGCAAAGACTCCTTTGATAATATCGTAAATAAATCATTTCACATGTATTCTCACGTTTCAATAAAGATGGTCCATCTGCAAGACAACTTTTTGCATAATAAAAATACTGCAGCTCAAACTGAGAATGAAATACTCTAGTTACTTGTTAAAATGATATGGACTTTTATTTATCAAACATTTACATCGTAGCAGTTGTATTTAATGTATTTTTTCATTTTTAATGGGTTTTTGGCTATTTATTAGCTAGGGCTAGTAAATTTATTGTATGTGCCTTACTTAGTTAGTCATGTAAACTATTACCTAAATACTAATAAGACGGTGCTTAAAATATTTTTGTATGGGTACTGATCGTTTGTTTGTTCAATTACAGCTATAGGTGAATTCTAATCACACTAGATTTATCAAATTTGATGAACAGACGGACATTTAAAAGCTAGAAAGCACTTATATAATACATCGCATTACATTTGTTTAATTTTATTTACTGCATAGTTTACACTCAGACTATAGTTAAACAGAAGTAACAAATACCAAGGAAATTATTAAGATCGAGTCTGTGCTTAGATTATTTAATAACATGTATTTCTTTTTCTAGATCAATTAACTATGTATGCTTTAATGGATTAAACTCGTTTTATTTACCCAACTATTCTTATTGATTATTAAAATGGTATTCAAATATATTATTAAGACCGTTTTTGCAAGTATCCTTGCTTATATACATATTTCCCCAAAGGCTTAAAACTTGATCGTTCACTGAATCGTAGGTTAAAAACAGGAATACTGTTTATGTTTTTCTTTTTCTTATATTACTTTCTCATTTACTCTACTTTTTTTTTATAGTATTTTGATATATGTATGTATAAGTTAAGTGTTAAAGAATGGAAAACAAAAATTATTAAAATAACGGGATTGTTTAGTGTTTTATTTAAAAACATTGATTTCACATAAATTCACCAAAATATATTCAAGTCGAGTTAGTAATATCCAAATCCTGCAAAAACCTATTCTGCGTCATTTGCTCTTAGATGATGTTAAAAAAAAGAAACTAACTTCTGCCGCTTTATAAAAAGAAAGATACAAAATAATTTAAATAACTACACATCCATGGACCCCAAATTAACATTAACCAAGTCGACCTGATTCTGGACGACCGACCAAACCAATAACTGTTTACGTATAAAAATGCTCTTTTTAGCAAATACAAGTTTATTTTTTATTAACTTTTTGACGCGCTATTAAACAATAACTACTATATTATTGATATTTATTTGTTGTAAAAATATTGTTAATAAAAAGCCTGATTATAAAACGTTCATGAAAATCTAAATCAGATTTTAAACTCTAGCTCCGCTCCAATTTCTTGATGGGATACATCTTGTTTGTATAGGTTATATTATTTATATTATATTATACACGCATAATGCTGTTGGAAAACGTAATATGTACTTAAACATATATATTTATACATTAATATGATGGTTTGGTTTTTTCTAGATCACTTTTCTGAAAAAATTTTTAGACCGTGACATTTTATGATGACATGGTTTTATATGTATTTGACATTACACAAATCTACGACAGACCTTGATCAGAAAATATGTATGTATTATATATGGGCATGCTACGCAACCTGTTACATGTTACATACATCACACTGAAATCCCACTACAACTGGATTTATGGTATAGAAATGAAAGTCTCCACAATATAATAATAACAAATCAGGACAACTATATATCCATAAGCATAACATAACCAATATTGTTAGTGTAATATGGGACGAATAAGTACTTTGAACATTTGGTGGTTAAATGTTCTTAGGTAGGATTAACTTTCAAATTCAGATTCAATAAACCAATAAGTACATAGCCGTCACTTACCGATTACGAAGTACCTCTTCAAAATAGCATAAATACAAAGCTTAAACATGATTTTCTTTTACGCTCGGTTCAAAATCAAATGTTAATGGTTATTCGGTATTCGTTGTCCACTATACCAGTATACCTAGTACCAATAGGTATAGTTCTGGGTATAAAAATGTAACACATAAGTTCACATATTTGAGTGAGACAGCTTATAATAGTAATAAGACGAAAGTATTTGTTTTTTTAGTTTTCTTTCTTATTATTTAATGTGAGCTGTATGTATTAAATGATTTGAATTGCTGATGTTTATATTGGGATTTACATTGTCGAAATGCATATAATCATGCTATTAGTCAAAAATCCAATAAAGCTATTGGTTAGCTCATCTCAAGGAGGATCGCTTTTTTTATATTATTACACATTAAAAACAGTGAGTACTATAGTAATTGCTATATTGTTTGCTTAATTTCTTTCGAGACTCATTAAGATCGATCCCATATATATTTTAGCGTATCTGTAAATTATTAACTATGCTAATTTGATTATTTAGTTCTTATATAGTGTTTGATTTTATACGTGATATCGTAAAGTATTTAATCATGATCTAAAAATACGAGAATACTTTATAGCTTACATTTAAATTATATTGTATATACATGTATGTTTTTAATTCCAATATACAAATAACATGTTATGGTGCTGACACATTTATATGCATACATTAAATCAATTATCTGAATTAAAAATCATTTTTCAAACATAGTTAAGGGATGATTTGGTTAAGATATCTTGAAATTGAATAATTTATAATGTAATAGACTCTTTGAATTATATATATACATTTCGGCTGTATAAGACTTTTCCAATTTTTTTAAATAACAAATTTTGTATTATTGTTGTTTTTTGTTGGCAGTGTATCGGCAGAATATTTGTATATTTTTAAATCTTCAAATCTTCAAAATAAAAAACTTGAAATGGGGAAATTATTAAACTGAGAAATCAACTATTCTCAACGTGATATATGAACGAAATATTTTGGTTATAAAAAAAAGAATATGTTCATTTTGATTATAAAAAAAAAAGAATATGTTCATTTTGATAATAAAAAAAGAGTTTCATTTTTGTGGATATATCACATGATAAAAATAATCATTTCAAATTTATGCTGTCTTAGTTATTTCAATCTACTCTTATACCAGTGGGTTTAATATACTCGTTCACAAAGTGAAAATTGTACATTTTCTTTTACTCTGAACGAATTTAACTACTTAGTTATTTCAATCTACTCTTATACCAGTGGGATTTTCTTTTACTCTGAACGAAACTGCTTTTCTGGACAGTGAACGAATATGACAAAGTCGGTAGAGACCGACTTCAATATTCTTACTAATATTTACTTTATTTTTATTTGTTACATATGCATTATACTAACTCATGTTATTCCATTTATAAAATTCAATAACATTGTATGCTTTCTTATGATTCAGTAATAACTTGTATAACATAAATTACATATATTTAGATTTCTATATGTATTTACATAAGTTTTAACTCAATTTTGTTTTCAATATATTTGAATTGGTAAAAGAACTAAACTAAAATCTTTAATACACTAGCAAATTAAGTGTGTTACTGTATAATTCTCTTACCTCAACATAACCTTTAATATCTACTAAATATTATAAATATGTACAGCTTCTAAATACATAGTAAGGCACCTTTGAACTTAGATTTGCAAATGAATAAATATTTTTAAATAATAATCTTGACCGATAAAATGAAAATAGCATATTGTAAAATTATAACATTCATGGTGATTGCTAATCGATTGCAACTTGAAATGCCCATTTTATATTCCATATCGATGTCCAGGAGAAGATCATGATTGCGTGTATAGAACTGATGAATATCGCTGATCTAAAATATATAAATAATTAACGATTTTATTATTTTTAAAATACCAAAGATATTTCTATAATTCAGTCCACCCATAATGTAAATATTTTAATGATCGCCCTTAAGAAGGAAAATGTAAATCAAAACCTCATTCCATCCATATTTGTTTTTAGCCTGCACTATTGCCTCATAGACAGCATTATGTTCCAGGTTCCGTATGACATATGACATTAAATAATGTGTACCGTCTGTCCGAATCGGAATAGGCTTTATATGATACTCGTGCCATTTACCAGGATGCTGGTATGTTTCGTTCATCTAAAAATTGTCAAGTATGTTTAAGTACATAGGTTTGTCAAAGATTATTTTTTTCTTTTAGTACTTAACAGCAGCCTTCGGTATAATAACTTAATTTCTTCTAGAGGGGGTATGGACTCAATTGTCCAAGTCAAGTTATAATGATCTAAAAAGCCACTCAAGGCTGATGAGATAAAATCAGCTGGACCTGGTCTTCCAGAAACCTCAATGTATTTCTTTGTACGTCCTTGTGCATTGTCGGCAACACAGCTATAGTTTCCAAAATCAGTTTGTTGGAAATTTCGAATAATGAGACTGTATCTATCATCATGAGGATACATGGAACGTCTATCAGTTGGATCCAATAGAAACGAGTTTTGGTACCATAGCATCTATTTAAGTAATTTCACATTAATATTTTCCTATCTTCTCCTTTTTTTAATGTTGAAGATTAACTTACTTCAGAATTTACATCCCCACGAACCACACACACTAGTTCTATATCATATCCTTCTGCAGCGTGAACCCAAGCTTTCTCTACAGTAATTTCCGGAGGAGCTTTAATGAAAAAAGGGTATAAAATAATTGAAAAAGCAAATAGTAAATTAAATCTTTCTTGCCATTTTTTTTACTGAGGAATCTCAGTAAAAAGCGACCAAGATTTTTCATCTCTGGAGCAATTAAAATTGGCAAATGCCGAGATGAGCTTAAAGTTTAAAACATTTATCTACATCTGTCCACGGACGAACTTTTGGAAAGTTTAAGAAGATCGTAATAAATAAGGGAATGTAATATTAATAGAATATAATAGATTTCCTGACCTCAGGATGCCACACAAACGAACTTTTCATTATACCCTGAACCCACACTGCAGCCTATGCGTGTTTATGCGTACGAGCCTATGTGTGACAATGTATGTGTGTTTGCGTGTGTGTGTTTGTATAAGCAGAAAGACGCTAAAAATGATTGAAATGGCTGTTGCCCGAAGGGTTCATGGGATCTCGTAGTCGAGCAGTCTCGACTAGAGCTTTCTTACTTGTTTTGTTTTGTTATACCCTGAACCCATTGAAAATGGGGAAGGAATCATCGCAGACCCCATAAAGTATATATATTCTTGATCAGGACGATGAGCTGAGTCGATATAACCCTGTCCGTCCGTCCATATGAGTGCGTCGATCTCAGAAGTTATAAAAGCTAGAGAGCTGAAATTTTGCATGCATACTCGTGTATACCATACGCTGTACGAGTTTATTATATTTTTTGATAACTCATTCGATATCTTTTCTATCGAGGATAATCGATAAATTGATATTGTTTTTTCAGCCTTATTTGAACACTATTAGACCCACAGACTTCAGATTTACTGTGTATATACATTTGATGGATACACACATTTTGTAATTTACAGATTTTGAATACCACGCCCCCTTTGCCCACAATTTGTAAAAAACGTATATCAAGTACTAGAGGCTTTTGCTTTGGAATGTACACACATTTACACATTATGATTACGTTTTGAAAATTTCATTAAGATTGTACGTCTACAAACGAAATAATTCAACAAAAAATTCTCATAATATTGCCCACACTGCAGTGCAGCCCAAGCGCAGTCGCTGCTTACTGCGCAGTTAGTAGAGCGCGGGCCTTTGCGTGCGGGGGGATGCATGTGTATGTGTGTGTGCAGAATGATTGGATCATCAGCATGGAGTGTTCAGGGTATCTCCTAGTCGAGCAGTCTCGACTAGAGCTCATTGTCCTGATCAAGAATATATATACTTTATGGGGTCTGCGATGATTCCTTCTGCCTGTTACATACTTTTCACAAAACCATTATACCCTGATTTCCTATTTTCAATGGGTTCAGGGTATAATAAGAGTTATGATTTGATTTTTATATACAAATTTTTCCTTTTTTTGAATCCGCCATAATAAGAAATCCTTGTGTGTTTTCCTCTCTCTTCTTGGGAATTCTTTTGAGCCTCAATTTTTTTTAAATGCGTAACACTTATTTGCGGTCCCTGTATATATGTATGGGAACTGCCACGCCTTCTGCCTGTTACATACATTTCAACAAAACCATTATACCCTGATTTCCCATTTTCAACGAGTCAGGATATAAAAATGAAAAAAATTAAGGAAAAAAGATATCCCACTTTATGCCGCCTACCATCGAACTCAGGAGCTCTGCCCATAGTGTAATAACAGCATCGCCACTTTTCGTTTCAAACATGCAGTATCAAACTGAAAGGACTTCACTGCTGGAGCGTCATTAAGCCAAAGTTTAGAATGTGCAATTCACCTATGAGATATAACTTTATATAGATCAGTCATGATACATGAAATATGCTCCAGTTTTACGTCCGCCTACTTTACATGAATTGAAGACATATAGTGATTGATATGTCAATTCAATTACCTGTAAAACTCATATTAGTTCAAACAAAATCTGATCAATCATAAATTTTAAGTTTAACAGCAATTTTTGAAATCAAAGCAATTTGAAGATGTCCTTCGATTTGAACCATAAGTACTGGATTTCTACTTCGAAAGAAATCAGTCAATTGATAAAAAAGCAAAATCGATTAAAAAAAATTGATCCACCAGAGGAAAAATCAGTGTCATTTAAAATATTCTCCGAACTGTATATCCTATATGTTGAACTTGTCAATAAATTAACCTTTATTTACTATAACACATTTCAAGTGCAAAAAAGGAAGGTGGTCCGAACGCTCGTTGAAAATGCTACACAGCAGCTCATGTTGCTTAAAGAAGAGCTGAAAGAAATGGAATTAAGCGAATATACTTATATGGATAAAGCGTTAATTGTAAGAAAGTTGACTCCAGTGGATTTGATGATTTGGAGATCTCCGCAATTTCTATATCGTCGTCCTCTAGACATTGCAAACATTTTGGTAGATAATAAACTGTACATGAATGATCAAGAGAAAGAGCAAAGCGATGCAAAGGACTGGACTAAAATAAGCGATGCAGTGGCGCTTATACAAGCCCATGAGCGGGCCCGAAGTGCTCGTGTCTACAAGTCAAATATCAATTACGATAAGAAGAAATTCTTAGAGGTCAAACAAAGGAAAAAGATTAATTATAGATTCACCTTCAAGCCAAACCAAGCAATGAGTATTCCTGTTAAAAGAACTATATTCACTGCAGACTTTATTAAGACTGACGAGTCCTGTAAAGAATTACGAGATAAAATCGAGCACTTAGGAGGTTGTATGTCAGGTAATCAACTTATGTTTAATCAAGATCTGTCCGTTTTCTTCTGTCTGTTATATTATATGCAAAATATTGTACTTAATTCTTCGATTACTTAAGAATAACAATACATACAAGTATTCCTGCCATTGAAAATGAGTATGGGATGGAATAGCCTGGAATTGGAGCAGACTAGTTCGTATGCAATGAACAGTATGAACAGCAAATTATTTACTCAACTCACCCCCTCTATGTTATATTAGCGCACTCTTTTCACTCAAACTATTTTTCGGCTTAGTATTGCCACTCATCATTTGGTGCGTTATTAATTCGAACACCGTTCTATTCATATATTCTTCAGCAGTAATTTAGCTATAAGTGTTTATTGTAGGGCTGTCGAAAATATAGCGAAAAAACAATATATCGATATTTTTGTTTACAAATTTTGTTTATATCGAAATATTTTTTTGGGTAAAATATAGAATTTTTTTATTTTTTGATATCATTTGAAGTCGTATCACGGATACTCATCACAGAACGCGTTTTTTAAATCTTTGAGTACCGAATACTTGAGTTAAGCGGTCTTTGTCATTTTATTATGCCCTGAACCCATTGAAAATGGGAAATCAGGGTATAATGGTTTTGTTAAAAGTATGTAACAGGGAGAAGGAGGCGTGGCAGACCCCACAAAGAATATATATTCTTGATCAGGGCGACGAACTCAGTCGATTTAGCCATGTCCGTCTGTCCGTCCGTATGAACGCGTCGATTTCAGAAAATATAGAAACTAGAGACTTGGTACTTGATATACAGCGCATATATCATGTTTATCACCAAAAATCGATAGCTCTTCCCGTTATTTTTTTATCGATAAAAAGCCTTATCGAAAATCAGTTATAAAATTATATGTCCTACATCTTTAAAGCTAGAGTCTACAAATTTTAAATGTAGACTCAAATGTACTTTATAAAATTTCGATTTTTTTTATAATTCACCCCCACCTCTATATCCACCCTCTCACCATTAAATTTGTAAAACACGTATTTCAAATACAAGAGACTTGAGGCTTTGGCAAATACACATAATAGTGATATAACGACAATCTGAAAGTTTCATGAATATTGTACATTCACAAGAAAAGTTATTAAACAAAAAAGTTCCCATGGTAAGCCCACACTGCAGCCTATGCGTGTTTATGCGTGCGTGCCTATGTGTGTGTCTATGTATGTATGAATTATTGAAATATCAGTTCTCCGAAGGGTTCAGGGGATCTCCTAGTCGAGCAGTCTCGACTAGAGCTTTCTTACTTGTTTTTGGGACGGATTATAAATTTATTGTGACGAAAAAATTTTTCAAAAAAGTTAAAACAAACAAGTAAGAAAACTCTAGTCGAGAGTCCTCGACTACGAGATCCCCTGAACCCTTCAAGCAACAGCCATTTCAATCATTTTTAGCGTCTCTCTGCTTACACAAACACACACATACACACGCAAACACACATACATAGACACCCATAGGCGCGCACGCATGGGCTGCAGTGTGGGCTTACTATGGGAACTTAATTGTTTAATAACTTTTTTTCTGGACGTACGTTCTCCATGAAACTTTCAGATTGTGGTTTTATCATTACTATGCGTATAATTGCCAAAGCTCTCTAGTATTTGAAATACGCCTTTTACAAACTTATTGGTGAGGGGGTGGATATAAGGGTGGGGGGTGAAATTGAACAAAAATCGAAATTCTATAACGTACATATTAATCTACATTTAAAATTTAGATACTCTAGCTCTAAAGATGTAGGAGATATAATTTTATAACTGCATTTCGATAAGGTTTTTGATCGATAAAAAAATAACGGGATGAGTTATCGATTTTTAGTGATAAACTCGATATCCGCGTGCTATATACGAGCATTTAAAAAAAAGTTGAAGTCTCTAGCTTCTATATCTTCGGAAATCGACACGTTCAAACATACGGACAGACGGACAGACAGACGGACAGGGCTAAATCGACTCAGTTCGTCGCCCTGATCAAGAATATATATACTTTATGGGGTCTGCCACGCCTCCTTCTGCCTGTTACATACATTTCAACAAAAACATTATACCCTGATTTCCCATTTTCAATGGGTTCAGGGTATAAAAATCGAAAAATATTGATATATCGATATATTAAAAGTTGCAGGCCTAATATCATTTTGATATTTTTTCAAACTTAAAATATCATCGATACGATATTTTAAAAATTTTCGACGACCTTTGTTTATTGGCATAAGTATATGTATGTCTGTTCATGTGTTCTGACTCTTGGTTTCTCCGGCTATCTCTCTTCCTGGCTTCCTAAGAAAAGGAGGGAATGAAGACGAATTTCAATTAAGCATTTTGGTACTTACATACATTTAAGTGAAAAAATGCTTGCAGCAGCAGTAAGCTCTCCCACTTGTCATTCAAAGCTCAACATTTGAGTGAAACTCAAGCTTTGAGTGAAAGTCGCCCTATATAAAGGGCAGCAGATACAGTATTTCTTTAGTTGAACAGTGTAAAGTAAAGTGAAATGAAGTGAAATGTGTGGGTCTAAATATTTCTCAATTGCAATGAGATCAGGATATAAGCAAATTGGATTATATCCTTAGCAATTTGCGACATGAAGCATTATAATTTTGTTCTGAAGAAAAAAAAAAAAGGCAATAGCTATCGATGTTTTTTTAATTATAATGGGATCATGCACTGTTTTTGTTGCGCACTAGACTTGAATATTCCACAGCGTTCGGCAGCGTAGTGACAGCGTAGTGGCTGTGAAGGAGTATTATTCAATCAGTATCGCCCGACTGCATCGTTCTTAGTTGTTTTCATTTGACGTATGCCCCACGTTGGGCGCCAGTTCTACTTGCCTTTGCAAGTTGATAAAAAAAATTATTTTTTATATTGTTAAACTTATTAAACTCCAAAAGCGAACTGATTACAAGATATGATCTTATGCTGCTGCAAGTCAGCTAATGATTTTATTTCGGAATTATGAAATTAAGAATTGTTTAACATGTAACATGTTAATGTTTTTATATCTGGGCTGAGTGGCGTGATGCTATAGAGTGAGTTATGTTATTTGAAAGTTGTTAACTTTTATCATAAGATTTGCTTGAGTAGCTGGGTATTAACTTGTATGTATGTGTGCAAAAATGAAATGCAGAATGATTAGAACATCAGCTTGGAGGGTTCTCCTAATCGAACAGTATCGACTAGAGCCTTCTTACTTGTTATATTTATGAATTTTATATATGTTTGTGTTAGTTAAAATAGAGCATAGGGCGCCATGTAGAAGTTGTCGTTTTGATTGTTGCCACTGGTAAAACGTTGCTGCAGACTCATTTTGGCTAAATTACTGCGCATTTACACTGTAGGTGTTCATTATCACGACACTTATTTTTATAACCCATTGAAAATGGGAAATCAGGGTATAATGGTTTTGTTAAATGTATGTAACAGGCAGAAGGAGGCGTGGCAGATCCCCCAAAGTATATATATTCTTGATCAGGGCGACAAGCTGAGTCGATTTAGTCCTGTCCGTCTGTCCGTATGTATGAACGCGTCGATCTCAGAAGATATAAGAGCTAGAGACTTTAATTTTTTTAAATGTCGGTATATACAGCGCTATTTATTTTTTTTAAATATTTTTTCCCAATATTATATACGGATCGCTCATTTTTACTGGGTATAGAAATTTACAAAAATGTCAATTTACATTTTATTAAAGACTCTTAATGTAGAGAATTTTGTATTGTCTATCATTCGTATTATTTTTTCCTGTAAATAATGAGACCACAACTTAAAATTTTAGATGATAATATAGAAGATTTAAAAGAAATACGCAATCGCGCAGCAAGCCTTATTCAATCTTGGTGGAGAGCGTATAAAACTAAAAAAATTTATAAAATAAAAAAACAATTTAAAAGGGAATTGTTAGGCATTCGAAAAATACGACAACTAAAAAGACCAAACCAGTTTTCGAACTCTGTTCTTGAGATGTATAGAAATGAGCAGAAGAGAAGAAAACTTGATGAGGAATTTGAACAACTTATTATGGATGAGCGAACCCGCTTGCTTCAATTGCGAAGTCCCTGGATGATGGAAGATATTTCTGATCATATTCGCGGTTGGTTTGCAGAATTGTAAGTACTTTTTGATATTTAAGAACAAATTGATATTTAAATGAAATATATAAATTTGTATTTACAGTTATACAGCAACTGGGAATTTCCACCCGTATCCTGATCCAGTGAAGAACGGAACTGTGTTGGTTGTTATTGACGAAACAATGGACATAGGAACATTTCAGCAGAGTCTAACTAAAAAACCTTTGACAAACGAGGAAAAGAAAAAAATAAAAGATAAGATAAAGGCGGAAAAGAGAAAAATGAAAGAGAAACTTAAGAATCAAAAAATGAAGGATGCGAAGCGAAGGAAGAAATTAAAAGATGCTGGAATAATTGATGTTGCCTATTCAATAGCATCAAGCAAGCCAATAGGTATGTCAATAGAACTATGTTAATGAAAAGATCAGAGTTATGAGATATCATATCATTTATATAAAGTTGCATTATCTAATTTATTCACTCGTGTTCCATTAAACTAAAATATTTTTAAATCTATTGAATTTTGACAGTTAACATTGAAGAGACAATGAAGCAATTTTCAATCGATTGGCGAAATGTTGATGAATATCTAAATAAGAATCATGATCCAATTAAGGAATGGGTGACTGAACAACAATTAGATGTAATACATCACGAACTGCGGGAATTGGTAGATGAGTATATGCGGTAAATATTTTCAGATTAAAAACACAATTATCATTCTTTTTCACTGAAAATTTTCGTTAAAAAAATTGAATACTTAGATTGTCAAAACTAAGAATAAAAAAATTAATTTATATACATTATGTACTGCTTATATACAATATACGACTGTTTATGATATATGTTATATAATTATTTCAGCGTTGAATATGAACTGCTAAAGAGTGCTTTAGCTGCAGATCAAGATGAACCTTATAAACCTGGTAAGGTAAAAAACAAGAAGAAGAAGAAGGGTAGAAAGAAGAAAAAATTAATAGATCCGACAGGAGATAGAACTCTCAGTTCATTGTATCACGAACTAAAAGACGCATCTGTAATTGAAGAAGTTTCTCATAGAGACTTCAATGAATTCATTGCTGACTTTAATTTTATAGCTGATGATACTAGAGATGAAGACTATTTAACGTAAGAATTTATTCCAATGGCAATCATAGATATAGTGCTTTTTTTAAATCTCGCCAATCTTACTCATCGATTGCTCATTTGTTTATAGACTTATTGGCATCATTTTTGAACTTTGTGACTACATAGAATTGCTATTTTACCTTCGAACACATCTTTTGTATTTCTAGAACTGTCGGCCCTGCAAAAGGAGACATTAAAATGGTTGTTCAGGAAAGTATGCTTGGAATGAGCGAATTTGATATCGCTAAACCCAAGTCGATTTTGCTCGTTGGACCAGTCAACAGCGGCAAAAAGCTGCTCTGCAATATAATCGCATCTGAGTTGGGTATGATCATTTGATTAAAGACTATATTATCTTATTTAACATATATATATATATATATATATATATATATATATATATATATATATATATATATATATATATATATATATACTACAGATGCTGTTTTTATAAATCTCAGTCCGGAAAAGGTTTGCAATTTCTCTCAAGATATGGAAATGTTTTTACATATTGTCATGAAAGTAGCCCGCGAATTTCAGCCAACAATATTATATATTGAAGAAGCTCATCGCGTATTTCATAAAAAGATTCCACCTGAGGAAAAAGATATATTACCAACACTACTCGCTCCGTATATCCAAAAGAAAATTTTAAAGCCAATTAAAAAGTCAGATAAAATTGTACTTCTCGGTACAACAAGTTTACCTTGGATGGCCAAACCACTCCTTAAGAGAAATTTCCAAAAAATCTTACTTATTCCGAAATGCGACTATGGTACTTGCTTTTTACTTTGGCTGGATTTGATGACCGAAAATGCACCTGAGGCTTTAGAAAATTACGCATATTCTGCTTTGGCAAAAATTATGAAAGCCTATAACTCTGGGGATGTAGCGAACAGCGTAGCTAATACATTGAGTGTGTCCCGAAAAATGCGCCTCAAAGCTGAAGCATTGAACCCAATGGAGTTCCTGGAATACTTCTTGACGGAATTGGATCCTCCACTCTTCCCACCGGAGGATAAGGTATGCATAGAAATCTTCTAAAACTACGAGATCCCCTGAACCCTTCGAGCAACAACTATTTCAATCATTTTTCGCGTCTTCTGCTTACACAAAAAACTCACACACACGCACGCACACAGGCACCCACGCATAAACACGCATGGGCTGCAGTGTGTGCTTACTATGAGAACTTAATTGTTTAATAACTTTTCTTGTGGATAGACTATCTTCATGAATCTTAGAGATCGTGATTATAACAGTGAAATTCGTGCGTTTGCATAAGTCTCTAAAGCGCGTTTTACAGATTTATGGCTGAGGAGGTGGGGATGTGTATGTTGAGTTACAACAAAAATCGAAATCTATAAAGTACATATGAATCTATATTTAAAATTTTGAGACTCTAGCTCTAAAGATGTAGGAGATATAATTTTATAACTGATTTTCCATAAGGATTTTTATCGATAAAAAGTAACAAAATGAGTTATCGATTTTTTGTGATAAACTAGATATGCACGCTATATATACGGACATTTAAAAAAATTTAAGAGTCACACAGAAAATCATAGGAATGCAAGCATAAACAAGCAGTAGCTGCAGTGTCCGTCCGTCTGTCGGTATGTTTGAACGCGTTGATTTAAAAAGATATAAGAGCTAGAGACATCATTTCGAGCTTATCACCAAACATCGATAACTCATTCCGCTTTTTTATTGAAAATCAGTTATAAAATTATATCTTCTAGAGCTATTCATATAATAGTTATAATTCACCCACTCCCTTATATCCACCCTCTATAAGGGTAAGGGAGCGTATTTCAAATACAAATTTCAAATGTAACAGGCGTATTTCAAATACCAGAGACTTAAGCTTTGGCAATTAATGTTATAATCACAATCTGAAAATTTCATGAAGATAGTTTAAGCAGAAAAGAAGCGAATACTTATTGAAATATCAGTTGCTCGAAGGGTTCAGAGGCTCGTAATCGAGCAGTCTCGACTAGAGCTTTCTTAGGCTGACGTCAGAGTGGCCGCAAGAAGCGATACGATGCTATGGAGCGACAAAGTGCGAAAAAGCTCTGCATGCAGATTTATATGTAATCGCTTAAAACATGTCAGCGCAAGCGAAGCGAGAAGAGAGCGAAAGCAACAAGTTAAAGCAAGTTTATCGCATGATAAAGCTTTTCTTATACTGGTGTTTTGTTGCGTGCTGAGCTTAAATAACCGTTGGTTAGTAGGTGCAATACATTCTTTTATGCAACTCAAACAATATTTCTCTCTTTCACTCTGTCATGTCATCGCTTTGCAGATCGCTGCGATAATTCTCGCTTATAGCAGCGCATCGCTTCTCGCGGCCACTCTGACGTCAGCCTAACTTGTTTATAATCGATATTTATATTAATCGATTGATTTTTAGCTAATGGATAAGTTCAACAAATGGTTTGGTGCCTCAAATAGATTTGAAAAGATGAGAAACGCTGCCATGGCTGCCAAAATGGCGAAGCAAAAAAAGAAATAATCGATATATAAATCAGTTTGTGCAAAGACTCCTTTGATAATATCGTAAATAAATCATTTCACAGGTATTCTCGTGTATACCATACTGTGTTTTACGAATCCATAATTTTAATATTCTTATCACGTTTCAATAAAGATGGTCCATCTGCAAGACAACTTTTTGCATAATAAAAATACTGCAGCTCAAACTGAGAATGAAATACTCTAGTTACTTGTTAAAATGATATGACTTTTATTTATCAAACATTTACATCGTAGCAGTTGTATTTAATGTATTTTTTCATTTTTAATGGGTTTTTGGCTATTAATTAGCTAGGGCTAGTAAATTTATTGTATGTGCCTTACTTAGTTAGTCATGTAAACTATTACCTAAATACTAATAAGACGGTGCTTAAAATATTTTTGTATGGGTACTGATCGTTTGTTTGTTCAATTACAGCTATAGGTGAATTCTAATCACACTAGATTTATCAAATTTGATGAACAGACGGACATTTAAAAGCTAGAAAGCACTTATATAATACATCGCATTACATTTGTTTAATTTTATTTACTGCATAGTTTACACTCAGACTATAGTTAAACAGAAGTAACAAATACCAAGGAAATTATTAAGATCGAGTCTGTGCTTAGATTATTTAATAACATGTATTTCTTTTTCTAGATCAATTAACTATGTATGCTTTAATGGATTAAACTCGTTTTATTTACCCAACTATTCTTATTGATTATTAAAATGGTATTCAAATATATTATTAAGACCGTTTTTGCAAGTATCCTTGCTTATATACATATTTCCCCAAAGGCTTAAAACTTGATCGTTCACTGAATCGTAGGTTAAAAACAGGAATACTGTTTATGTTTTTCTTTTTCTTATATTACTTTCTCATTTACTCTACTTTTTTTTTATAGTATTTTGATATATGTATGTATAAGTTAAGTGTTAAAGAATGGAAAACAAAAATTATTAAAATAACGGGATTGTTTAGTGTTTTATTTAAAAACATTGATTTCACATAAATTCACCAAAATATATTCAAGTCGAGTTAGTAATATCCAAATCCTGCAAAAACCTATTCTGCGTCATTTGCTCTTAGATGATGTTAAAAAAAAGAAACTAACTTCTGCCGCTTTATAAAAAGAAAGATACAAAATAATTTAAATAACTACACATCCATGGACCCCAAATTAACATTAACCAAGTCGACCTGATTCTGGACGACCGACCAAACCAATAACTGTTTACGTATAAAAATGCTCTTTTTAGCAAATACAAGTTTATTTTTTATTAACTTTTTGACGCGCTATTAAACAATAACTACTATATTATTGATATTTATTTGTTGTAAAAATATTGTTAATAAAAAGCCTGATTATAAAACGTTCATGAAAATCTAAATCAGATTTTAAACTCTAGCTCCGCTCCAATTTCTTGATGGGATACATCTTGTTTGTATAGGTTATATTATTTATATTATATTATACACGCATAATGCTGTTGGAAAACGTAATATGTACTTAAACATATATATTTATACATTAATATGATGGTTTGGTTTTTTCTAGATCACTTTTCTGAAAAAATTTTTAGACCGTGACATTTTATGATGACATGGTTTTATATGTATTTGACATTACACAAATCTACGACAGACCTTGATCAGAAAATATGTATGTATTATATATGGGCATGCTACGCAACCTGTTACATGTTACATACATCACACTGAAATCCCACTACAACTGGATTTATGGTATAGAAATGAAAGTCTCCACAATATAATAATAACAAATCAGGACAACTATATATCCATAAGCATAACATAACCAATATTGTTAGTGTAATATGGGACGAATAAGTACTTTGAACATTTGGTGGTTAAATGTTCTTAGGTAGGATTAACTTTCAAATTCAGATTCAATAAACCAATAAGTACATAGCCGTCACTTACCGATTACGAAGTACCTCTTCAAAATAGCATAAATACAAAGCTTAAACATGATTTTCTTTTACGCTCGGTTCAAAATCAAATGTTAATGGTTATTCGGTATTCGTTGTCCACTATACCAGTATACCTAGTACCAATAGGTATAGTTCTGGGTATAAAAATGTAACACATAAGTTCACATATTTGAGTGAGACAGCTTATAATAGTAATAAGACGAAAGTATTTGTTTTTTTAGTTTTCTTTCTTATTATTTAATGTGAGCTGTATGTATTAAATGATTTGAATTGCTGATGTTTATATTGGGATTTACATTGTCGAAATGCATATAATCATGCTATTAGTCAAAAATCCAATAAAGCTATTGGTTAGCTCATCTCAAGGAGGATCGCTTTTTTTATATTATTACACATTAAAAACAGTGAGTACTATAGTAATTGCTATATTGTTTGCTTAATTTCTTTCGAGACTCATTAAGATCGATCCCATATATATTTTAGCGTATCTGTAAATTATTAACTATGCTAATTTGATTATTTAGTTCTTATATAGTGTTTGATTTTATACGTGATATCGTAAAGTATTTAATCATGATCTAAAAATACGAGAATACTTTATAGCTTACATTTAAATTATATTGTATATACATGTATGTTTTTAATTCCAATATACAAATAACATGTTATGGTGCTGACACATTTATATGCATACATTAAATCAATTATCTGAATTAAAAATCATTTTTCAAACATAGTTAAGGGATGATTTGGTTAAGATATCTTGAAATTGAATAATTTATAATGTAATAGACTCTTTGAATTATATATATACATTTCGGCTGTATAAGACTTTTCCAATTTTTTTAAATAACAAATTTTGTATTATTGTTGTTTTTTGTTGGCAGTGTATCGGCAGAATATTTGTATATTTTTAAATCTTCAAATCTTCAAAATAAAAAACTTGAAATGGGGAAATTATTAAACTGAGAAATCAACTATTCTCAACGTGATATATGAACGAAATATTTTGGTTATAAAAAAAAGAATATGTTCATTTTGATTATAAAAAAAAAGAATATGTTCATTTTGATAATAAAAAAAGAGTTTCATTTTTGTGGATATATCACATGATAAAAATAATCATTTCAAATTTATGCTGTCTTAGTTATTTCAATCTACTCTTATACCAGTGGGTTTAATATACTCGTTCACAAAGTGAAAATTGTACATTTTCTTTTACTCTGAACGAATTTAACTACTTAGTTATTTCAATCTACTCTTATACCAGTGGGATTTTCTTTTACTCTGAACGAAACTGCTTTTCTGGACAGTGAACGAATATGACAAAGTCGGTAGAGACCGACTTCAATATTCTTACTAATATTTACTTTATTTTTATTTGTTACATATGCATTATACTAACTCATGTTATTCCATTTATAAAATTCAATAACATTGTATGCTTTCTTATGATTCAGTAATAACTTGTATAACATAAATTACATATATTTAGATTTCTATATGTATTTACATAAGTTTTAACTCAATTTTGTTTTCAATATATTTGAATTGGTAAAAGAACTAAACTAAAATCTTTAATACACTAGCAAATTAAGTGTGTTACTGTATAATTCTCTTACCTCAACATAACCTTTAATATCTACTAAATATTATAAATATGTACAGCTTCTAAATACATAGTAAGGCACCTTTGAACTTAGATTTGCAAATGAATAAATATTTTTAAATAATAATCTTGACCGATAAAATGAAAATAGCATATTGTAAAATTATAACATTCATGGTGATTGCTAATCGATTGCAACTTGAAATGCCCATTTTATATTCCATATCGATGTCCAGGAGAAGATCATGATTGCGTGTATAGAACTGATGAATATCGCTGATCTAAAATATATAAATAATTAACGATTTTATTATTTTTAAAATACCAAAGATATTTCTATAATTCAGTCCACCCATAATGTAAATATTTTAATGATCGCCCTTAAGAAGGAAAATGTAAATCAAAACCTCATTCCATCCATATTTGTTTTTAGCCTGCACTATTGCCTCATAGACAGCATTATGTTCCAGGTTCCGTATGACATATGACATTAAATAATGTGTACCGTCTGTCCGAATCGGAATAGGCTTTATATGATACTCGTGCCATTTACCAGGATGCTGGTATGTTTCGTTCATCTAAAAATTGTCAAGTATGTTTAAGTACAGAGGTTTGTCAAAGATTATTTTTTTCTTTTAGTACTTACCAGCAGCCTTCGGTATAATAACTTAATTTCTTCTAGAGGGGGTATGGACTCAATTGTCCAAGTCAAGTTATAATGATCTAAAAAGCCACTCAAGGCTGGTGAGATAAAATCAGCTGGACCTGGTCTTCCAGAAACCTCAATGTATTTCTTTGTACGTCCTAGTGCATTGTCGGCAACACAGCTATAGTTTCCAAAATCAGTTTGTTGGAAATTTCGAATAATGAGACTGTATCTATCATCATGAGGATACATGGAACGTCTATCAGTTGGATCCAATAGAAACGAGTTTTGGTACCACAGCATCTATTTAAGTAATTTCACATTAATATTTTCCTATCTTCTCCTTTTTTTAATGTTGAAGATTAACTTACTTCAGAATTTACATCCCCATGAACCACACACACTAGTTCTATATCATATCCTTCTGCAGCGTGAACCCAAGCTTTCTCTACAGTAATTTCCGGAGGAGCTTTAATGAAAAAAGGGTATAAAATAATTGAAAAAGCAAATAGTAAATTAAATCTTTCTTGCCATTTTTTTTACTGAGGAATCTCAGTAAAAAGCGACCAAGATTTTTCATCTCTGGAGCAATTAAAATTGGCAAATGCCGAGATGAGCTTAAAGTTTAAAACATTTATCTACATCTGTCCACGGACGAAGTTTTGGAAAGTTTAAGAAGATCGTAATAAATAAGGGAATGTAATATTAATAGAAAATAATAGATTTCCTGACCTCAGGATGCCACACAAACGAACTTTTCATTATACCCTGAACCCATTGAAAATGGGAAATGGGCGGGCCCTGTCCGTCTGTCCGTCTATCCGTATGTATGAACGCGTCGATCTCAGAAGATATAAGAGCTAGAGACATGCATTTTTTTTCGAATGTCCGTATATACAGCATGCATATCAAGTTTATCACTAAAAATCGATAGCTCATCTCGTTATTTTTTATCGATAAAAAACCTTATCGAAATGCAGTTATATAATTATATCTCCTACATCTTTAGAGCTAATTTTAAATATTTATTCATATGTACGTTATAGTTTCGATTTTTCTTGAATTTCACCCCCACTCCTATATCCACCCCCTCACTATCACCTTTGTAAAACGCGTATTTCAAGTACTAGAGACTTGAGCTTCGGCACATACACGCATATTAAGGATATAAACACAATCTAAATAATCATGAAGAACGTACGTCCACAAAAAAAGTTATTAAACATTTAAGTTCCCATAGTAAGCCCACACTGCAGCCTATGCGTGTTTATGCGTACGCGCCTATGTGTGTGTGTATGTGTGTGTTTGTATAAGCAGAAAGACGCTAAAAATTATTGAAATGGCTGTTGCTCAAAGGGTTCAGGGGATCTCGTAGTCGAGCAGTCTCGACTAGAACTTTCTTACTTGTTTTACCCTAATCTTGAGTAAATTTCATAGTTTTCAATTCAAAGTTGTATTTTGTAAAAATGTTCAGTAATCTACTTACATAATATTGTTAGCTGTATATCCATTGATACTCGTTCTTTAACACCATTATCGGCGGAACATTGATATGTCCCTGCGTGATGTCTATCGACATTTTCTAAAATCAATGTTGAACTATCTGATAAATGGGTTGGCCCAGAGTAAACGTCTTTCTTAAACCAGTATATTGTTGGAACAGGATTGCCCGATGCCTTACATTCAAGTGTAACTGTGCTTCCCTTTCGCGCAGTCACTTGACCATTATGTGGAAGGGCCCTCAACGTTGGTGGAACTGGAAAATAATTATATTAATATTATAGGATAATGATTAATACTGTCAAAATACCTAATATTTCCACCGTGTGGACCTGATCTCGATTTTCCTGGTCCCCAAGCTGACATATGTAGTCGCCGGCGTCTTGAGTCTTAACTCCATTTATCTGAAGGTTGTAGTCTGCACCAATCTTAAATCTCTGATCTCTTGTAATTTTTAAATGGCCAGCAGTGAGCACGGAAGAGCCTTTTCTCCATAGTAATACGTATGAACCAAGATTTTGAACTTTACATGGTAATTCAATTGTTTCGCCTACTATTACTTTGTAAAGGTGACCCCTAGACAAAAATTTTGGTGCTGTTGTAGGAGCTTCATTTTCTGGTAGTATAAATGATCCCTCTGAAATAGCAACTGAAAAAAGGCACATTAATGGTTCACTGAAATCCTTTTTTAACTATAAAAGCTAGATACAAATTATTTGACTTTTTTGTAACTGATTTAAAAAATATGTTATGTTATATGTTATATATAAAAAACTTTATAAGAAATAGGGTTTCCAATTATATCGTTTAATCGTCATTGGTCTTAAATACACCTCGAGGCGCTACAAAGCTTCCGTCTGAAGGGGGATTGCAAATATGTTAAAGGAGTTGTCATATTTTGAAAAATATTTGAATATTTATTAAATCCGTTTAATTACTCTAAATTAACGTCAAAAGTTTACCTGATTGACGCGAAACATCACTAGATCAATCAGGGTTCAATGAATCTTATTTGGATGCCCTGACTACTTGTTATATTTATAATCTTTGCGAAATACTTGAAATTGATGTTTCAAATAGTCTGGTAAAAATAAATTTTCCTTTTGTCCGAATTGCCAGATTCGAAAACTCTTAAATCATATTTTGAAAGTTTGATTTTAATCGGTTAAACTGTTAAGTTAATTAAGTCAACACATCTGATCTATACAAACGTTTGTATTAATTTTGGAATACAATTTCAGCCTCAATGTGCCATCGCCGACTTTGTTAAATTAATCAAGTTAATTTCAGTATTTTTTGGTTATAAATAATAATTATACTAAATAAATTTCAGAATTCAGCAATCCAATTCCAAAGAAACAATGAAACATGCTACTAATTATCACTACTTTGCTATCAGTATATTATTTCTATGCTCCTTATATTCAGGGCAGCAAAATTTGAATTTCATATGTTCATGTTTATACTCATTCACGAAGTGATTTACTATATTGGTTTTGTGAAATGTCCGCCTTGCCCTCCGTCCGTCTGCCCGACTGTCCGTATGAACTCCAAAAACTGAGCTTAGCTACTGAATTGCTGATGGGATGTGAATGAGTATTCCGAAATTGGTAACGCCAGACTGCAACGTTCTTACTTGTTTTTATTATTATTATGTAGTTTAACCAGTGAAATGAAATCTATTTAACCTTATTACTTCATGTCACAAGACGATTTAATTTTGGTATTTGTTTCATATCAATTGAATAGATTATATTGATGGTATGCAGTGAGTGGCTGTCGCCAGACAATTGAATATTAAATTTTTAAGTTATTCGACCTACTTGAGATGCACTTACCTCTAAATGAAATCGATATAGCCAAAAAAGAAATGAACATTTGCATAGTCACCCAATGATTGCAAAGGTATTTTATCTGGAAGAAATATATATAATATATATTGCTCAATAAAAATTACTTCTAATGACTTGATAGACAACATTCCTACCAAATATTTCAATATCAGAGAGCACAACGGCAACATATAAATGCAAAACAAAATCTAAAAACAAAAAAATGTACTGGCTCTTAGGTCCATGCTCGCAGCTAAGCCTTGAAATAAAATATTTAGCAAGTCAAATACACAGCATTACCAATCGAAAATGCTTAGAGCAATAATAGGTGCTCACTAAGAATTTTTTATGCACGAGCTCTGCTAACTGCACAGTTAGCAGCGACTGCGCTTGAGCTGCACTGTGGCTAATATTAATACAAGAATACAAGTCTCTAGTATTTGAAATACTTTTTCAAAATTTGAGGCGAAGGGGCGTATATAATTTATGGAGTCTGCAACACCTCTTTCTACATATTGCATACATTTTCACAAAAACACCATTACTTACATTATATTAGGTGAATAGGCATTATACATACATATTTCATTATATTAGGCGATTTAAATGAAGGATTTATCTAGCGCAACACTTTACATAATATTATAAGATAGAGCCACCTTAACGAATATATCCCTGAACGTTACCAAAGATTCCACTAAGATTTGTAGCACACACATACACACACACACACGCACCCACATACACACACGCGCACCCACGCATGGGCTGCAGTATGCGCTTACTATTACAACTTAATTATTTAATAACTTTTCTTGTGGATGGACAATCTTCATGAAATTGTCAAATCGAGATTATAACAAAAGTCAAACTTCTATAAAGTACATATGAATCTACATATAAAATTTGGAGACGATATAATATAATGTAGGCGGGAAGAGGTATCACGCTGTGTACATTTAAGAAAAATGCAAGTCTCTAGCAGCTAGAGTCTAGCTCTTATGTATATCTTCTGAGATCGACGCGTTCATACATACGGACGGACAGGGCTAAATGGACTCAGCTCGTCGCCCTGATCAAGAATATACATACATATATACTTTGGGGGATCTGTCACACCTCCTTCTGCCTGTTACATACATTTCAATTGGTTTCCATTTTAAATGAGTTCAGGGTATAAAAATAAAAGTCAAATAAATGTATTATAATTTTCTGCGTGACACCATAAATATTCCATATTTTTTAGATATAGTATTCTTCTTTTTTTTTACGTTTTGTGTAAATACATATGTATATATGCATATCTCAAAACAACATAAAGAAAATATTCTATATATATGTATATATATATATAATATATACAATATACATACGTATACATATATAATAAAAACATTTGATATGTAAATTTACTACAATAAATTTACAGAATTTAGTTAAAAAAAACGTAATGAAATTTCGAAAGCAACGGTTTCTGTCATCCGATTTGAATTGGAAAAACGAAATTGATTCACTATACATACTTAATTCATATTTTTTATCACCATCAAATTAAAGGTAATATTTTCGTAAGTGGTCGATTAGATTATTTTTATTGGTCATTTTTGATGGGTGGAAAACATTCTATTAGATTTTGAATATGCAAAGAACATAAGCAAATATTTATTCGAAAATACATATCTGTGTAAAATTCGTTATACTTTGCTATGGAATATGTTTAAAAGAAGAGCTCGGTTATGATTATGGATATTTCATAGTCGGATACCCCTAACATACATATTCTCTAGTCAATTCTCTATTGGCGAATGTGACATTCGAACGTATTTGAGTTTTTAAAAAACGAATGCCAAAACATTTTTTTATTTTGACGAATAGTGAATCTTTTAGCCTTTGATTAGCTCTATAATTGGTGCTAAATCTGATTTTAGGCAATTGTTAGTTTTCAAGATATTCACAAAAAACCAAGAGGTTCGCAGGCTACAAAAAATGTAAGTCGCTTTTTTAAATGAACAGTTAAACTTGAGATTTTAGCGAAACCGTAAGTGACAATTTATTACGAACTTTTTTAAATTATTAGATAATGGCACATCTTTACAGTGTTTTTTATTTCAATTAAAAATATTGAGTAGTTTTTTTATTTTTTAGTTTTAATCAGGGTCGAAGGTGACGTGTCGAATGTGACCTTTTTTACACCATACGTTTTATTTTTTTTTTTTAATTTTGTAGTAATTGCATCGTACCTTTTATATTTTGTTTTACTCTTTAAGCATAAACGAAGATTTGAAATAGCATATTTCATTGCATAGTGTCTCTATTTGAGAACAGTAATAACCGCAAAATGTGCAATAGAAATGCTAAAATCAGAACTTTGCCACTTGTTTTGCTGTGTGTGTCAGTATTTCGAGATGTGTTATGAATAAATGTAAAATTAGTTTATATTAGTTAAATTTAAGTTAATTTGAATTAATTTTAAATTAATAGTTATAAAAAAATGTTATCAGAACTTGTATTCATTGACTTTGCATTTTTTGGCTGTGGTTGACCTTTCTGGAGAAATGCCCATATGTACATACATATTTGTAATTTTAATTATCAATAAAATGATATTTTGGTTACTAATATACCTATATAAATATGTACATATGTATAATAATATTAATTTGTTGCAGATATAGAAGATCATGGCTTTTATCAAGAAAAAAAAACGATTGAAATCAATAAATTGTAAATAAAACGTCTACTTTATATGTATGTATGTATGTACATTTGTATATAATTTAAAGTTATAAAGTTATTCTAATTGAGAGAGCTTACATACATATATATGTATGTAAATATGTACATACATACATACATACATATGAAGTAAAAAATTTAAGCAGAATATGAAATAGCTTTAATATTTTATTTAAATTTATCCACAGAATCATCTAAGAATTATAAGTAGACACACACATATGTATGCATGTATATTTCCTTGTATATACATACATATATATATGTATGTATTTCTACATATACATACATATATGTACATGCAAACAAATGTATTCAAGTGAATACATATGTATATGTACATACATATGTATATTGTAGGCGCATATACATACATACATTTATTGTAAATGTGCCTAAGTATATATTTACACATAGCGCGGATATACGCATATACATACATATGTACTTATATAACTGTAGATTTCGTAGCATTGATTGTATTTTTATTGTATGTATTCATATACATACATACATACATACCATTGGGATTTGCCCTGTAATGTATACCACTTTTTATAACGATGCTAGTTCAAAATTCAAACTTATACAAAAAAAAAATACTTCTTTTGAGCTTAAGTTCTCTATCAGCACCAAACCTTAATACATACATACATACATACATACATACATATGTACGTGAGTATTTATCGAAGAAAGTTATATTCTTCTAAAATGATGTATGTATGTAAAAGAATGGATTTATTTATGGGGTATATGTATATGTACATATGTATGTATATAAAATGATATATATGTATATACATACATAAATATACATTTATAATAAAATAGACTAAATGCAATTTAAGCTTAAATCAGTGGCAAAACTGATTATAACTGATTATGTATCTATGCATGTACGTATATGCATACATACATATATATGTAATTGCATAGAGCCTTTAAAAAGCCATTTATACATACATACAATATAAGAACTGGTTAAATATGTAACTGTTAGATTTTGACTTACCATATTGGTATTTTTGCTACAAACTGATTTTTATTCCATTCAACAACCTTTCCCTCTTCGATTTTGTACAACTTTTTTGGTATCCTTAATATTAAGTAAACAACTATCTTTATCAGTTACAAAATAGACCAATGTTTCTGGCTGACAAGTATAATTGTATTTATCCTTAACATTTTCATTTCGCTCTGCGCACGCCCAACTTTTAGCTTTTACTTCAAAAGCTCAGAGAGAACTTTTAGCGAATGACTGTATTGTTGACTCCATGCCCAAAATAAAATAAAAACTGTAAATTTTATGTGAGTGAACGACGTCACAGATATCCTGTGCTCGCTATAACTAAATCACATTTATAGTTATGTAGACATAACTAACTTAGATGAAATACATATGTATGTACATATATAAATGTATCCATATATGTACATATATAAATGTACATATACATATGTATATTAAGAGTCGAGTCTTAACAAGAGCAAATTACAAGTAAAATTCAAATCAACTTTTTTTTAAGAATAATTATAACGTTGCAGTTAATGTTGTCTCGACTTAGATATTTTCTAATGATGTAGAACATTATTGAAACAGGTCTAATTTTGTTTGAATAGCATAGAAAAAGATTAAAATGAAACAAGTAAGGGTGCTCTAGTCGAGACTGTTCGACTAGGAAATACCCTGAACCCTCCAAGCTGATACTCAAATCATTCTGCAGTTCTTTTATGCACTGCGCACTTATGTAGCGACTGCGCTTGGGCTGCGTTGCAGTATGGGCAATATTGTGAGAATTTATTTGTTGAATAATTTCGTTTGTAAACATACAATCTTAATGAAACTTTCAAAACGTAGTCATTATGTTTAAATGTGTGTACATTCCCAAGCACGAGTCTCTAGTACTTGATATAAGTTTTCTACAAATTGGGGGCGAAGGGGGCGTGGTATCCAAAATCTGTAAATTACAAAATGTGTGTATTCACTAAATGTATATAGATAGTAAATCTGAAGTCTCCAGGTTTAATAGTGTTCAAATTAGGCTGAAAAACAATATACATTTATCGATTCTCCTCGATAAAAAAGATATCGAATGAGTTATCGAAAAAATATGATGATCTCGTACTGCGTATGGTATACACGAGTCCACATGTAAAATTTCAGCTCTCTAGCTCTTATAACTTCTGAGATCGACGCACTCATACGGACGGACAGGGCTATATCGACTCAGCTCGATCAATATGTCTCCGATGATCTGCCTGTTACATACTTTACACAAAACCATTTTACCCTGATTTCCCATGATTACCCTGATTTCCCATTTTCAATAGGTTCAAGGTATAAAAATAAGAATTATTTTTTGAGTAATTAAAAAAAATGTTTTTAATTATTAAAATTAATTTTTATGATATAAATCAAATCATAATTCTTGTTTCAAGTTTTATTTTACAAATAAAATAAGAGTTTGAAGTTTGAAGTAAAGGTGCTAGATCATAGCGACCTACATATGTACATATGTATGTATATTCACATATGATCTACGCATTTACATACATATGTATACCTTTCAAGTGACATGTAATATGTACATACATATGTGAATAATTTAATTTTTAAATAAAAATTGATCTGTAAAAACTATATTTAATATTTATCATACAAATTAATTTTAATAATTAAAAATAATTTTTTAATACAAAATTGCAAATTAAAGTTTAACTTTTTTAATTTGCCGCAAAAAAATAACCTATGTGTGTTTTCCCCTCTCTTATTTAATTGTTTTGAGCCTCATTTTTTTTTTAAATTCATATCTCTTGTGCAGTCCCTGTTTATAACATTAAAATTCCGAATACATATGTAAACATTTTGCTGCATATTGCGTCAGCAAAGTACATATGTACATATGTATGTATGTAAACAATAGTGACAAGATAACTAGTGTTGAAAATAAATTTAAAAACAATTATGTGTATTCAATTCTGTATTTATTTCTATTCAGTTGAGCGTCACCATAACTTATTAATATTACTAATAATATTATTAAAAATCGTTCCATCTCCATTCTGCGCGCAACATTTAGGCGCTACCTTGACAACCATATGTGAAATGTTGGGTACAAAAATTTAGTTGGCTATTGCTTGTAGTATTTCTCATAAATGAGTGCATTAACATATGTATTTGTCATAAATGCGGTTCTTGCCTCTTTTATAGCTGAATGCAACATACAAGAAGAGAATTTATCCTCTAAATTACTACAATTTCAGGAGAATAACATTCCCAACGAATATATTGTGACCTATCATTCAAAGTACTATACGCACGTTAGGAATTCATTTATTTCAAAGAGGATAATAAAGCTAAATGTATGTACTTTTCATTTATGTATAAATGACTTTAAAAAAAAAATTACATAATATATTTTTAGGTATTAAAATGGTCAATTATACCCCGTTATAATTTAGCTAGTCATTATCCAAGTGACTTCGATATTTTGCATATATCGGATACAAATTACACTTTAATTGAACAAACTCTCAGCTTTATCAGAGCCCACCCTGCTGTTAAGGGAGTCTCGCGTCATCATTATGTCCAAAGACTTCTATCATACAATAACACATACAGTACCACATACAACATTCGCAGTCCTCAAGCAGTTGCTCGGGATGCGAAATCTGGGCAACCGCATGTGGCCGCCTCCTTATATGCGGACGTTCTTTGGAAACTTGGAATTACGGGGAAGGGTGTTAAAGTTGCAATTTTTGATACCGGCTTAACTCAAAATCATCCCCATTTTCGAAACGTCAAGGAACGAACGAATTGGACGAATGAGAAATCTTCGGAAGACGGCGTAAGTCATGGGACATTCGTTGCAGGTGTAATAGCTTCTTCAAAGGAGTGCCTTGGATTAGCTCCAGATGCAGAGTTGCATATATATAAAGTTTTCACCAACTCCCAGGTAAACACATCGAATCCCACAAGCCGAAAATTTTGCAGAAACTCTATGACTAGAAATCAGACTATATGTGTGTTTGGAATCTAAAGAACATACCATTGGATTTACAACGCCAAAAAATATTGGAAACATATAATCTGCTTTCAGCTATCTAATTCAGTCGCCCTACCTATTTATACTATAATATCCAATTTTTTGTTTAATTAAAGGTATCCTATACTTCGTGGTTTTTAGATGCTTTTAATTATGCCATTTACAAAAAAGTGAACATTATCAATTTAAGCATCGGAGGGCCGGATTTTATGGACTCACCATTCGTCGATAAAGTTCTAGAACTATCAGCAAATAATATAATAATGATATCGGCAGCTGGGAATGATGGTCCCATATACGGCACTCTGAATAACCCGGGTGACCAAAGCGATGTTATCGGCGTTGGAAGCATTAACTTTGACAATCAAATCGCCAGATTTAGTTCTAGAGGAATGACAACCTGGGAGCTTCCTGTTGGTTATGGTAGAATTGGGCTAGATATTGTCACTTATGGCAGTCAAGTTGAGGGAAGTGATGTACGCAAGGGATGCAGGAGGTTATCAGGAACTTCAGTCTCATCGCCAGTTGTTGCAGGAGTCGCAGCTTTGCTCAGGAGTGGCGTTTCGCATAAAATAGAATTAGTCAATCCGTCATCCTTGAAACAAGTGCTTGTTGAAGGTGCTGAAAGGCTGGCGAATTATAATATTTTTGAGCAAGGCCAAGGGAAATTAAATTTGTTAAAAAGCATGCAGTTGCTACTGTCATACAAGCCGAAAATTAGTCTTATCCCATCTTCGATCGATTTCACATCAAGTTATATGTGGCCTTACAGTAGCCAACCACTGTTTTATGGGAGCACTGCTGCGATTGTAAACGTCACAATTCTTAATGGCATATCTGTAACTGGTAAAATTATTGGTCAACCGAAATGGGTACCAGATCCTCATAATTTTGGTCGATACCTTAACATTTCTACATCATTTTCAAATACACTTTGGCCGTGGACCGGATGGATGTCAGTTTATATTGGTAAGAGAGTAACAAGACATATCTAGTCGAGACTGCTGGATTACAATATCACTTGAACAACACATGCACACACGTACGCTATCTGTTGATGCAGCGACTGCGCTTAGGATAAGTTCACTTATAGACGGACTATCTTTATCGAACATATCACAATTTACGTCTCTAGCTTTCGTAATTTACGAGATCTTAACGCTCATTCGAACGGACGAATATAGAAACTGACATTTCTAAATCAAATCAGACAATCATCCTTCTTGTTACATACATTATATGCATATATTTAAATGTTTTATAAGATTAGGGTGTTCGATTTAATATTCTCTATTCCGAAGGACAAGTAACATTATTCTCATCATATAATTTTTTTACAATCAATAATTTGCTATCCCCGTGGCACAATGGTGTGTTTTATAAAATAAAGTATTTTTTTCATTCCAGTTGTTAATAGTGCAGCACAAAACTATGAAGGTATAGCTAAAGGACGTATAATATTATTGATAGATAGTTTCCCAATTGGCACAAATTCGACTCTACGAAAGGAAGTAGAGTTGCGCCTGACAATAAAAATTACACCAAAGCCACCCCGTCACAAAAGAATTATGTGGGATCAATTTCATAGTCTAAGATATCCACCGGGCTATATACCAAGAGACAATTTAAAGATTAAAACTGATCCACTCGATTGGAGGGCAGATCACATTCATACAAATTTCCGAGACACCTACATTCATTTGAGAAACTCTGGTTATTATATCGATGTGTTAAGAGAACCGTATACTTGCTTTAACCCCCTTGAATATGGGGTTTTATTGATCGTAGACCCAGAAGAAGAATTTTATGATGAGGAGATATCCTGCCTCGAAAAATATGTTTACGAAAATGGCTTAAGTGTTATTATTTTTGCGGATTGGTATAATACCACGGTAATGAGACACATTAAATTTTTTGATGAGAACAGTAGACAATGGTGGATACCTGATACTGGTGGAGCTAATATTCCAGCCCTGAACGATCTTTTAAAACCTTTCAATATATCGTTCGGTGATTTCGTTGGTGAAGGGCACTTCAAATTGGGAGACCATTCAATGTATTATGCGAGTGGAACAACGCTTAAAACATTTCCAGTCAATAATCTTGATGATGTGGTTATTGGAACCAATTTAAATGATCAAGGCGCATCGGTAATAGCTTCAATTTTAATAAAAATCCTACTTATTAATTTTAACATTTCCACCTCCATTTAAGATTATTACGAACGGAAAATCACTAAATATGTATACGAAACAATTTTTACCTATAATGGGATTATTTCAAACTAATAATAATCGGTACCTTGGTAAAACGAAGAATCGAAGGTACCCTCCAGCTGACGAAAGCATTACGAACTGGGATATTCCGTTTAATCATTCAATTTCAGTAAATCGAATTTTCGTCAGTGAGATGGTCACAGGTCGTATTGCCGTCTATGGCGATTCGAATTGCTTAGATTCCTCGCACATGGAGAAAGCATGCTTCTGGCTTTTAACAACCATTTTAGATTTTGCGATGAATTCTCATAAGTCAATGTTATTAGAAAACTTGAATCGAATTTCAGAGTTTAGGGAAATGAAGGAAACGGCTTTACCTATCAGAATGCCCAGTAGTAATTTAAAAAAGTTTTCATTGGTGCTCAACGAAAAGAAAAAGCCAATATTGCAATGCGAAAAACTGGAATGGATAGTGGCAACAACGTTAGCCATCAGCACAAAGATAGAACTGGATACAATCGAAGGTATCCGATAAGGTGTTAAATTATTTCATCATATAAAATAACAACTTAATCTATTTCAGGAAGTCAAAATAATATTATTATTGCAAACTTAAATACTGAGCTTGCCAAAATAACGTGGAATAATGATAGATACGTTTCTGACCAAGTTGACCATAATATTAATATATCTGTTTTATTTATGATAACACTCAGCTTAACTGTTATTATTGTTTTTATTTTATTTTTAAAAGGAAAAATAGGATTTAGTTCATTTAAATAAAATATATTTTTTAAAATTAATAATACTCTTTACATTTCTTGAAGGAGTATTGAAAGTACAAATACAGTGGAATCGACGAAAATTCGATGTCTTGTCTCCCATAAGAGCTAATATCAAAGAGTCTCCGCTTAGTACGTTTTTCGTTTATTGACAAAACATTTTTGCATTAAAAGACGCTGCCCGAAATGTATATATGTGTATATTTATCAGTTAATCAGTACCCTTGCTTGTGTGCGTAACAGCGACACAAATACTGCTGAGACAGATAGACAAACTGCAGTGCCGAGTTCACACAAATGTTTCTACACCATGTTATTGAAATAAATTTATACAAATTTGTTTGTTTTGATTAAAAAATTAAAATGTTATATGTTAAAACCTATTACAAACATGGCAACCGTAAAACAAAGAAAAATATTTTTTTTTTGCTCCATCTGGTTTGAGCGTCACCCGGTATAGCGACGTAAAATAGTCGGTCCCTTGACTGTCGTTATAACCGGATTCTACTGTACATGTACATACTTATATGTATAATTAGAATTGCTTTAAACACACCGGAAAAATTAAAGTAGTACACTAATAAGTTTATTAAATGCTTTGCAATATATCGGATAGCGGACTATAAAAACTTTAAGTGGGAATTAAAATACACATGTCACACTAACTCAAGGTGAACACTTATTGCCAAAATTACTGATGTAAAGGCTGATTTGACAGTCAATCTACAATTCGAACCACACCCAATTGACAAACTAGTAAATCCCAAATGTCGGTGTGTGCATGCCCGTCGCGAAATCATAGCGCATCAACACTTTCATACCCTTCCCACAAATAATCATCGAAACGCTTACAGTTTGTCTGCATGAGCGTGGCAAACGCTTTTAAGATTCGGTATACTCTTCACTCAAAAGGAAAGAGATCTTCGCGATTAATATCCGTTTTTCTGCGCTGTTGAACTTTATGATTTGAGAGACCATAGGAAGAGAGAGAGCGTGAGAGAGAGTAGGATAAATAACGCATAGCCGTGCTTCATAAAAGAACGGGAGCATTTCGTTTGAGTGCCTGCAGCGCACTGATTTCGTCGTGCTATCTTTTCATTACCCGAGCCGAACTAAAACGAAGTTGGTTGGTACCTACTAGACAGATTTTACAGCATAAACTAAATTTATTCTAGATGTCTAGTCTATTTGTTATTTGGTTAGTGGTATGGTATACACGAGTCTAAATGCAAAATTTCATCTCTCTAGCTCTTATAACTTCTGAGATCGCCGCATTCATACGGATGGGGTCTGCGAAAAAACCAATATACCCTGATTTCCAATTTTCAATGGGTTCCGGGTATAATGTTTATACATTTTTATGCACTCCTCAGTAAGAACTTTGAAAGCGATGTTGCAAAAGACTATGTTTAAGTGGATTTGCTGTATTGCTGTTTCAGGATCTCTATCCGATGGTGAAATTATATCTGCGACATATATGAATGTAAAGAGCGATGAAGATGATACATCAGAACCTTGAGGCAAGAGCCTCATTGGATAACATATAACGCTTTTGTCTACAAAATGAAAATGATAAAACAGCTTATCAGAAACTTTTTCTCCTTAAACAAATTAATGCAGTCTGAGCAGCAGGAATCTGCTTCGAAGCAAATCCTTATAAATGAGTTATTTGAACATGCATTACGAATATGTAAAATATCTGGAGTTAAATAAAATCCTGTGATAATTCCCTGAACACATTCAAAATGGGAAATCAGGGTATAATGGTTTTGTGAAAAGTATGTAACAAACAGAAGGAATCATCGCAGACTCCATAAAGTATATACATGTGTATGTATATTCTTGATCAGGGCAACAAACTGAGTCGATTTGGCCCTGTTCGTCTGTCGGTATGTTTGAATCCGTCGATTTCAGAAGATATAAGAGCTAAAGACTTCATTTCGAGTTTGTCACCAAAAATCGATAACTCATTCCGATATTTTTATCGATAAGCCCCCTTATCGAAAATCAGTTATAAAATTATATCTCCTACATCTTTAGAGCTAGAGTCTCTAAATGTAGATGTAGATTCACATGTATTTTATAGAATTTCGATTTTTGTTATTATTCATCCCCTACTTTTATATCCTCCAATTAACCCCTATATTTGTAAAGTAAGCATGCTTATGAATGTTATAATTTGAAAGTTTCATGAAGATTGTACATCCGCAAGAAGCTATTATACAATTAAGTTCCCGCAGTAAGCCCACACTGCAGCCAATTCTTCTTTATGCGTGCGAGCGTATGCCTGCCTGTGTGCGTGCTTTGTTGTTTCTTGTGTAAGCAGATAGATGCGAAGAATTATGGAAATAGCAGTTGCTCGAAGGGTTCAGGGCTCTCGTTGTCGAGCAGTCTCGTCTAGAGCTTTTTTACTTGTTTTATACTCACTTTTCAATTATTTTAATATATTAAAATAAAAACGCAGTGTACTTAAAAATATAATTATAGTTGTATAGTTTAATTTTATATAAAATCAGTAGAAAAAGAAACGGAGTCATGGCCCAAGTTAAAATCTATTCTTTTATACATTTAATATGTCATTCACTACTATATCTTCCTTGTAGCGGTTGAAAGTCTTCTAATTCCGAGTCTTCAATTTCGCAAAGTCGAACGGAGAGATTGCTGTCTGAACCAGACTTTCCAGTCGCAGTTGGAAAAATATATATTTCTTCTGAATTACCTGCAAAGAATATAAAGCTATTGAATGTTAAGCTGTATACTTGAAACGATGAAAATTACTAATTAATTTGGTAAGATAAGTCACAATTTTATAATTTTATAAGATGCGAAATATAGTCGAGTCCCGCTAATTCGAAATGGCAAGGGAGTCATTACTCTTTTTTCGATTTACACACAACTTCAAGTTATCCAGAAGGAATTTTTTTCAAGGGGATAGACTTTTTTGATTTATTGCGCTTTTCGATTTAGCGGGATACAAATTATCGAAATGACTGTAATATTTATTATTTATATTATTATATATATATATATATATATATATATATATATATATATATATATATATATATATATATATATATATATATATAATATATAATATCTACTAGTAAAAAATAAAAAAAAATTTTTTCTCATTGCAGAAAAAGATTAGGCATCCTCATAAGTTTATCATTATACTTTCTATCCAAGATAATATATATGACGCCAAATTTTGCATATACATTACCGCTAATAGCTCTTCGACTTGGTAACTCATTTTTCAGCATTGCTGTCTCATTATTGGAGCTTTCCGCCTCGGTGTCACTTGGAGTATGTAATGTAGGTAAATACGAATCAGGATGTCGCAAATATACTTTGCCTGGTAATCATGAAAAACAATAAAAAAAAATTGATTTAAAGTATTAAATTAGTACAACTAGCTGACAATATTTAATTAATTTAATTAATAATTTAAATTGCGATAAACTGTCATTTATTCAATTCTGGGTGAAGAGTAAACCGAGCTCTTTAAAGGGTTATGCAAAATGTTTGCGATTTCATAATTATTTGTGGGAAATGCATTTATTTATTTGCCTGTGTGCGAATCTCTTGCTGTGTGGAAGCTAAAGCCGAAGTGAAGTGCTCACATACATTTGTAAATGTGTGTATGGCTATGCATTCTGAAAATTTCAGGAAATAGACAAGAGAATTTATTCAACAAATAAGTTCTTATAATATAGCAGTGCTATATTGTAGAACAATCTCGACTAGAGTCTTCTGACTAATTAATTATGTATTATCAAAACAAACTCAACAAAACTCAAATACATTTTTATTTATTTGACTAAGCTTTGACACGAAATGAAACTAATAAGGAATTACCTAAAAAAAACCAAACTATGTATTTTTTTAAAACTCAACAATTGTACGCAATTCAACTTACGCATATGATTTGATTTAGGTTGGAAAGGCACTGAATGCATGGAAATAAGATCGCTCCATTATTATAATAAATCGATTTCAATTGGCTAATATTATTCATACCTGTATTTAGTTTGTAGTCTTCATTCTCGCTTTTATTAAATGAACTTAGCCTTGAACGGGATTCATTATTTAAATTCGGCAACAAAAATGGTTGAACACAGCTTTCCATTTCTGAACCCACATATTCAAATACCATATCTTCATTTAGACCATCTATATCTCTAGTTGGATCGATATCTTCTACTGCAAATTTCAAACATTTATTTTATATTTTATTTTTATTAGTTTTTACTAGCAACTCATTTTATATTTTCAACTTACCATGAACTAAATATTTCTGTTTTGATTTAGACTCGTTACTGTCATTACTCTGGAAACTTGAGGAGTCTGCCACTTCTGCGCCAGGAACTTCAGTTATGTCCGGTAAAGGATTATGGCTTTTCCGAACCCAATCGGAACAATCCCAGTGATATTGCCCATTTCCAGGCGAATCAACGAAGTTTCCATTTGATGTAGAATGACACACTTTAGGCATTGCAACCTGAATTAGTTTTCCGGTTGAAAGGCGATTTACTGGAAAGCCATAGTCTAATCTGCGTTCTGTAAATGTGGTTTTATATTTGATAATCGCTTAAATAATCTTTGCATGTACACTTACCGTTATTCAGTTTATTCTCATTAAACGTCTTTAGGTGTATTTGTTCACACCACTCTTGCTTATGACCGTTGTCTCCGTCGATTAGATTGCTTGGATTTATATTAACATGTTGGTTAGTTCGATTAACTTTTTGATATTCGAAAGGTATATTTTCAAGTTCATCACCAGCGGAGCCATAACTTCGTAAAATGTCTAAATTATTCACAAATGTTGTATTACTAACAAATAGGCTATCATTTATTGGAGGCGAATAGCTTATTGGTCGTTGGCTGATTTCTAAATTGCTTATTTTAGCATTCGACTTGCATAGATTTTCCTTGTCAAGCAGTGAGTTAAGATTTGGTTGCTTTATAGAGTGCTTATTTTTAATTTTTTCGTTTCGATTTCTGATTTTTGTAGATGTGTTTTTCTTAAAAGCTAGACAGACCAGTAATATGATGATGATAATGAATACGATAGTTATGCCCGATATTATACCACTTATATGCTCCAAGGAAAAATTCTTTAATTTTGTAGAAATAGAATTAGAATAAAGAGGATCTCCGCAGCTTGCACCAGTAAGAAATGACGGGCAAATGCAGCGAAAACTACCAGCTTCGTTAATACAAGTGGCTCCATTCCCGCATGGTTGATTTTCACACTCATTGACATCGATTTCACAATTTGGCCCTGTAAATCCACGGCACATGCAATGGGACACACCGTCACCTTCTTCACATATTCCGCCATTTTTGCAAGGATTTGGAGTACAAAACTTCCCATATTCACATCTTCTTCCAGATAAGTGCATTGGACAAATACATGTGAAATTATTAACTGCTTGGTTTTCACAGCGCCCTCCAAATAAACACGGTGCTGAAGAGCAAGGATCTAAATCAATTTCACATAGTTCTCCAGAAAATCGCGCATGACAAATACATTTGAAATTGTCATTTCCAACATCCCTGCAAATTCCGCTATTTTGACATGGTTGGGTACCACAAACTCCTAAATTGATTAGAACGTTTGCAGGATCACACTTAAACTCAACATTTGTGAATCTTTTAAGAGCAGCAATCGTACTACCTCCTGAAATGTATAAAGGTAAAGGCTCCATAGCAATTTTGATATTTGCCATACATCCGATAAAGCCACGTTGAATATCTTCATAACCAATTATTGATGGATGTGGCCGAACTTCAGCTCCAACGAATATATCATTTGACTGAATATTTAATATGCCATTTACTCCAGGAGCACTACCCTGGGAGACATGTTTATTATCAACAATTAGTTTGGCACTGTTGAGAGTACGTTCCAATGTTATTGTGTGCCATGCGCCATCAGAAATATAAATACTTGATACGCTAATAACACCTTCTCCCGATCCTAAGTCGAATTTGTATCTTACAGCTCCATTTACAAGTTCTAATACATTGTAATCAACCTTTCCGCTGGCGTATAAGAGAGTTCCACTTTGTTGCACCGTTCTGATTTGTAAGGAGTAGGCAAATTGATTTTCCAATATATTTTTGGCCTTCGCTTTATTAATTTTGTAATGAGCATAGCTTTTACCGCCAAATGATACTGCAGTTGATGAAAAATCATCGCATGTACCATTGTCGCACCTAGAAGATTTGATTTCACAGAATGAACCTGAGTAGCCTTTGGGACATACGCATTGATACTTAGTTAAAGACTCTGATGGCAAACAGTTCCTCTGTGGAGGGCACGGTTCTGAAGAGCATGCATTGACGGTCTCATTACAGTACTTTCCATCAAAACCAGGTTTGCAAACACATTTATTTATTAAATAATAGGATGGCGCTGCAAAGCTAATAACGTCGGTGTAAATAGTTGTAATATTGTTGGTTTCCATATTGATCAATTGTTTACAGATTCCGTTAACACATATGTTTTCTTTGCTTTTGCAATAGCTTGGTAATATTTCCTCAATGATTAAGTTTGAGTCGTGCTCTATTTCAATTTGTTTGCTGATTACAGATAAACGAATTTCATCACTGCTGAAGAATGCGTCAGAATTTGGATTTATTTGTTGTTTGTGAACTGCAAAGACAACATTTAAATCTGTGGAATATTGCTGGCTGTTACCCAAATAATTTCGAACTTGCTCCTGAACTGATATTAAAATCACGTCTTTTAGACGACATCTCATCACGCTCCGTATGGATCGAATAAAGCCTTTTCTATGACTTAATAAGAAATCTGATGCGGAAATCTTACTAAATCTAATCACTGTGGCTTCTTTAACCATTTCCATCGTAATCAGCTCAACATTAATTTTAACAGTTGTGTATACCGTAAATTTTCCATCAGTGACAGTTATATTTAGTTTATAAAGACCAATATCCAAGTTTGATGATGAAAATATTTCACCAGTTTTTTCAGTAACTCTGAAGAGTTGAGAAGATTGATATGTTTCGTCAATGGTTGAAGCAATCGAAAAGGTTAGTTCATCATATTGATCTTGGTCAGAGGCATATACTTTGCCCAAAAATGCAGTAGTAAATTCATCTTCAAAAGAATTTACATTAATCTCTAAGGGAGTTAAAATTGGAGGATATTGACTCTCCTCAATGATTTTTATCGTCACCCAAGTGTCAGCATAGAGTGGAGGTGTGCCATTATCAAAAACACGAACTTGTATTATAAATGTATCTCGCAACTTGTGATTAAACCGAGAAGCTGTACTTAATGACCCATCTTGCTCCAATCGAAAGAGTCCACCTTCATTTCCAGAGCGTATATCATATGTGTAAGGTATAGAATTAGGAGGCTCGTCAGCATCAGATACGTCAAAGGTAAGAAAAATATATCCCAGTGGTCTACTTTCTTGTAAAACTATGCTATAATTCGCTTGCGAAAATACTGGTGCATTGTCATTTGCGTCCAAAACAATTATATTGACCTGTACAGTATTGCATTGCACCGGAGTCCCTAAATCACAGGCTTGCACATTCAGTATATAATCTGAAATAGTTTCTCGATCGAGTGTCCTTGCCAGACTTATTGTTCCGTTGCTATGGTTTATGTGAAATTGTCGTAAGCTATCACCTTTCACAATATCATATTTTATGATGCCATTCAAATTAGAATCCTCATCAGTGGCTTTAATATCAATTATTGGAGTATTCAGTAAACTATCCTCCTTCACACTGCTTCGAAATAAGTTTTGCGTAAACGTTGGCATGTTATCATTAACATCATCTATAGAGATATTAACATAAGCGATGCTGCTAAGCGGTGGGTTTCCTCCATCAATTGCTTGAACAGTAAGAATATAAAATTTCGTTTTTTCAAAATCCAATGATCCGTTGACCAATACCACACCTGTTCTGGAATTAATGTTGAATTTACCCTGTTCATTGCCACTTATTATAAAATATGATATTTCAGCATTAACACCAATATCTTTTGATGTAGCAAACACTGTGCAAACTTCATGTCCATGGGTGACATTTTCATAAATATGATATGAATACTGTCGTAATGTAAATTCTGGAGGATTGTCGTTTATATCCAAAATATTTATAACAATGTTTGCAACTGAAGACAGCTTTGGTATCCCGAAATCCTCGGCGATAAGTGTTAAATTATACAATGATATAGTTTCACGGTCCAATCTTTTTTCTAGTTTTATTATTCCTGTTGACTTTGAAATCTTAAAATAATCACTATTTGTTCCTAATAATGAGTAGCTTATCTTGCGGTTTATACCAAAGTCCTTATCAGTAGCATGTACTTTTGTAATCAACGTTTGTAATTGAGCATCTTCTTGTATGCTTACTCTATAATTGGGCATAGTGAAAATGGGGGCATTATCGTTTATGTCATTCACATGAATTATTATTTCAGACACACATTCTCTTATGAATTCCTTCCCATCCTGAACGTGTGTAAAAATATTATATTTTGAAATTCGCTCCCGGTCAAGAATTTTTGCTACTCTTAAAATTCCACTGTCCTTGGAAATAGCAAAATCGTCGAAACTTCTCCCAGACAGGTAATAACGTAATTTAAAATCATTACTTGAGTCAAAATCTAATGCGTGCACTTCACCAATGGTTGATCCGACCGCTATTGATTCATTTATTGTAATGTGGTAACGAGGTTTCAAGCAGTATGGCATATTATCGTTAACATCTTTTATGTGCACTTGAACATTAGACTTGGCAGTAAACTTGCCGTCTGTGGCTAGGATGCTTAAGTTGTAGTACGATATTTGTTCTCTATCAAGAGGTCTTGATATAAACAACTCTCCCGTTTTTCCAATTTGAAATTGCGATTGATTATCTCCAGAAATAATGTAATACTCAATTACTTGCTTTTCGCTATCTGGATCTATAAGCAATAAATTTTTGAGTACTGTCCCTGGAAGGGCGTTTTCTAAAACAAATATTTGGTCCTGGGACAACTTGAATTGGGGTCCGTTGTCATTATAGTCAATAATTTTAATAGACACTGGTACCTTTGAATCGTGTTTTGGATGACCATTATCTGTTGCAATCACTTTAAAGTTAAACTCTGATTGTACTTCTCTATCCAAGGAAGACAAGAGAGTGATCATTCCGGTATAAATATCGATATCAAAAACGTTTCGTATACCATTTGGTTCATCGTCAATATAGTACCGAACATCACCATTCGATCCACTATCTGTATCAGTTGCCGTTACTTTTAATATTGTCGCTACTTTATCAGTATTTTCCGCGACATCAGCGCTATAGATTATATTGTCAAATTTAGGATAATTGTCGTTTTCATCAGTAACATGAATATTAACATCAGCATATGCATATAGAACAGGTAACGTTGCTGTTTCGGCAACGATTACAAGATAATGTGATTCCTTTTGCTCCCGATCCAATGTTTCCATTAGAATTAGTTCCCCATTTTCAGATACTGTAAAAATTGAGCTCTCGTCTGAAGTAGAAAATTTTAATGAATAATTTCCATAAACATTAAATTTAGTCAAGACAGTTCCTGGTGATGTAGATTCGATTATTTTAAGATTGAATTGAGATTTTTCAAATGCTGGAACTATCACGTCCGAGTCAACTATTTCAAGAGAAACCGGTATGTCGTTATGCAATGATGGCTCTCCACAGTCAAAAGCTCGAATGAAAAATTGTAATACTCCCCTTTCAAGCTTTTCTGGTTCCATAATAACTATGTTTCCAGTACTTTCATTCAAATGAATTTTCTTTTCCAACATTTTCTTCATTGAGTTGGGGTAAATTGTATATTTAACAGTGCCATTGACGCCTACATCTTTATCCATTGCTTTTACCTGAAAGACAGAAATTTAATATTACAAGAATTTCAATCATTTTCAAACTTAGAGATCTAGAGAAATTAAATTGTACTAGCAGTACTCAAGATTTTTGTTTATTTGATTTGATTACATTTAAAGATTTGGATTATTTATACTCACTGATAATATTTTATCACTTGGCTTTATTAAAGAGCTTATTACAAGTTTGTATTCCTTCAAAGAGAATTGTGGGGCATTGTCATTAACGTCCTCAATATATACTCTCAGTGTAGCAAATCCAAATTTACATCCACCATCAATTGCTTTTAGCTGGACGACGTACTCATCTTTAATGTCTCGGTCAAATGAAACTTTCGATGTTATTATACCACTATTTCGGTCTATATTAAAATACTTTTTCATTTCCTCAGACGTGATTTCATAATAAACATTGGCGTATTGTCCAAAATCGTTATCAACTGCTTTTACCTAAAATAAAAATTAAACCAAGAGTTATACGGAAAACTAACTTGCATGAACATATACAAACCGTGATTATTTCTTGTCCATTCGGAAGGTTTTCCGAAATTTTTGCTTCATATGTCATTTCGTCAAAGACTGGACTGTGGGCATTTTCAGGGACTAAAGTAATTTTTAATCTAGCAAAATTTGTGTGAACTCCATCGGAAATTGAAATATTTAAAATCGTGATTGGCTTATCGGTAAAATTTAACATATTTTGAAGATAAATAATTCCGCTTTGCTTATCTATGTTGTACGTTTGTAATTCGTTTCCATTGACAATTTTGTATTGCAGAAAATTAATGTCAGATATGTCATTATCAAACGCTCTTGGCAATGCAACAAATTGACCGCGTGTCGCAGCTACTGACAGCTTCGTACTAAAAGATGGCTCAATAAATTTCGGAGAGTTATCATTAAGATCTTTAACTGAAATAAACAAAAAATATATTTTCATAATTGCTTCATTTTCAATTTTGTTCATAGTGGGTATTGCTTACCTGCAATAAAAACATTGCATTTTGATGATAATTGAGGAGAGCCGTGATCTTTAACGTGCACAACCACATGATGGTGATTTTTTAGTTCAAAATCCAAAGATGTTTTCAAATACAAATACCCTTCGTTAACGTCAATGTAAAAAGTATCGGAATTATTTCGGCCATCTATCGATTCGATAAAATATGATAGTTTTCCATTGACGCCAGAATCCCTATCAGTTGCGTTTATTTTTAATATTTGTGATCCAAATGGAATATTTTCCGGTAATGTAATATTATAGTAGTCATTTTCAATATCGGGATAACAATCATTTACATCAATTACTGTTATCGATGCTAAGACATCTGCATAAATTCCGGAAATACTATCAGTCGCTCGAATAGATATCTCATGTATATTTTTTTCCTCATAATCAAGTTCGTTAACCACATACAAAGACCCTAAGAAAGAGGAAAAGAATTTCGATTTCGAATCAAGAGTCTATACATACCGGTACATTAAAAGTTCGTTTATTTACCTGTTCTATAATCGATTTCAAAGAATTGTTCTGAATTATCTGCTGATATTGTGTAAATCAGTTTCCGTTTTAAAGGACTCTCAGCTTGTATCGATACAAATAGAGCAGTGTACATTTCAACATCTTCTTTCACGCTCACAGAATAAAATTGTTTTTCAAATATTGGCATAGAACGGTCAATAACCTATTTTAAAAAAAAATTGTTTCAAATTTAGTATTAGCGTACAATATATAATACGCAATATTTAAGGTACACTTACCTTTATTTGAACTGGCACTTCTGTGCAGCAGGAAATTACAGCCCCATCGCACGCTGCGACTATCAAGTCATATTTTCGATTATGACCTTCAATAATTTGCTTAATTGACAATTCTCCGGTTTTTCTATCCATTTTAAAAAGTTCCCCGTTTCCTTTCTTCAATTCATACCGAACTTCTCCATTTTCAGCACTGTCTAGATCAATAGCTTTTACCTTCATTATGATCGTTCCTTTTGTAAAGCCAACAGATACTGAAGCATAATATGGCATGTTGACAAACATGGGACAGTTATCGTTTATATCTAATACAGAGATATAAACTGAAGTGATTGCTCTGCGAATACTCATACGGTCCTTATCAGAGATTGATGATTTTGCTTCAACAAAAATTTTATACATGTCCTGCACTTCTCGGTCAAACATTACCCCGGTTGTCTTTATAGCTCCAGAAGTAATTCCGATTTCGAACATTTCTGTTGGATTAAGTATAATGTATTCAACATTTTCAGCCAATGTATTTCCAATGACATTAATTAATCCTATTGTCGCAACTTTCGTTGTATTCTCAAATGTTGAAAACTCGTATATATTTTTTTTAAACACGAAGTTGGAATCGGTTATTGCCTCAATTTTAATATTTACGAGGAGAATGGTGGAATACAATCCATCAGAGGCACGCACGTGTAAAATGTATTCCTTACTCTTAAATTCGTCTTTTCTGTGAGGAAATTAGAAATATGATAATTTCAAAAATTCTTCACTAAATACATTTTATGGTAATTATTAATTTATTACTTATTAGTTACTTAGTACTGTGAGCTAACCCTCGATTGCGAACTATAGTTGTTTACGGAGACTCTAGCTTTAAATATGTAGAAGATTTAATTTTATATCTGATTTTCTAAAGTATTTAATCGCTAACAAAACAAGTAAGAAGACTATAGTCGAGACTGCTCGATTATGAGATACCCTGAACCCTCCATGCTGATGCTCCAATCATTCTGCACACATACATACACATGCATCCAACCACACGCATAGGCCCACGCTCTGCTAACTGCGCCGTAAGCAGCGACTGCGCTTGGGCTGTGCTGCAGTGTGGGCAATATTATGAGAAATTATTTGTTAAATAATTTCGTTTGTAGACGTACAATCTAAATGAAACTTTCAGAACGTAATCATAATGTGTGAATGTGTGTACATTCCAAAGCACCAGTCTCTAGTACTTGATATAAGTTTTCTACAAATTGGGGGCGAAGGGGGCGTGGTATCCAAAATCTGTAAATTACAAAATGTGTGTATCCATCAAATGTATATACACAGTAAATCTGAAGTCTCTAGGTCTTATAGTGTTCAAATAAGACTGAAAAAAACAATATCAATTTATCGATTATCCTCGATAAAAGAAATATCGAATGAGTTATCGAAAAAATATGATAAACTCGTACTGCGTATGGTATACACGAGTCTACATGCAAAATTTCAGCTCTCTAGCTCTTATAACTTCTGAGATCGACGCACTCATACGGACGGACGGACGGACGGACAGACGGACAGGGCTATATCTACTCAACTCGATCAAGAATACATACATACTTTTCACAAAACCATTATACCCTGATTTCCCTTTTTTAATGGGTTCAGGGTATAACGGGTGTGGTTATCGTTTCTTATACCCTGAACCCATTGAAAATGGGAAATCAGGGTATAATGGTTTTGTTGAAATGTATGTAACAGGCAGAAGGAGGCGTGGCAGATGCCACAAAATATATATATTCTTGATCAGGGTGACGAGCTGAGTCGATTTAGCCTTGTCTGTCTGTCTGTCCGCCCGTCCGTATGTATGAACGTGTCGATTTCAGAAGATATAGAAGCTAGAGACTTGAACTTTTTTTAAAAATGACCGTATATACAGCGCGGATATCGAGTTTATCACAAAAAATCGATAACTCCCGTTATTTTTATCGATATCGAAATGCAGTTATAATATTATATCTCCTACATCTTTAGAGCTAGAGTCTGCAAAATTAAAATGTAGATTCATATGTACGTTATAGAATTTTGATTTTTGTTAAATTTCACCCCCCACCCCTGTACCACCCCCTCACCCCTAAGTATTTAAAAGGCGTATTTCAAATACTAGAGACTTGAGCTTCGGAACATACACGCATATTAATGATATAAACAAAATCTAAAAGTTTCATGAAGAACGTATGTCCACAAAAAAAAGTATGAAACAATTAAGTACCCATAGTAAGCCCACACTGCTGCCCATGCGTGTTTATGCGTGCTCTCCTATGTCTGTGTTTGTATAAGCAGAAACACGCTAAAAATAATTGTAATGGCTGTAGCTCGAAGGGTTCAGGGGATTTCGTATTCGAGCAGTCTCGACTAGAGCTTTCTTACTTGTTTTAAGATAAGCTTGATATCTACTCTATATGTACGGACATTAATTTCAAATCTCTAGCGTTTATATATTATGAGATTGACGCTTTCAAACATATGGAGATGGGTTTAGGGCTTTATATGCTAATATTTGTATATTCTCTCCGATACTATTAAGATTAAACAAGTAATAGTAATATATATAGTGAATACAGTAATAATATATAACCTTGTTGTTATTAATCCTGTAACGGGATGTATTTGAAAACATTCTTGGTTGTTTCCATCAACAATATCGTAACGAATGATATCGTTATCGGCATCAAATGCACCAATTCGATCCACAAATACGTTTTCAAAAGTTGGTACAAACAATGTAACATTCAGGTCTCGATCTTTGAATACCGGGGGGCAATCATTCACATTACTCACAATTATCATTACGTGAGCTGTTGTCGCGGAATGTAACTTTGGTTTACCACTGTCACTGACCTACAACAAATTAATAATTTTAAAATTTAACATAGTTTGCATTCAGCTTGCGTGTAAGAATATTTACAAAAAAGGTAATTACTAGCTGAGCTATTAAACGAAACTTACCGTTACAAAAAATGAATAATTTGCTTTCGTTTCAAAATCCAGATTATCTAAAATTTCGATAGCTCCGGTTGTAGAATCAATCTTAAACATTTGGCTCGCCAAGTCGTCAATTATATTGTATTGCAACATTGCGTTAGGTCCACCATCAGCATCAGATACATTTAGTTTTAAATGACTGATAGTATGTATAGTCAATATTTGTATGAGTATTAGTATAACGATACGAAAGATCTAGTCGGGGTGACCGACAAGTAAGCTCGAATCATATGTATTTTTTAAAAATACGCATTCCTCTGTATTAAATAGACCTTCAAGAATTTGTGATTAATTAAAATCATTCAATTGTAATTGCTATTGTTATGCTGCTTGCCACGTGCGTTTGTCAATTGACCAACCTTTGTTTTGGTTTAATGAATTCTGACTCATTTAATATTTTTAATGGAATATTCGACTTATAGTGCTCTAGTCGAGGCTGCTCGAATGTGGGATTTGTAACTTACAGATTCCGAGATCAACGAGTTCAAGAGTTCACATATGGACAGACGAACAGACGGACAGGGCTGAAACGGTCCAGCTTACATACACTTTAACAAAATCATTAAGCCCCGATATCTATTTTCAATGGGTTCACGATAAAAAAAATTTTAATACAACAAGAAATATTTGTAAAGAATATGTCTCTCTGAGTTTCCCATTTTTACATACAACAGAATTAAACCTAAAAAAAATTTGCTCACCGTTTTTTCTTATCGTCAAATATATGTACATATGAACCCAAAGGAGCGGATTCCGAAACGCTTCCTATATATTCACTTTGCAGAAATTTCGGAATATTATCGTTCATATCTAAAACGTGAATTATTACATTTTGATAAGAAGACTGGGAGGCCATATTCGTTGCTTTTACAGTTAGATTGAAAATCCTGGAAATAAAAACGGTCCACAGAATGTGAGAATATATGTATGATTTTATCATTATTATAACTGTTGTACTGAATATTTACTTGATTATTTCATAATCGACATTAGCGTTGATAACAATAACACCTGTGGAGGGGTTAATTCGAAAGCTGTCATTGACGTTTCCAGATATTATATTAAAGAAAACTGATGAAGACGATCGAGCTTCAACTTGTGTTACAAATGACCCCACATTTAAGTTTTCAAACATTTCCAATGAAATCACATCGGTGAAAAACTTAGGAGGATCGTTATCAGACATGGTAACAATTATATGCACGGGGACTTGAGATGATAATGGAGGCTGTCCAAGGTCTACAGCCTTAACTTGCAGCATATATTCCTGCATTTTATTAATGTCCAAGGTTGCGGTCAAATATATAATACCAAATGTTGAATCAATTTCAAATATACTTCCCACGTTGCCGGAAATTATTGAGTAACGAATTTCAGCATTCTGTCCACTATCTCGATCAATAGCCATAACTTGAACAATTTTTGAGCCTATTGCAGCACTCTCCGGAACTTTACTTTGAATAATTTTAGCTGTGAACTCGGGAGGATGATCATTATGATCATGTACATTTACTATTAATTTCGCGTAATTTCTCTTCCCTGGTGTCCCTTGATCCTTTACAAACGCAATTAGTATGTGTTGCGATGTTTTTTCAAAATCAAGTTTCTGGGTTACTATTACATTACCGCTTATGGAATCTATTCGAAATAATGTTAGAGATGATGGATCTTGTGTAGCATGTAGTTGGTAAAATAATTTTTTATCCTCATCTCTATCAGTTGCATGAAGCTGCATAATAACAGATTCTTCCTCAATATTTTCCGATATATTAACATGATATATCTCTTTAGTAAATTGAGGTGCGTTATCGTTTGTATCAACAACTTGAATATATAGCCAAGTGTGTGCTATATTTGAGCCATCAGTTACACTAATTGATAGATTGTAATAGGTTCGTGTTTCGTAATCCAAATACTTTGACAACAGTACATTTCCAGTATCTCTTCCAATATAAAAGTGATTTCCTTCATTTCCTCCTATTAAAAATAAAATTCAAATTCTTATTTTATACACGATACTATTTTCAGTGTTTGATATTAATTAGTCTAGTTTTCTATTAGAATTACAAAATCTCTCTTCTATATAGATATATATAATTTATAGAACATACCACTGATATTATACCATAGCTGGTCGTTATCCTCATCGATTGCCTGAATTTGCGTCACTAAGAAACCAGGTTTATCATTTTCCGTGAGATCTACAATATTATTTATTGACTTCTTCGCGATTGAAGGAGAATTCGGTGAATTTGGTGATATAGGAAGAACCAGTATATTCACTAATGCTGTTTGACTCTTTTTAGGGATCCCATTGTCTTCAGCTTTAACATTAATTTCATATTCTGAGTCAGCCTCGAAGCTCTTTGTAAAAAATATATGCCCGCTAAAACTATCAATACGGAACTTATTTTTCTTCTTTCCAGATTTGATTGAGTATGTTATTCGACTGTTTTCCCCGTCATCGTTGTCAATTGCGTGAACCTAAATTATATAATTGAATTCCGATACAGATATAGATATATACAAGGTAATTAATAAACAAATTATTCCGTAAGTCAACCAGCAATTTATACGTACTTGAAATATAGATTCGTTTATATGTGTCGTCGAAGGAACTTGTATTTTATATACACGTTGATCAAACACTGGGCTATTATCGTTAATATCTAAAACCGATACCACCACACGTGTAGTGGATGTCAATGTAGGTGAACCATTGTCTGATATAGAGATCTAAAATACATTGATATATATTAAGTAATAATTAACTATTTTCTAATTATATATAAAAATTATATGTTTATAGTTGAAAGCTACATGTAAGTATATATATTTATATCTTTCTTTTTATTACCCACCTGTTCATACACACAACACACGCAAAACAATTAAATCAGTAAAAAGAGTTAATCTCTCAGCTCTATATTTTTAATTTCGAAACAATTCCTTCCCTATGTTTTCCTCAATAAATTTCTTATATCCTCGTCATCTATTAATTAATCCTATCACTACAACGTTTTTTTTATAGAAAATGAAAATGTATAATTGTATTTGAATAATTTTGTAAGTGCAAATACAATATAGTTTATAATACTTAAAAGATATAACAACATGAGCTGGTTGAGTCTACTTTGGAGTGTTTGTGCGAGAAAAGAATGGATTGTTTGGCACAAAAAATATATACATACATATGTTTATTAAAGGCTCTACTAAATAAAGGTTTCGAGGTCGATCACGGGTGAACTTACCTCTAAAATATGTTCTGCTTGATTCTCTCTGTCAAGTTTACGTTCTGTAGTTCTTAGAATTCCTAAATATTTTAAAATATAATGTTATTACTTATAATCATTTTAAATGTATCATTGCTTATTTTGCTTACCTGTGTGTGGTTCTATATCGAAATACCCAATCAGATTTCCAGATGTAATACTGTAGGTAATTGTTTGTGAAGAATCAATATCGGGATCTGTTGCTTTGAGCTGAATAATTTCATGTTTTCCTGAGCTACCTTCTGTAACATTTACGTAATATACTGGTTTGGTTGTCAATGGAATGTTATCATTTTCATTTTCAACATCGATATAAACCTACAGGGCATTTGTTATTAGCAACATACATAATTTACATTACGTGTCAATTCTTACCATAACACAATTAGTTAAAGGCACGATAGCATTATCCTGAGCGCATAGTGTCAACCAGTAAAAATTCTTGGTTTCTGCATCCAGTTGGGTTAGAGAATGAATAGATCCTAACGCAAAACATAATTTAATTGATTGATAATACTAAGATTTGTTACTTCTTACCTCGATTATTAACAGAAAAAATGCCTAGCCCGTCACCACCAGTGATAGAATATGATATTTTAGAATTAATATCCATGGAGTCCATGTCCCTCGCGGTAACATTCATGACTAAAGTGCCCTTTGGCATATTCTCTTTTATTTTTCCCTCAAAAATAAAGTCATCAAATTCCGGGGCATATCGATTTTCATTTACATCAATTATTTCAAATACGACGGGCATATCAACTGTTAATGATGGGGCTCCACAATCTATTGCGCTTACAACAAGGTTATGTACCTGACGATTTTCATAATTTAAATAACCTTCTGTTCGTATTGCACCAGTGTGTTTATCAATTTTAAAAAGATTCTGGTCTTGTGCATCCTCTTTAAGTGAGAAAAGAATTTCTGCGTTTTTTCCCAAATCTTTGTCAAATGCTTCAATGACAGCAACGACAGTTCCTCTGGGCACATCTTCGCGAACTTTAAAAATATACTCCTGTACTCCGAAAATTGGTGCATTGTCATTAACATCATCAACTAATACATATACCAAGGCTTCTGCTGATAATGTAGGATATCCTAAATCTTTTGCAATAATATGTAACTCATATTTATCGGTCTGTTCTCTATCTAGGAATTCATTAAGAACAATGCATCCACTTGTTTTGTTAATAATAAATTCTTTGAGCTCGATATATAGGGTATAAATGATTTCTGCATTGATGCCCAAGTCTGCGTCTGTTGCATGTAGACAATATACTATAGTGCCTATTGGCGCATTTTCTGCGAGACGAAGTGTAGCCAACGATTTTTGTAAAATTGGAGGATTATCGTTTGCATCTATTATTGTTATGGGAAGAATTTTTGAATCTGATTTTGTCGGCTGACCTAAATCATAGACTGTCAGATTTAGAATATATTCACTTAACCTTTCCCTATCCAGGTAGCCAATAATCTGTAGTTCTCCACTATCAGGATCGATGCGAAACACTGAATCGTAGTCACCATCTGCAATTGCAAACACGAGCTTTCCATTATAGCCCAAATCTCGGTCTCTAGCCTCGATCACAGCTACTGTTGTTCCCAATTGAATACTTTCATTTAAGGTGAGCTCTTGAGGAAAATTTATAAATTCAGGTCTATGGATGTTTTGGCCATACCGACTAGGCGTTAGTGCCAAATCTTTAACTTCAAAAGATGATATATTCCTAACATTGTTTTTCTCAGCCAATGCTAATGTTTCTGCAAGTCTTCTAGCTACACCAGTTTCTCGACACTCAAACGTTCCGTAGCCATGTAAACTATTGGTAAGATCTCTTGAGAAATCATCATCAAGATTTACATTGATACTCAGCTCATCGGAAAAATGAGTTCCGTCTGTGGCAGATACTTTGAGCACTCTTTCATTTACAGCAACATCCATCAAATTGCAACCAATGGATATAGTTCCAGTATTTGAATCTAAGTTAAAGCAACCATCTTCATTTCCAGATATGGACCGATATGAGATTACATCGCCCACATCGAGATCAACTGCTGAAATGGTAAATACTTCAGAGCCAATCGGTGCCGATTTAATTACTTTTCCGTAACAATTAACACGCTCAAATTGTGGCCTATTATCATTGATATTTCTTACAATAATATCTATGGCCATTTCGGTTTGTCTTCTGTATGGTAGTCCCCAATCTGACGCACGTACAAGCAGTGTATAGTTTCTTTGCATTGTTTCATAATCAATTAGATTTGTTGTTTTTATAACTCCAGAAAAGTGGTCAATTTCAAATGGAACTTCATTTAGATTTGCTATACTATAAGATATGTATGCATTTTCACCAGAATCTTTGTCTTTCGCTGTGAGCTTTACCACAAAAAGGCCGGCTAATTCATTTTCGCTTATTTCAATGATGCTATTAATGTTTTCAAATATGGGATCATTATCATTCATATCATCAATAGTAATTTTTACTTTGGCAGATGATTGTTTTCGAGACCCAACATCCGCTTGATCAATGGCAGATACGGTTAATGTGTAACTCGATTTTTTCTCGGCATCAAGGTGCTTTTGTGTATATAACATTCCCGAATCCGGATTTATTCTGAACTCTCCACCTTCGTTGCCACCTACCACTTCCAAGTACACCATAGCAAATTTCCCCAAATTGGGGTCGCTAACTTTTAGTCTAATGACTGGCATGTTAATCGGAGCCGTTTCTGGAATGGACACATCATAAATTTCTTGCGTAAATATCGGGACATTTTTTATCTCCGGAATGATTTGTATTGTAACTGTTTTAAATGTAAGTTTGGAGGGTCTCCCACAATCTTCCGCTCGAAGTGTCAAGTTATAGGTGAACATTTCATCATGTAACTTTGCGAATTTATTTAGTTCAATATAATATTCGTCTCTGGTGTCTGCGGGAATTAATTTAAATGTGCCATCTGGGTTTCCGTCTAGTATTTCCAACTTTTTTATCTCTCCATTTTTTCCAATATCTTTGTCATGTACCTTTATTATCCCGTAAATAAGAGAATCCGAGTTCGGTATCACACTCGAAAACGTTTTTGCATAAATTTCGGGGGCGTTTAGATTGACCTTTAAAAACGAAATATTATTTGAATCTCTTTATTTATTGTTTTTTATATTCATTTTCACTATTACTCTTCGAATTGTTTATTAAATTGTATACATAGATGGGGTTTAATTTAAGATGTTTACTTATTAAACCCTGAACCCATTGAAAATGGGAAATTGGAATGTACACACATTTACACATTATGATTACGTTCTAAAAGTTTCATTAGGATTGTACGTCTACAAACGAAATTATTCAACAAATAAATTCTCATGATATTGCCCACACTGCAGCGCAATCCAAGCGCAGTCGCTGCTTACTGCGCAGTTAGCAGAGCGCGTTTATGCGTGCGTATGTATGCATGTGTATGTATATGTGCATTAAAGAAATGCAGAATGATTAGAATATCAGCTTGGAGGGTTCAGGGTGTCTCCTAATCGAGTAATCTCGACTAGAGCCTTTTTACTTGTTTATCGATAAAAAAAACGTATCGAAAATCAGTTATAAAATGATATCTCCTATATCTTTAGACCTAAAGTCTCCACATTTTAAATGTAGACTCATATGTACGTTATAGAATTTCGATTTTTGTTATAATTCACCCCCACCCCTATATCCATATATGTAAAATCCAATATGTATATGTAAATTCTATATATGTACGTAAAAGGCGTATTTCAAATACTAGAGACTTGTGATTTGGCAAAAGCATGCATATGTATGTAATAATCATAATGTGAAAGTTTTATGAAGATAGAACATCCACAAGAAAAGTTATTAAACAATTAAGTTCCCGTAGTGTGCCCACACTGCAGCCAAAAAGTTTGTATGCGTGGGTGTCTGTGTGTGTATGTGGGTGAGCGAAAAATTATTGAAATAGATGTTGCTAGAAGGGTTCAGGGGATCTCGTAGTCAACCAGTCTCAACTAGAGCTTTCTTACTTGTTATACTCATTCACGAAGTGAGTTAGTATATTGGTTTTGTGAAATGTCCGTCTTGCTGTCCGTCCGTCTGTCCGTATGAACGCAGTTTATTTCGGCGCTATTGAAGCTAGAGACTTGAAATTTGGAACATATACTCGTGTATATCTCCGATTTATAAAGTGTTAAAATCCCGATCCGCCCACTGGTGGCGTTGCAAATCGGAAAATGCATTTTCCGATATCCATAAATCATATTAGTTGAAGAGCTATAAAGCTCAAATTTGGTAGGTAGGTCCGCGTCGACCACCCAAGTCCATCAAGCTATGGTGGATATATCTACATCCATTGAAGGCGTAGCAAATCGGATAAAACTGTATCTCCTAGAGTTTTCAAGCTAGAACGTTAAAATTTTGCACGTGAGCTAATCTTATAAATACTGATGGGAAACTATATATCTACGCCCACTAGGGGCGTGGAAAATCGGACCTGGAGATATTGTGATTTTTCAAATTTTGCTATATTTTAGGCATTATTTATGCTAGACACCTGCAATTTTGTATATATACGCAGTGTGCCAACCCAAGTCCAACGAGCTATGGTAGACAAATCTCCGCTCAAAGGGGACGTGGCAAACTACAAAAGCTTACATATCCTAAAGTATAAGAGCTAGAAGCTTGAAATTTAAATAGTTGAGTTTCTGGTAACCCCCTCTATCGATGCCTCAAAAATAATTGTTACGCCTTTTTAGGGGCGTGGCATATCGAAAAATACCTTGTAATTTTTACATTTTTGGAGCGTAAGCATTCAAATTTGGCATGTACGTTACCGTTAGCTCGTTCTAGAAACTGGCCAAAAATGAGGCGCTTACGTCCAGTAGAGACGTGGCAAAGCAAAAAAAAAAACTGAATTTTCCACAGTATTAGAACTAAACTTAGCTACTGAATTGATGATGGGATGTGAATGAGTATTCCGCAGTCGGTAACGCCCGATTGCAACGTTCTTACTTGTTTAATATACGTCATATATCAAAATTAAACTTAAATATGTACTTCTTAATAGCGTTATGCTTTACTTACCTGCTTTACAGTTATTGATACTTTCGCTTTGCTGGATTGATGAGACTGTTGGTTAATAGCAGCACCCCTGTCGTTGGCTAAAACAATAAGCTCATAGTGTGAATTCTCAGCGTAGTTGAGCTGTTTCAGGATGGTTATATCCCCAGTAGTTGGGTGAATAGCGAAGCTCTCGCTCTCTATTAAAAAGCTATAATAGATTTCACCATTGATCCCTAAGTCAGCATCGTCAGCAATAACTTTTAAAATACTGTCGTGTTTTGGAGTGTCTTCAGGAACGGTTACCGCATACTCAGTTGGATAAAATAATGGACTTAAGTCATTTCGATCTAGTACTCTTACATGAATCGCCGTGTCAGTTTCGAAGACGGAGTTGTTTTTACCATTGGCATAAGTAATATGCGCCCGAACTTTTAGATTGTATTCGTCAGTTTTTTCTCTATTTAAAACGACATTACTCGTTCGCGTTCGAATACTTAAGAAGGCAAAGTTCCCAACAAGTCTTTCTTCGGCCTTAAACAACTTCTCCTTATCGCCACTTATTATCCTATACTTTATATCGTATTTTGAATCGATTGTTATTCCGGCCAAGTCCTCATGTAATACTCCTTTAGCGTAGGTTTTGCCAAGACTGTTTTCTGGTATTGTAACATTATATGTTTGGTGGCTAAAGTCTGGTTTAGTATCAAAAAGAGACTTTCCGACTGAAAATGCAGGGTGAAGTAGGCAAACAAAACTAAATGATATCCACTGAAGTAAAAATCTTTTTTTTTTCTTAGCAGTGTGGGCATAATTTTTCAAATGCATATTAGACATTAGCTATTTTTCTCCACATGGTATTCTTCAGACCTAAAAATAAATAACCAAGAATAAAATAAAAATAAATAAAACTATATTTTTAATATATTTTGCTAAATATACTCGTTCCACTTCTAAAAAATAGATAATGACCTACCTAAGCTTGAAAATATACAAAATTTTCATTACTATTGCTGAGAATAATTATTATGTACGTATATTCTTGGTCAGCACTACGACCTAAGTCTATCCATTATTTTTATTTTTTTATACTCATTCACGAAAGTGAATTATTATACTCATTCACGAAAGTGCATTAGTATATTGGTTTTGTGCAATGTCCGTCTGTCTATCCGTTTGAACGCAGTTCATATCGGCGCTATTGATGCTAGAGACTTTAAATTTGGAACACATGATCGTGTATATCACCGATTTATTAAGTGTTAAATTTTCCCGATCCGCCCACTAGGAGCGTGGGAAATCGTAAAATGCATTTTCCGATTACCACAAATCATGTCAGTTTGACGAGCTAAAAAGCTGAAATTTTGTATATATTTCCGCGTTAACCATCCACGTCCAACGAGCTATGGTGGATATATCTACGCCCGCTGCACAGTAGACGATTTCATAGGCCAAAAATAATTTTTTTTTTTTTTGAAATTTACAACTCCGTGAATTTTTTATTTCTTAAAAGAACAATTAATTCCACTGTGCACGTCGATGGCCCTCGTAGCTAGTACGTTTAATAATTTTTAGATTTATATTTTTATATTATCTAATAAATAAATAATAATAATAATTCCACTGTAAACTCATTTTTGCACTATCCCATTCGCACGCGCTTCGAATAGCAAAAAAAGAGAGACAAGTGAACGAAGCTAAAAAGCTATGTATCTATTGCCGAAAAATTAAATTTTAACATTAAATCGTGGTTATATTTGTTATTGTTTTCTAAGTTTGTATTCTTAATTTCAGTTGTCACTTTTCGCCCCATTCCCATTCTGTTTTTCGTGTTTTTTCTACCATGCGCTTTTTGTGCCGGTTTAGATCTTCCGAAGATAAGGAACATTTTCAAAAACGTTAAAAAAAAGATTCAAGAGGAATTTAGAGAAAAATTGGCGCTGATTGTCGATAAACTCAAAACTGGCGGTAGACGGAAATACGGCTAGAACGTTTTTTAATAATACTTTTTTGTCTGCCGAAATAACAGGCATTGATAAATGTCTAATTGAAAACTGTGCTACATTATTGCAGCCTTGTCCTCTGGATATTCTATAAATGTGGACAGATTTAGTAAATTTGCGTTGGATACAGCAAGAGAACTGATACAAAAATATAGTTAGAATTACCTCCTCCCGTCAGTCCACATAATATTAATTCATGCACCTGATGTCATTGCACATGCATTAGTATCTATTGGAGAGCTCTCCGAAGAAGCTGCTGAATCCAGGAATAAGGACATAAATATGTACCGAATCAACCACACTCGAAAGATCTCTCGGATAACAACAAATACAGATTTATTTAATAGATTGTTAATGAGCTTGGATCCTTTCATAAGTGGACAAAGAAAGGTTCAAAACAAAAATAAATCTGTTCTGTTAAAATCCGTTTTTGAATTACTTAATTATTTTTTTTACTTTATATTATTCCATTTTTATGTTTTCATTATCATTTTTTGTTCAATAAAATTTAATTAAAATAAATTGATTATGTTTTTCTTATTTAGTTTCTTATAATAAAAAAAAATTATTTTACTATCCACTTTTAGTCTTTATTCACAATTCTTCATCATTTAACAGCCTGGGAGGGTCCCGACCTTGTCACAGTATGACAATTGGTTGGTTTATAATTTGTAAGTACTAAATTAACCTAGTTTCAAAATTTCATAATAAAATATAGCACCGTCCACTCTGCGCTGGCGGCGTGGCAAATCAGACCTGAAGATATAGTGATTTTTCAAATTTTACTATATTTTAGGCACTATTGATACTAGAGTTCTGAAATTTGGTATTTATACGCGGGTTGACCGCCCAAGGTTAACAAGCTATAGTGGATATACCTCCTTCCAAAGGGGGAGTAGCAACCCGCAAAAAATTATATCTCCTAAAGTATAAGAAACTTCAAATTTGGATAGTTGAGTTACTGGTAACCTCCTCTATCAATGCCCCAAAAATAATTATTACGCTTTTTTAGGGTCAAGGCATATCGAAAAATACCCTGTAATGTTCACATTTTTTGGAGCGTAAGCATCCAAATTTGCAGTTAGGTTACCGTTATCTCTCTCTAAGAGCTAGCCAAAAATGAGGCAAATAAAAAAATAAAAAAAAAAATAGCACCACTTGCAAATGCAAAGCTTAAGAAATTCTCCTCGATACATTTATCAGTGTTATTAGTTAGTTTTATATTCAAATATGGCACTTTTCTTGGACGGAGACTATGCATATCGTGATGTCATAAATATTTCAGAAATGTTTGGTCCGTTGTTGACATGTTACGGTCCTTTTAAGGATTAAAAGGATCCTTGGGTTAATCCATGGCGGATCATTTTATATGAACAACACATCAACCGACCAACTTTCCTGTACAAATTTCCATCTGAAATCAACTTTTTGATGAGAATATCGGTGTTCGGTGTTCGATTTACAAATTTTGTAAATTAACTAGTAGAAATAGATATGTAAACAAAAAATCTCTTCATGATGTGCTTCTAAAGATATGCTACTCTGCGAGAAAAAAAAAAAAAAAAAAAAAAAAAAAAAAACTGTACTTGAGAATTTCTTGAAATACATAAAATCGTTGAATATTTATTGGATAATTGCAATAATTTATTGTTTTCTGCTTATATAAAAGCAAAAAGTAGATCAATGCACTGATAAATGTATATGTAATGGGGGCTTTTTTATGGCGTGGGGAAAAGGAAAAAACTGAATTTTCTACAGTATTAGAGCTAGAAACTCAAAACTTAGCGATCTCTTGATTTATTGAAAATCACTCTTTAGATTTGATTTGCCCATTAGAGGTGTGGATATATACACAGTTTTTCCATCGGTCTTTATAGAATCGTAATATTCACTCACGTGAAAAATTTCAGCATTTTAGCTTTAAGCACTAGGAGATAGCTTTAACCGATTTTCCATGCCTCCAATGAGCGTAGATATCTCAGCTATATATTTTTATCTTGGGTTGTCAACGCAAATGTACATTCCAAATTTCAGCTTTCTAGCTCTTCAACTAATATGATTTCTGGTATATCGAAAAATGCATTTTTACGCCCTTGTGGGCGGATCGGGAAATTTTCAACACGTTATAAAATTATAAATTGAGGGTATACACGAGTATGTGTTGCAAATTTCAAGTCACTAGCTGCAATAGCGCTGAAAAATTGCTTTCATACGGACAGAAGGACCGATATTGCACATAACCACATTCACTTTCGTGAACGAGTATAAGAACTACATATAATCGCGTACTGCCTATAGTATATTCCACTTCCATTTAATATTTCACAGAAATATTTTGTTATTATTAACATTACTTTATTATTAATAACATTTTCTTATATAAATGGAAGGCAAACAGATTTGAAAGTATTAAATTCTGTGATGCAACAAGTCGCTCAGGTACTTTAGTTCTCAATTGTGTTTAAAACTTATTCATATCTATACATACATCTACATTTACATACTTAAAATTGTATATTATTGGACTTCTAAAAAACACCAAACTTTGTAACATAATTCCAGATTACGACAATTACGAAAAGCATAAATATAACTGTTAATATAATATACATACATATGTGTAAATTGTAATATTTCTAGGATAAATAAACAAATATTTTCTAATCGAAATGGCATACATTTCAGATTCTGATTTAGCAATACACGAAAAAAAAATATATATTATATGTCTTGGTTTCTTTGATTTTATTCGCCTACAACATTTTAAGTTTCAATAGGTTAAGTTTGCATAATTTAGTACTCCTTAAAGGGCGAACACTTTATATACATACATATGTGCCTGGCATAGGACACAGCTGTATTTATATTTTGGATTCACTATATTTTACTTTTGTACTTTTTTTTTTTAAGAAAAGATTGTAGTTTGTACGATATATGTACATATATGTATTTTGATTTATTTTATTATCTTTTTTTTTATTCAATTATTTGAATATTCACTTTTATTTATTATTTCATATGCTTTTGCATTGCAAATTTTAATTATAATTTAATTTTTATACATATTTTTTATAACTGAATGTTAGCATAAATCACAATACTACTCAAATTAACAATATATGCACTTTTATTTTCATCATAGGTATAATATATGTATATTGCATCTAATCACTAAGACGTTTTTTATTTCATCTTATTGCATTTTTTACCATAAATATGTACTTATTAAACACTCGCACATATGTACATATGCATATTTTCATATTAATATGCACTCACTTTAGATACGTACATACATACATACATATGTAGAATCGAATTGAACTGTGTGACGTCGATGTTTGAGAATTAAGTTTGGACAAAAATTGAACCGGCGATATTTCTGTTGCGTTGCTTTTCGTCAGGTAACCACAATATATTTACTTAAGCTTAGATTAGTATTGGCGTGTTTGAATGCATAGAATTATACATACATACACACATACATATGTTTCATAAAGTATATTATGCTAGTGTTAAACGAACAGGACATTGTTTTAATACAATTTATATACGTATGTATGTATGTATATTACTTTTTTTTTAACGAATTATCTATTCCTTGAATGTATTTAAATTTAATGCATTATTATTATTTATTTGTTATGATCCAAAATGGCATTAAAGCATACATCTGTATGTATGTATGAGACGTATAGAAAACATAACACTATTATCGTCAACGGAGTTAATGCAGGTAGATCGGTAGTTATCGAGTATTTTCCACTCACTTGGCGATCACAGCGTTGCCAGATTTTCTGAGTGCACATTACATATACAGCTTTAATTGATTAAAATAACATAACTTCAAAACAAGTTATAAATAAAAAACGGAACAAAAAGGTCCAAGCATTACATACATACATATGTATAAGTATAAAGGCCGACCCCGAGTCGAATGCTTAGCCGTCTTGTCATAATTTGACAAGTCTAACTATCTTCACTCAATCGAAGTCTCTATGGATGCATTTATATATACATACATATATATGTATGAGCAAAAAATCAAGCATACACATACACATGTATAGTAAAAAAATTAAAACAAACAAATGCAAGTATTTTGAATGACTTAAGAATTAAATGCAGACTACAAAATCTCAAACATTTACTTTCTGTTTAGTTTTAATAATAAAGCAATATTAATTAAATTAAGAACATTTAAACAAGCTGAGCCCATTCAAAATGTTTTTACAGCACAAATTTTAAATTAACATACATACATATGTACATATACATAAATGCATACATGTATATATGCATGTGCATATATATGAACATTGCTTTATACCTATATATTTGGTTTGCATGTAAGCATGGGTGATAAGATATGTCACATGCGTATTTTTTAAAATCACTTTCATACTTTTTAAATATTCACTATTTCACAAAAAGCATGTCAAACATATTGAATTTGTGATTATTAAGACCAAAACTATTGTATGTATGTACGTAGACACAGCACGTTGAATTTATTTAATATCGTCCGCGGCAGAAAACCGTACGTACGAACCGCGCCAGAGTATGTAACAAACTGCGGGTTTCTTACTCGATGCTCATACGTAAGCGAACACTATCAATCTCGTTTGCCCACCTAGCCAACATTAACAGACCATACCAAAGAGAGCAGCTTTATAACATCTTAACATACATATGTACATATGTTATGTGGTTCTCAGCACTGTTAAAAGACGCACACTTATCACTCAATCGTGGGTTCTCAACGTTAACAAAACGGGTGAATTAACATTTGTCTGCAAACTAACATTACAGCGTGTAACATCGAACCAATCTGTACTCGAGCTTCAGTTAAAAGGCAATATTACTTGTTTCTCTGTTTGTTTTCTATACTTCTTCTTTAGGTGTAGTATAAGTTTATATTTATAAGAGTACAAGTAACATCATTAATCAATAATGTCGAAAATAAAATATAGTACATTCATTCGTGTTGCATGGGAAATGGGAAGAGATATCATACTGTACAAATTAAATTAAATTATGGTTATACTACAGCTACATATGTACATACATACATGTTTCAACAATTTTTAGCGTCTTTCTGCTTAAACAAACACACACGCAAACACACATACAACACGCATGGGCTGCATGTGGGCTTACCATAGGAACTTAATTTTTTAATAACTTTTCTTGTGGATGTACGTTCTTCATGAAACTTTGTGATTATATCAATAATATGCGTGTACATGCCGAAACTCAACCCTCTAGTATTTGAAATACGCATTTTACAAATTATTGGGTGAGGGAGTAAAATTTAATAAAACCGAAATTCTATAATGCACATATGAATACATTTAAAATTTGGAGACTCTAGCTCTAAGGATTTAGGAGACATAATTTTATAACTGATTTTCGATCAAAAATTTTATCGATAAAAATAACAGGATGAGCTATACGGAAATTTGAAAAAAATCAAATCTCTAGCTCAGACGGACGGACAGACAGACGGCCAAGGTCAAATCGACTCAGCTCGTAACCTTGTCAAAAATATACATATGCATTTTGAGGGGTCCGCCACGCCGCCTTCTGCCTGTTACATATGTACATTTCAACAAAACCATTATACCCTGATTTCCCAGTTTCAATGGATTCAGAATATAAAAAGTCGAACAAATTCAACTTTATTAGGAAAGGCGTTTTTTCTCTGCATTTTTTGTATACGCTGAACCCATTGAAAATGATAGTAACAATAGGTCTAAAGTCTCTCATATCGCTTTATATCCACTATATTAAGTTGAACAACAACTTGAATGTAAGGAAAAAACCCTCTCCCAAAATGCATGGTGAGTAGGAATTGCATTCAAGAATTGAACTATTTTTAATACTTCCGAGTAACAGTACAAGTGTACGTTTGTTGCTAAATATATATAATATATTTACATCGAAATGAAATTGGGTCCAGCTATAGGGTGACCACATGGGCCTAAGGCCATTCCGGGACGGTCGCCAAATACAAAAAATAAAAAAATAAATAAAAAATAAAAATAAAGCAGACTTTATATTTATATAACCAAAAAAGTAAAGTAAAAGTAAAAAAAAAAAAATAATCAAAAATTTACATTCACATTAAGGAAACAACAAATTTATGTACATTAATACTTATTTCACATATACGTATATGTATGTTCACATTATTCCATTACATTTTTCATTTATACTTCTCCGCACCGCATATTTTTTGCAAAACATTTGCTTTTATTCTATCCATCAATTCTTTCCGCAAAATTGAATTGTAAAATAAGCATGTTTCTAATTACTACTGTCGTCTGTCCACTGCACATTCATTAAGGAATAAACCCTTTAGCAATTTGCATTATGCGGAGGGATTGCATGGAAAAATGCTCCTATTTTTAATACCTGTGAGTAACTGCAAGAGTTTATGTTTGCTGCAATAAACATTACCAGCTTATCTGCACTGCTCAAAGTTAAAAAAGTTCTTCTCTTGTCTTGACAAAAGCTTCAAGTTTGCAACCTTGTCGAACAATAAAGAATCGCCTATGGCTATATTCTTTTCTAACATATATTCTTATATACTTTTCTTCCATATGAAAAGTTCGCGTCATCAATTCGGTACTCGTCAAGTGAGTCCAAATATAGAAAACATGCATTCAGTTTTTTAATAAACAGACAAATTTATTGATTTTTGAAAATAAAGCGAGCTACAATATATGAATTTACACAAACTAAATTTAATGTCTCAAGCTGAGATCGACACGAAAGAACAGACAAAGCCAAATTGACTCAGCTCGTACCCCTGATCAAAAATATAGTACACATTATGGGGTTTGACAAGCTTCCTTTTTTACATACATTCACCAAAACGTTGAAATCTCTGGCCAAACAGGAGATACCAAGAATCTGAAATATATGTACATATTTCAGTAGCTTGCATCGTAATTTTCAAAAGTGCTGTGACTCGCACTCGTACAATCGATAAGCATGCTGGGCAAAGAACATGAATGCATGCCAATGTAATGTTTCAATGTAAACGCTTGTTAACATTTAATTTCTAATTTCTTGATTGTAATCACTGACCAGAGATTGTAATCTCTGGTCAGTGTTGTAATCAAATTATTTATTTAACATTTAAGTAAAAATGCAAAATGCAAGTCAACTTTAATCAAGAATTTTTATTGAAATAACAAAAATTAAAGTTACATAAGAAATGCTTGAAACTAATACAAAACTCCAAGGTAGTAAAATAATAAAATAAAATAAGTGAATATACATAAAATCTTTAGCTCTTATATGCACATACAATGTAGCACTGTTAAAAGACACAGTCGGATGCGCAAAGAACAGTTTCGTTACTTTTAATGATAACTAACTCTCTTGTGACGTCACATTTTTAGATTTTGCTATGTTATCCCGGCTGAAGCTTGGAGGGCACTTCAGCAGAGATCGACCAAGTGGTGCAAAACAAGCAAAATTAAGTATATAATATGTTTAAGCATATATACTTACTATTGAAACACCTTAAAACTGGTCAACCACTAATTTTTTTACCATACAATAAAGAAACTAAGTATAAAATAAGATGAACTGGGAGACCTTTCGAAAGCAGCAATGATATGGCCAAAACAGCCAAAAAGTCAGCAGGATTGGTTGATGAACATAATTAAGTATTAGTAGTAATTAGTACATTAATAACAAAATCGAAAACTGAACATGATTATGAGTATTAAAACACAAGGAAACATATAATCTGTGTAAGTCATCTCTAAAAAAATTCGTAGTATAATAAATGAAATTAGTAAATATTATTATGCGGATTGATGAGTAATGCATAATATTAGTCCTAACTATTTAGTTTTAAAAATTAAAGCCCTAAATAATATAATTAATGTCATTCTACGGGAAAGTAAAAGTGGTCAAGGGATTGGGTGATCAATAACTGCCTGGAAAACGACTTAGAATATAAAAATTAGCAGAAACCCTTAGATTGTCCGATTCGTGAATCCATATAGAACCTATGATTAGCCTCCCAGCTCGTTTTATTTAGTCTACTAGTTTTAAAACAAATAACAGTGTCAAAATTGCTTGATTTTCATACAAATTTAAACACGCGCGCACCATTTTCTGAAATAATGACGTCACGCTGTAAAAACAGCTGACCGCTTTGCATAACCTACTATCGTGATTCTACTATCACTCAATCGTGGTTAAAATATAAATGCATCTTTTCTGTTCTTTAAATTTCCCAATAGCCCTCCAGATATGAAAAATGAATTTTAATTCCCAATGCCCTAATGAAGCAGGGGTAGATACATATGTACATACATATAAAAATACCCAGCCATAAAGTCTTATACGCGGATTTTCGAAGTTGTTTGTATACGAATCAAACCAGCCTTAAAGTCTTATATTACCCATGTTTTCGACGTTATTTTGTCATGAACCCAAATGTTTTTCCTTGAAAAAGTACAAAGATTCGTTTTTTCTAAAATAATAAGTAAATATTTTTTTTAATAATACGAAAATACTATACCAGGAGAAGAATCAAACATAGCCATAGGTGTGTACATCCCCCATATTTTCAAAGTTTCTTAGTCAGAAATCCAAATTGATTTCTATTTTAATTTGACAAATTAAAAAGGCAACAACAAATTGCCGAAATTTATTCATTATTATTGACGGCCAAAAGACACAGACAGACTTCGCCTGCTTTTTACAATTTTCTATATACATACATACTTATGTATGTATATACTTAGTCACACACACACCCACAACCCCAAGCAAAAATTGTTTAATAATAATATAATTTCTACTTTTACTACTAACATTTAAATAACATTAAATTTAACAATAAGTATGTTGTTAACATTCTCCACCATTAACTTATTTTTCTCGTCTGACCGCTGCGTATTTAGTAAAGAAAAATCAATTCAATTTCATTGTGTCGGCAAAAACTTTTTTAAGTTTGCATTTTGTCAAAATGACGATTTTTTATAAAAAAAAGAGAAAAACGGGACAATTCCGAGTGAGGTCGGGACACCGGGACATTACCTCCCGCAAGCTGAGTGCTGCATGACTTCACTCAGACAATACGTCACATAGAGTCAATTCGATATGAAGTTGAATGAGTGCGTTAGAAGCTTCCGTACTGAATGAGTTTGAGTGGGAGTGCACTTTAGGTGCTATAACTTTCTGTCTGCAGTAAAATGACTGAGAAATATAACCTTGAAATGGAATGAAAGAGTTGTCAAAGTAAAAAGACGTCGAGCCACACGGTTTTTATACTCATTCACGAAAGTGAATTAGTATATTAGTTTTGTGCAATGTCCGTCTTGCCGTCCGTCCGTCTGCCCGACTGTCCGTATGAACGCAGCTCATTTCGGCGCTATTGAAGCTAGAGACTTGAAAATTTTCCCGATCCGCTCACTAGTGGCCTGAAAAATAGGAAAATGCATTTTCCGATATACCAGAAATCATGGTAGTTGAAGAGCTAGAAATCTGAAATTTAGTCCGCGTTACCACCCAAGTACAACGAGCTATGGTGGATATATCTACGTCCATTAGGGGCTTGGAAAGTCGGAGAGTTTTAAAGCTAGAACGTTGAAAGCTTGCACGTGAGCTAATGTTATGATTCTATAAAGACTGATGAAAAAATTATATATCTACACTCGCTAGCGGCGTGGCAAATCGGACCCGAAGTTATACTGATTTTTTAAATTCTGCTATATTTTAGGTACTATTGATGCTGGATTTTGGTTATATACGCGGGTTGACCACCCAAGTCCAGCTATGGTAGATATCTCCGCCCAAAGACGGCGGGGCAAACCGCATAAGCTTATAAAGTTTAAGAGCTAGAAGCATAAGATTCGGATAATTGAGTTACGGCACTCACCAGAGAACACATAGACTAGACATCCAGAACAAAATTTTCTACAGCTCGAAAGTGTTAAGTTGGTCGACCACTATATTTCGTATTTGCTCGGCTCGGTCGCTGGAGGTTCGAGCAGTGAAAATACTGCACGACAAAAACAGTGCGCTGTGAGCGCTCAACCAAAATGGTCCCATTCCCATATGAAGCCTGACTCTCTCTTTCTCAGTCCCTCTCTCTCGCTCTCTATGGTCTCTGAAATCATCACCCTCAGCAGCTCACAAAAATTGAAATTTCTGTTCGCGACGATCTCAGCTCTTTCCTTTTGAGTGAAGGTATACCGAAATCTTAAAAGCATTGGCCACGCTCATACAAAATATTAGCGTTTTCATAATTATTTCTAGGAAGGGTATGGAAGCGTTGAGGAGCATAAAGAATAAAAGTTGGCGACAAGCATGCACACACACACTTGCAGTCCCTTACTACGTGTGTGAGCATTTGCATGCCTGTGTGCGAAGCTCTTGCTGCCTGTAGCAATTTTAAAGCCTATCATTTGCACTTGGTCGGTCTTACGGACTGTCATAACCACTTCACACAGATGTACTATGTATGAACATACATATGTATGTACATAAGTAGATTTATTTATTATTATTCCTAATCATGATTATAAATGTGTGTATATCCATAAAAGACTAGAATTATGTATAATTAAAATTATTTTTTATTAATTTTAAACCAAAAAATTTTCGTGAAACACTATAAGTTTATTAAATGCTTTGCAATATATGAAATACACATGTCATATTATACTCAAGCTGTACTCATTATTGCCAAAATTTTCTGATTAAGTCATAAAGGCCCATTTTACAGTCACCCTACGATTCAAACCACACAAAATTTACAAACTACTAAATCCAAAGACAGTTATCATCCCATCGCATACCCATGCATATGCAGACCGTGGCAAGCACAAGCCAATGTTCACGTACATATTAAGAATATACACATTTACAATATTCCACAGCAGCAAGAATAGTTTCCCATACTAACACATAATGCCTCATACATGTAAAACGGGACTCTAACTGACGATTGACGAAAATATTGAGAAAGAATTGAGTTTCGCGACCCACAAGCATGAGAGCACATACATGTAGCAAGGGATTGTAAATGTGTGTGTGCATGCTCGTCGCCAACTCATATTCTTTATGTTTATGAAAACGCTAATATTTTGTATGAGCGTGGCCAATGCTTTTAAGATTTCGGTATACCCTTCACTCAGAAGGAAAGAGCTGAGATCGTCGCGAACAGAAATTTCAATTTTTGTGAGCTGCTGAGGGTGATGGTTTCAGAGACCATAGTGAGCGAGAGAGAGGGACTGAGAAAGAGAGAGTCAGGCTTCATATGGGAATGGGACCATTTTGGTTGAGCGCTCACAGCGCACTGTTTTTGTCGTGCAGTATTTTCACTGCTCGAACCTCCAGCGACCGAGCCGAGCAAATACGAAATATAGTGGTCGACCAACTTAACACTTTCGAGCTGTAGAAAATTTTGTTCTGGATGTCTAGTCTATGTGTTCTCTGGTCAGTGGTTACGGGTAACCTCCTCTATCGATGTCCCAAAAATAATTGTTACGTCTTTTTAGGGAGGGTGGCATATCGAAAAATACCCTGTAATTTTCACTTTTTTGGAGCGTAAGCATCCAAATTTTGCAGTTAGGTTACCGTTAGCTCGTTCTAAGGACTGGTCAGGACTGAGGTGTCTACGCCCAATTTTTATTTCGTCGGCTGAATTTTCTTCCTCCGAGTATATGTATTTATGTACAAACGTACTCTTTCACTCAAACGGCTTACGACTTTGCTTCAATTGCACCACTAACCATAGAACACACAGACCGGGCACGTAGTATAAAGCTTTTAGCATACTTTTTTTTAGCGTTGCGTACGACACAGCTTCGTATACGAAAGCACAATCATTTCGCTTCATGCGCTCGACCGAGATGGTCGAATGTTGTCACAAAAATGGCGCAAAACTTATACATATGTACATATGTATGTTTGTATCTCCTACGATACTACGGTGACCTTAGAAGCCTTCTAAGATTATACAAAAATAGAGATATATTGAAGCCCACTGCAAAATTTTTTTTTACTGTATATTAGGGGAATGGTAAATCGTGAAATGGATCAGCAATGCTTGGGACATGATTGTCGGTAAAGTGGGCTATCCACAGTCGAATTTGTTACACGAACATGTGTTCGCCAAATATTCGAATGTGGATATCACTGTTTGTACGAACATTTTGTTCGACGACTGTGTTCTCATAAAAATAGAAATGTTTCTATCTTACGCGTGTTCTAAAAATATTTCGAACAGTCAAGACATGCTAAAAAGAAACGAAAATTTCCGGATTGTTTTCAAAATGTGCCGTCTTTGTGGCAAAATAAGAGCAAAAACTACATAAATAATGTCGACAAAACGAAAAAAATATCTCTGCACGCATAAAGGAGCGAGTTTTCAAATATAAAAAGAAGCGCAAAGTCAGGTGCCTTTTGTTTTACATAATCATGTATTGCCATTAAGGTCATGATTTTGATTTCTCCCGCTTTCATGTTCACAATCCAAAAATTAGTTTTAAGTGATGTTCGTGAACATGTTTGCATAGTTCGTAGGCAAACTTGGCGAACATGTGTAACAAATTCGAATGTGGATACCCCGCTTAAGAAACAACCGCAACTTCTAGTTTTATTTTATTTTTTGTTTTGTTGCAGGCACATTTTTACTCTATATTTTATATTAAAAATGTAATATAGAAGGTTACTAATTATTGTTTATCATTATATATTTCAAATTTGTGAAAAAGGTTACTTTATTTTGTTTAAAATTATATCTCTCACATCTGTGTTGGGGAAATCCTGTCATAGTATACATATATAACAAAAATTTGTTCCAATTCCATTAATTTGGTTTGTTTGCATTTTTGCATTGTTATTAACACAACGATAAATTTATTGGGAAATATCGTGAGTCACATTTCATCTTAAACGTCTCATCGATTTCTAAAGCAATCGATACTATCGACTCGTACATCGATTGCTTAGCAGTTATAGTGTGGTTCATGGAGTAAAAAAGCTGTGGAATTATGATTGAAATAAACAAAACTGCAATTGGAATTGCAGCAGGTCTGGCTGGAACCTTGTTCATTGGGTATTGCATTTATTTTGACAACAAACGCCGTAGTGAACCAGACTACAAAAAAAAAGTGCGCGATCGTAAGTAAATTCTGCAACACGCAATGTGCCGAGTATTATCTATAATATATATTATATATATATGCATATTACTAAAACAGGTCGTCGGCGTAACCGAAAGGTTGGATCTGCAAAGCAGGGAATGCCAAATTTAAATGACCATGAAGCTATTGAAAGGTAACGTTGAACTATTGAATTTCTTTATTACATAACAAAGGATGCACGTGTGTACGCTTAGACACATACAATTACGGCAAATTTAAAAGTATTATTCATGTGCATATACAGATATGTGTGTTTATATTTATATCAAGGTAATTGCATGGCTCTTCAGAGCATAAAATATGGTCATACGCTTAAGTTACATTTTTTATATTCAACAAAAATTGGCCGTTGTGATTATTCATCATTTCCCACCTAAAAGTGCAGTCTAAGCAAAACTGCAATCTTAAGCCTTTTATCATATTTTGCTGGTTGTTTATGACGCATATGGATGCTGTATAGTGTTCTCATCGCTCGTGTTGTTTTTTTCGTAGGCCGCACTCAAATTTGTTTTTTGGAATTGATTTAAAATATGTATGTTAATCAACTAACGAGTACTTATACATATATGTATTTCGGTCTGTCTCGTTACATCTTCGTGAAAGAAATAATGGAAAGATTCATAATAGCATTGATAAGTTAAAATTATGAATTTAGTTACGTACGACCTTAAGGTTCTCCGACTTAAATATATACATATATGGAACACAGTTTCGCTCAGTAAAAAAGATTTGCGAGGTCCTGAGTACATTTATGTATATACCCTGAACCCATTGAAAATGGGGAAATCAGGAAATAATGGTTTTGTTAAATGACAGAAGGGGTGTATTGTATGCTTGCTGGAGCTCCAAAGATTTTTAAAATTATCAAAGGAATAATTGACCATGTTAAATACTTTGGATAAGGTCTTATTATTTTGAGGCAGACAATGATCCCAAATACATAGCATAATACCTAAATGTACTTGGCCTAATTGCTATAAACACTCTATGTAACAGGCAGAAGGAGGCGTGGCAGACCCCACAAAGTATGTATATTCTTGATCAGGGTGACAAGCTGAGTCGATTTGTCCGTGTCCGTCTGTCTGTCCGTATATATGAACGCGTCGATCTCAGAAGATATAAGAGCTAGAGACTTGATTTTTTTTCAAATGTCCGTATCTACAGCGTGCATATCAAGTTTATCACTAAAAATCGATAACTCATCTCGTTATTTTTTTATCGATAAAACTCTTATCGAAATGCAGTTATAAAATTATATCTCCTACATCTTTAGAGTTAGAGTCATCAAATTTTAAATGTAGATTCATATGTACGTCATAGAATTTCGGGTTTGTTAAATTTTACCCCCCACCCCTATATCCACTCCTCACCTCTTAATTTGTAAAAGGCGTATTTCAAATACTAGAGTTTCGGCATATACACGCATATTATTGATATAATCACAATCTGAAAGTATCATGAAGAACGTACATCCACTAGAAAAGTTATCAAACAATTAAGTTCACATGGTAAGCCCACACTGCAGCCCATGCGTGTCTATGTATGTGTATAAGCAGAAATACGCTAAAAATGATTGAAATAGCTGTTGCTCGAAGGTTTCAGAGGATCTCGTAGTTGAGCAATCTCGACTAGAGCTTTTTACTTGTTTACTATTATGTTACTTAAAAAAATCCAGAGAATCAAGAATGGGGAAAAGGTTGAAACCTTTTAGAATTATAAGAATGTTAGGATTCTAACATATTTAAAATTGTTTGTGTCGGGAACGGCTAGAAACAATTTTCCGTTTTCGCAACAATAAGGTAAACAAAGTGCCGGGTTGAGCCTATCTAGACCTATATAAACGATCAGAAAATGACAATGACTTAATAAAATTACATTTTTTTGTAGGTCAATATGTTATTAAGTCGTATTCTGTTGATAGTGATTTATTATTTATATATTATATATTACTATTATTATTATATTATATATTTAGATATTTATTATTTTACTTTTATACCTTATACATTTTACATATATTAAACTGTAAGACTAAAATGTTATTATAAATTTCAGATATTTCCTTCAAGAAATTCAACTAGGTGAAACATTGATAGCTCGTGGTGATTTCGAAAGCGGTGTCGAGCATTTAGCTAATGCAATAGTAGTGTGTGGACAGCCCGCTCGATTACTACAAGTACTTCAATCCTCTCTACCGGCTCAAGTGTTTGCTATGTTAATTATCAAAATGCAAGAATTCGGTAATAGGCCTTCAGAATCTAGCGAAGGATTGGTCGCTGGAACTCGCTCGAGTCAAATTGAGAGCTCTTCAAATATTTTAGAAACTTCCGGATCTGCAACCATTGATGACTTAGAATAATAGTAAGAGAACAATGGAGCCTATATATATATTTCGAGATTTCAAGATGAGGGCTTCATATTATAATTTAATAAAGTTCGATACATGTGTATTGTATAAATATTAATTTTTAAACTTAACTTATTGATTATATAAACATTAATCTTTAATTACATTGTATTCCTGCAATAAGCCAACTACTTATCATAAATTTCGGTCAAATCGCTCCCAAGTCATTTAATGTCTGGTAGCTATTATGATCTGCAAAATTAAGATGTACTTAATGTGTGCAACAACATCTTTAAGAAAACTCCTCCGCCTTTTAAGATGGAATGCAAATTTGTTTTCCATTACGCACAATATACACAATATATCGATATGTAAGACGGCAGCAGGGCTCATCTGCTCCGACATTTAACACGTCAGAGATAATGCCCGATATACCTAGCTGCACATGAAAACTTTGTTTTCCCCTTTAACACAAAGTATCCTATTGAATTTAATTTGATTAATAATGGGATCTGTTAAAAGGTCAAGTCGAAGGGAAAAACGGCCCATCTACAAAAAGCTTTCGCGGAAGCAATATTGATAAGGAAATTACTCACTTCTGCAGTACAGACGGCCACTGGGCCCATTTGCGAAGTTTTGACCAAGAGCACCATTTATTAAGCTAAGCTGAATTTCGCAGTAAAGACGGCCAGAGGGCCCACCTGTGACAGCTTCCCCTGGACCGTTGCGAAAAGCAGTGGGTATCTAACTTAGTTCAATACTCTACTACAAAAAAACTTCTTTATATATATATATATATATATATATATATATATATATATATATATATATATATATATTAAGATTTAATTTAATTAAATGTTTAAAAAATATTGCTAATGTGAGACATCACCGTTATTGCTGAAAGACTTAATGGTACAATGGTATTATTAATATGGAAGTCATTGCCAAGGCTATCTGATAGTCTGAAAGAGAATGAAGTGTTAATGTTAAAATTAAATTTGTGATTTTGCTTTTAAATCTGAAGGACTCCGCATGATGCCCACCATTAATTGAAGGGGTAAGTAAGCTTCTATGTACTATCAGTAATTATAGATAAAATTGGAGTAAGTTTTTTTAGTACTAACTTTATTTATAAAAAGAAAATTACCAATACTTAAAGATATTGCTCGAAAATAACATATTAATCCCTTGAATTTTCACGCTCTGCTGACAAGCGTAAGCTTGTTCGCCTGATCGCTTTACTTTGAACTATTTCGTGCCACTCTTAATGCGACTATAATGCAACTATAATGCAAACAGTCTTCATTTTCACATTCAGTCTAAGTTTTGCTTCGTTGAGCTCAACAAAAGTATTCTTGAGTAATGAGAACGGCAAAATCCGAAAAAAACGTTCCAACAGAATGCTGACCACGATCGTGACATTCCTCAGCGGTCTGTCGCGATCAGGTTACAGTTTTAGCAGCGACTTCTGTTGAGTGGCGCAAGTTTGTTGCACACGCATCCGGTTGCCACAATTTAATAACTTTGTGTTAACGCGTGTAAGTCACTCTAGATGACGCCGGCAGAGCGGCGATCTGTTTATGTATAAATGTACATATATATTTATATGTGTAAATGTGTATAAGTGTATTAATGTATATATGTATAAATGTTTACATAAAAATATGTTTATATGTATGCCGCCGCAGCGGGTGAGTGAGGTGTATCATATTACTAATTGCGACAGTCTTGCGCTTGTAAGACATATTCCCTCAAAATCTGTTAAAATGAGTAGTTCAATATTTCAATTATGAATGACAAACAACTTTTTGACTTAAAATTAACGATTTAATAATGATTTCTTAAAAAGTAAAAAACAAAGAAAAACAGCACCCTTTTGCTGTATCAAGGCCGATTTCCAATTTTGGCCAATAAAATCAGAAATAGTTGCGGATTGATTGAAAAACGAATGTTAATATTTAGTCTGGCCTCCATTTACCTTAGTTAACTCAAAAATTCGATTCCCCATTGAAGCCATTAAATTTAATAAAAGGTCCTTTTGGAGACTTTGCCATTCATCTAAAATTTGCGTTTTATACTGTCTCAAATTGGCGATTATTGACATTCACCTGTCTTGCAAGAATACCCCAGAGATTTTCTATCGGGTTGAGATCTGGAGAACATGCTGGCCAGTCCAGGACATCAACGTGACATTCCTCCAAATACTCCTTTGTACGTCTGCTCACATAGATTCTGGCATTATCCTGTTCGAAAACCATTGGTTTCTCACGGAATTCCCTTAAATATGGAATGAGACTACTATCCAGAGTCTGAATATACTCTTCACTATTCATTCGGCTTGTTACAAACTTTAATTCCAAGGTTCCAAATGAACAAAATGCTCCTCAAATGAACAAAAGCCGCCTCCAAAGTTTATCCTTGAAAAAAAACATAGGATCCTTTCTCAAATCGTGCCAACATAAATGTAACCCATCAGGAGCATCCAGATTAAACTTTTTCTCATCAGAAAATATGACCTGTTAGGGTAAAAATTTATAAATATACTGTAACCAAAAGAGGATGATTCAAGCGCACGTATGTCCAATCAGTCGCAGTATGTCTTTGGGCAAAATCAAGCGGGCAACCTTGTGGCGACTTAGCAACATGGGTGTTTTGGTCAGTTTGGACCTCTTTATGATTCCTGAGTTCTTCACTACTCGCCAAAAAGTCATCGCTGACACAGATCCGCCCATATCTGAGGCCAAAGCTCTACAAGACGTTGAGCTGTTGCTGGCTTTGTTAATAATTTTGCGATTATCGCGTGCATTTAGTAACGCTTTTTAATCCATATTCTTCGGGATTGCCCAACAAATTTTTTATTACACGTCGATTTCTTTTCAGGTTTCGGGATATACTCGAAATACGGCCTTTTTATACCCTGAACCCATTGAAAATGGGAAATCAGGGTATAATGGTATTTTTTTATCGATCAAAAACCTTATCGAAAACCAGTTATAAAATTATATCTGCTACACCTTTAGAGCTAAAGTCTCCAAATTTTAAATGTAGACTCGACTGCACGTGATAGAATTTCGATTTTTGTTATAATTCACCCCCCACCCCTATATCCACCCCCTTACCCTCATCTCTGTAAAAGGCGTATTTCAAATACTAGAGACTTGAGCTATGGCAAATATACGCATAGTAATGATAAAACCACATTCTGAAAGTTTCATGAAGAACGTACGTCCACAAAAAAAGTTATTGAACAATTTAGTTCCCATAGTAAGCCCACACTGCAGCCCATGCCTGTTAATGCGTGCGTGCCTATGGGTGTCTATGTATATGTTTGCGTGTGTGTGTGTGTTTGTTTAAGCTGAATGACACTAAAAATTATTGAAATGGCTGTTGCTCGGAGGGTTCAGGGTATCTCGTAGTCGAGCAGTCTCGACTAGAGCTTTCTTACTTGTTCATAATATATATGATATCAATATACATATAAATATAAGTTAAGGGAATGCAATGTCGTCTCGAGGATCGACAGTCGCATTCCGGGGTTCAGGGAGTTGCCATCGCTGCATTGCGAGGACGGCAACCAAGTTTTAAGATTATACTTACTAGAAGCTGTTGGGGATGAACATTATTAGTTTCTGTTGATTCGGAGGGCCGTCTGGAACTGATTTTGCAGTTGGCCAGTGGCCAACTCCCAGTTCCTCTTCCAGACCTGGCGAGCTCGTCGCAGTGGCAGAGCAACGGCAGCGGAACAGCGGCGTCTGCAACGTCAGCGCGTTATTTCGGCTGCCGTCGCATCAGCGGTTCTTGGCTGAGCGTCGTTGAACTCATGGCAGCAGCGGCGTCGGCGTAATTGGGTTTCAATAGCCGCCGCTGAAACTGCGTATTGGTTGCCGGTGGCACCTCGAGCGCAGCGTAAATGCAACTGTGTTGCAATAGCTGGGTCGAAGTGGCGCAGCCGCTTAGATGTCAGCATAAATTGTTGTCAAGTGGGTAAACGAGGCGTGGGGCGAAGTGGTCTGAGACTTGAGACGTTGAGGGCAGGGGCAGGGGAAGAGAGGCAGTGCTGCGCACTGGCTGGTGTTAACTCCTCCCCCCTTAAATATCTGCGTCCCGCAGATCAAGCGTCTTTATGGTCGGTTGTAGTGATGTCCTCCGTTTGAGTACCATTGGATTCCACGTCGTTGTCGGTCTCTGGAGATGTTTGTTGATGTGTGGCTTTTCTCCAAAATACGCAGATAGCCAATATCACTACAAAAATCGTTACGATTTCCGTTGTAGAGGATATCGTTAGCCTTCTTCGCATTACCTGAAGCAGGTTCAAGTTCCTTGTACTTAACCCGTGTATCAGCTCCAGGTTGAGGTGGTAGCCCAAACTTGTTAGATTCGTGACCACGGTAGGCATGGCTATCAGGCGCGTGTGCGAGTGGCTTCTGAAAGTCTTGTTGTCTGCCGTTACCGTCTCGTTTGCGAACTGGACAAGATACGTCCCGTCGAGGCTGTAGCTTTGTTCTTCTGTGTAAATGGCTGCATTGTAGTTCGTAAGAAACAGTGTTCCGTCCTCCAGTAGCTCTACTACGCGTCGACTAGATGTCACGTAGTGGCACTCGGCGTTTCCTCCCTTCAATGTTCTTGGGATACAGTCTGATTCGCCCAACGGGGTCAGGTGCTCTTCCGCACAGACGCTGGTGTTGCCTATTGTAAGGCAGTCCTTGGTTATAGCGAACGTCTCGTCCGGGGCCACCAACAACTTTCCGAAGTTAGCGTCGATTTGCCTGTTTGAGCGGATCGCTGGTCGGATGACCAACATCTGGTACTCCTTAGCAACCACCTATGGCAGCGCCAATACATAGAGTGGCGCGGTGCCATTCGTTACGATGATAGGCTTCGCGAACTCCGTGGCTTCTACGGCACTCTGGTACGGCAAAGAGTCCATCTCTTTGAGTAACGCTCGTATCTCGGCCTCGTCTAGTAAATTACTGTTTACTAGGCCCGCCTTCACAAACTGGCAAGCTCTGCTCAGTTCGCCCACTTGACTCTCCAGCAACATTGCTTTATGCATAACAATCGTGGCAGCCTGATCGTTATTGTCGATAGCGTTGACTCTCTCGATCATCGTGTTGAGCGCTTCTAGGGATTTTCGTGACGTCTCGAAGAGCTTGTCGTTGATTTGGTACTGTTGATTATTGTTCTCCACGAGGCTATCCCGTACGTTGAGAATGACATTCCAATCCGAGGCCCAGACGCCTGATTCTGCAATCCATTTCCAGGCCGATCCAAGCCAGTCAATTGACCGAGCCTTCCTTACTCTCGATAGCTTCGAGAGCATCTGTTGCGCCTGCTCCAGATGATGGAACGTCAGGATTCGGATCTGTCCCGCGTTCAGTTCCCGCGCTTCATTCCTCGTTGTTTCAATGGCTGCTTCGCTTTCCTCCAAGTCTACCATGTGGATCAAGTTGAAATACCCATCAACTCTCCACCCGCTGCCTTGCTTTAAGGTTAGCAATGGGCCGTCGTATTTAAAGATGTGAATCGCTCGCGTCGATATTAAGAATAGTAATGATAGTAATGGGATGGTAATGTTGAATAGTGGGTTAGTAATACAATAAAAGTTTTTTGCTTAATGTTAACAAATTTTGCTTAAGTCTAAATGAAACTGACAATCAAACAATGTAGTTTTTATTTAAAGAAAGGCAAACATGTGGATGGTGATAGGACACAGCGTCCTCCGCTTGGCATAGAAGAAGAATACAGTAACATAAGCGTCCTCACTTTTTCACGTGGGACTTGTGGAAAAATTTTCCCGTTCGCCTCTTTACTGTAACTCTGTTATCCTGCTCGACTACCTCTTTGTTAAAACGCTTTTTATCCTTTCTTTTTATTTGGTTGTTTTTTACGAATATCTCTTTGTTCTTATTATTGTTTGAGGTCTCTTGTTTATGTTGTAGTAAACCCCGGATATCTTCATATTCCCTATGCTTTATTTCCAAGAGTTTCTGTAAGTCCGTGGTAGTGGCTCGATTGAAAAAAACATCGGTAGGTTTCCTCTGAGTTGTGAATAAAAGTTTTATCTTACTTTGTTGAAAGCTCTTTATTCAATGATCGAATCATTAGTATCAAAAAATGTCTTAAGGTAAAAGTACATAGATTTCTTATTATATATCTCTGCCGCTGAAGGCAGCAGAGCGAGAGAGCGCAGTATGTATTTATGTATGTACATATATGCAAATGGCATACACGTTAGTTCTCTATATGAGCTGTTGGGTTGTCAAACGGTCAAATGCTGACACGGCTATATGAGCCGCTGCTGCGGAAGGCAACAGTGGACATATATGTAAATATATACAAGCGGCAGCCGTTGGCTTGCCAAACGATCAATTGCTGACGCGGCTATTCCCATGCGTCTTGCATATGAGCGGTCCACTTATGTGGCCGATAATATTTGTAGTACATTTATGTTTACTTGATCGCTTCTTGTATATATGTATATAGTGTATGTGTTGGATATATATTATTGTTATATGAGACATACTACACCTCCCCTTTTAAAAAAATAACGTAATATATGGAGTATATAAGTATTTAAGTATAATATACATATATATATATATATATATATATATATATATATATATATATATAAGTAAAAAGAATTTGAATATGTTTTTAAATGTGTTTTTGTTTGTGGCTTTATGAAAATAGTTAGTTTAAAAAAAAAAAAATCAATTTATTCATATAAAAATAAAAATGAAAGGTAAATATATGGCATTTTGAAATGTAAAAAAAAAAATATTTTTTTTTTGATTCAGACCGATCAGACCGATTTCATGAAACTATTAATTAATTTATTTTAATTATTGTATCTTTTTAGCCTATCCTTATGTACTTTCTGTTTCTTATTCTTACAATCCTTAATGAAAATATTTTCATTATCATCTATTTTATCTATTGTATATGGTCTTATATATGCTGGGTCTAATTTATGTCCTGTTTCGTTTCTTATTAGTACTTTATCTCCTACATGTAACTCAAAATTCTTAGCATTTCTATCATATTCTAATTTCCTAAGAGCCTTGGCTTTTTCTAACATAACTCTTGTTCTTTTGTATGCAACTTCTAATCTAAATTTTATTTCCTTAGCATAGTCTTCTAAATTATATAATGGTCTCGGTAGTCTACCAAAAACTAGTTCGTATGGACATTACTCATGCGTTGCTGATGGTGTAGTGTTGAAAAAATATGTGAAATATTGCATCCAAACATCCCAATCAGTTTTGTCTGCAGATATGTATGAACGAACGTATTCGTTAAATGTTCGATGATTTCGTTCTATTGTCCCTAGGGTCTGGTGGTGATGTGCGGTACATGTTATATTTTCAATTTTTAAATATTTGCATAGATCATTTATAATTGAATTCTTATATTCTGTTCCCATATCCGTAATGAACGTCTTCATTGGACCGTACTTTAGAATAAATGATTCAAAAATTGCTTTAGCGACAGTGTTCGCGTTCTTATTTGGAACTGGTATGGCAACTAAATATTTAGTTAGGTCACATATTAGAGTGATTGCATATTCGTTGCCATTTTCCGATTTTGGTAGTGGACCAATAGTGTCTACATCACCCTGTCGAAAGCATTTATTGGCGTATCATTTATTATCAATGGAGTCTTATTGTGCTTTGTTATTTTAGCTAATTGGCATTTTTGACATTTTCGTATGTACTCAGTAATATCTCGAGTCATACCTTTCCAAAAATAATGTCTTTTGACCTTGGCCAAGGTTTTTGCAATGTCGATATGACATCCTTGTATTGGATCGTCATGGAATTTAGACAGTATAGCTTCTTTCTCTTTTTGTTTTTCTATAAGGGTCACCGGGTTGAGTACCGCTACTCTTAAAGTACTCAATATTTTTTTGCCCATTTGCTTAAAACTATCTAGTGAAACATGTTCAAAGATATTTTCCCACGGTGCCATTTTGAGTTGGCTGATTTTGTTTATACCGGCTTGCATTTCAAGCCTTTGGAAAAATTGACCTAGGTCTAGCATTCCATTGGTATATAAATCGCTAACATCATATCTTGCAGTAATCTTCCTACCATGTTTAAATAAACATAGAGTATTATTTACATGCAAGGTCACTACTTTACGTACTTCGTCATTGTTTATGACTTCATATACGTTGGGCTTTGAAGCTTTCTCTATAGATTGCCTAGGCAATTCTATTTCTTTCTTATTTTCGCGGATTTTCTGTCTATTTTGATATCTAGTAGTGACTTTCATTATATTTCCTGTAATATTTTGTAGATCTTTAATGGTTATTCTTGATAACGCATCAGCTACATGATTGTCTTTTCCCTTTAAATATTCCATGTAGTATGGACTCCAGACTCCCTCGCAGTCCTTGGGGCATTCCTTGTTTTTCTTCGGTATTTGTTGAGGAGGTTGATTTTTTTTAGTATCTTGTATATTTTTAATATGTGAGAGAGTGGAACATGGCTTTGATTTCGTATTTTGCAAATATTCTTTCAAATGGTCAAGCTCAGCTTGTAGCTTCTGAGCTGTTGACCAGGCTGGTGGAGGTTGTTGAGTATATAGCTGCCAATTTAGGCTGGCTACCCTTTTCTTTATTTTATTCTTCACACCGCCTCTTTTGTTTGCCATGTTACACTCTACTCACTCAGACTTTTTCTGTCCATTGTTTAATGTTTGTGTTGTTGTTGATGATGGTCTGATGGTTGCGTGGACACTGGATCACTGCGTTGTTGATGATTTCCGTCCTCGCAGGCTTGTGACTATGTCACGGTCGCCATGTAAAGATTAAAGTCTTGTTTCTTTTATTTTATATATTTATTGAGGAGGCAGCAGTGTTGCCGCTTCCAACGCTCGGTTGTATCTGACCTTAAACATTCTACTTAGGTTCTAAATAAGCCTAACTCTCGATGCCGCGACACATAAGGTTTTGGGCAGCAGAGAGACTATTATGTATGTTTATTTCATATATGTATATTATATACATATGTATATGTTATATGTGTATTTATGCTCTCTTGAACTTGAGCGATTGTGCATATGCATACAATTGAGTTCCGTCAAGTGGTCGACACGTCTAAGCAGAATGCTGACACTTGCATATTCTGGGAGAGCGAGGACCGACCTATATTTCGGGTTAAAGACCGGGACTCTGTTTACATAAACACTGCAACAAAGTGTTACAGTGTGTATTCTTTAAGTACTCTTAGTACAGTGGATATTCAATATGTATGCATACCACATTACATAAAAATATGTTTATATGTATGCCGCCGCAGCGGGTGAGTGAGGATGTATCATATTACTTATTGCGTCCACTTCTCAAACGATTCTTTGTCTGTCTATATTTCTTGTGCCTACCACCGAACCACACTCGACGACAGCTACAAACGCTGTCGTCCCGCTACAACGGGACTTTTCCAGCCTACAAAACATAATCGACCATTACAGCAGTCGCAACACACAAAATAGCAAAACCATACGCATTCACATGCTGCACTCTAAATACTCTTCCCAACTTTACCATGCATGCTGCGCTCGTGTAAGACCAAAACAATCACCATATCCTGTCACAGTACTCGCATTCTTTGTTCAAGGGAATCCAACACACACACGCACATGTATGAAGACATGCAAAGAGGGAAATAGGCACTTGCCTATAGAAAGCACAATTACAGTGCGCGCCAATATATTAATACTACTTGCGCTTCGACATATACATATTGTAAGATCAGAAGCGTTTTTCTGTCTAGCATGAGTTCAGAGTATGGGGGTGCTGTTCTAACTAAACAAATGAGCCGTATATGAAATTCAGCACATCGTAGGTGCAACGTTTATTCGTGGAGTTCTTGATATATACTAAAAGTACAAACGTATGAGCAAGCGCAGCTTGCTTAGAGCTAGGCGAATTAATGCAAGTAATGAGAGTTTACAACGCAAGAGAGGAGAGTAATTAGGGTGAACCCAAATGTAAAAATATAGGTATAAAATTCAAGTTAAATAAGAAGATAAGTGAATTTGGCCCAACATCCCGGCCCCATTGAATGACACAGTCTTTCAAGAGACAGGAAGGATTGCTATTTTGTGAACTGGTCTCCGGATTATGCCCTTGGCAGTGCGAACATCTACCACTCGTACTCGTTGATCTCGTCCAGGAATTGTAGCTGTAATGCGACCCATTATCCACTTCTGAGAAGGTACGTTGTCTTCATGTATGAGAACCATGTCCCCGATAGAGATGCTGGGTGATGGTTTGGTCCACTTGTAGCGCACGTTCAGCTCATTGAAGTAGTCTGTCAACCAGCGTCGCCAAAAATATTGTTTGATACCAGTTATCAAACGCCAGCGATCCAAAGATTTCAACTGTTCATCCTCTATATTTTGTTCAGGCAACGCTCGCAGGGAGTCTCCAACTAGAAAGTGACCAGGTGTCAGAGCACCCAAGTCGCTTGGATCTGATGATAGTGGGGTGAGCGGACGTGAGTTGAGGATGGCTTCTACTTCCGCTGTGATTGTGGCCAATTCCTCAAACGTGCAGCGGGCATTCATAAGGCTGCGCGTCATGAGTCCCTTGGCGCTTTTAACTGCCGCTTCCCAGAGGCCGCCAAAGTGTGGTGCTCTGGGTGGGATGAAACGAAAGTTTATGAATTCATTTGTGCAAAAACTAATAATTGATTGTTGATTTTCTTGCTTGAAGAGGTAGGTTCGTAGTTCCTTTAATTGATTGCTTGCTCCAGTGAAATTCGTAGCATTGTCACAAAATATATCCACAGGCAATCCTCGTCGTGCAATCATGCGCCTCAACGCGGCTAAGAAAGCATCCGTTGAAAGGTCAGATATCACTTCGATATGCACAGCCTTTGTGGCGAAGCATACAAATATGGCAATGTAGGCCTTTCGAGGAGGCTTGCCCTGAATGCGGAGATAGACGTTGACTGGTCCACAAAAGTCAACTCCACAGTGAGCGAAAGGTCTCGATGGCGTCAATCGTTCTACGGGTAGGTTTCCCATGAGTTGCTGTTGCAACCTTGGCTTGTAGCGCACACAGTGCACGCACTTTCTGACAATAGAGCGAGCCAGGTCTCGAGCATTTACGATCCAGAATTGAAGACGAATTAGTGCAACAAGTGCCTTTGAGCCAGCATGGTAGTGCTGCACATGAAGAAACTGCACGTAGTGACGAACGAAATCATCTTTACTGGGAAGTACGATTGGATGTTTCTGAGCCTCTGGTGCATTTGCCAATTCGAGACGGCCGCCAACCTTCAACAGTAGATATCCGTCTGTAATCTGTAAAAATGGATTTAGAAATTTTATGTGACTTGATATTTGCCTATTTTTGTTCAAAGCGTGAATTTCATCTGCGAAGTGTTGCTGCTGCAGATTCCAAATAATGCAATTAAATGCACGCTGTAGCTCTTGAGCCGATGGCGAGGGCGTAGACAGCTCAACGGGTTTCCGAAGCGCGTGTATAAAGCGCAGCATCCAAGCAACAATTCGCAAACAACGACGATGGGAACTTATGTTTCTGAGGGTGTCGAGTAGATAATTGATATCCGTCGTAATCTTGAACGCTGACTTGCGCATCTCAAGTGTTACAACCTCAGGATCTGGTTCATGGTGTTTGTCCATTGGCCAAGCGTTTGAGCTCTGCTTCAGATACGCCGGCCCCATAAACCAGATTGATTCGTTCAATTCGATGGGTGTACACCCCCTCGAGACCAGATCGGCGGGATTCAATTGAGTTGGGACGTGTCTCCAATGACAGTCCGGTGTAGCTTCTTGTATGTCAGAAACGCGGTTTCCAACAAAGGTTGATAGTGTCGCCGAATGTTGCTTTATCCAATGAAGAACTATCGACGAGTCGCTCCACAGGTAGGTTTGTTTCGGTGTGAAAATCCCCTTGATTTTCACGTAGAGTTGGGCCAGTAGGTGAGAAGCAGCGAGTTCCAGTTTTGGTAGCGATAACTTACGAGTTGGTGCTACTCTACACTTTGACGTGATCAGGTGAACTTGAACTCTGCCGTCCGCTGCAACTGTGCGTGCGTAAATGCAGCATCCATATGCACGTATGGAAGCGTCACAGAATCCATGCAACTGCAACTCCTTGGTGTTCGGCTGCATACAGAATCGAGGTATTTTCAGCGACTCCAGTGAAGTAAGCGATGCGGCAAACGATTTCCAAGCTAGGTAAAGTTTTTGCGGCACAGACTCATCCCATTGTAATTTGAATATCCACAACTCCTGTAGGATGATCTTTGCTGTCACAATGACTGGCGCTACCAATCCCAATGGATCAAAAAGTGAAGATGCCACAGATAAGATTGTCCTCTTGGTGATTGCATCAACGGAGCATTTGGGTCGAAAAGCAAATAGCAACACGTCCAGACGTTGATTCCAAGCTAAGCCCAATGTGCTTGTAACTGAGCCATCTTCTAGATTCAAATCTTTGATCGTGCTGTCGTCGACAAAGTCCGGATGGTTCGAATGCCACTTTGCTAATTCAAATTTGCCCTTGCCAAGTACTTCGATGACCTCTGCCTTGAGTTGTTGCAGGCCTTCTGCTGTGTCGTGCCCACAAAGAAAGTCATCCACGTAGAATGATGAATTTATAGCTTGTGATCCCAATTTGTGAGTTTGCATATGTAGATCAGCCAAATATTTCATACTGCGTATGGCGAGATATGGTGCTGAGGCAGTACCATATGTGACTGTGTTTAGTGCATATGTCCGTAGTGGTTTGTCTGTCGAATCTCTCCAAAGAATGTATTGAAACTTGCGGTCCCGATAGTCCACCATTACTTGCCTGAACATTTTCACAACATCTGCAGTCAGTGCATATTTGTACGTTCGAAAGCGTAGCAGAAGCGTATATAGATCGGTCTGAATAGTCGGTCCAACCATTAGCAAATCATTGAGTGATTGTTGCGATGAAGTTCGATTTGAGGCATCGAAGACAACTCTGAGCTTCGTTGAAGTGCTATTTGGTTTGAAGACGCAGTGATGTGGTATGTAATTATGTGGTTCGTCAAGCCTTGGTGAGTGTACCAAACTCATATGATTCAAATCTTCATATTCGCGCAGAAATGCTATGTATTCTGCCTTTAACTCAGGATTGCGATTTAAGCGCCGTTCCAGTGACTCGAATCTCAGCTTAGCAGACTCGTATGAAGATCCTAAATGTCTTGGGTCATCCTTGAATGGTAGCCGAACAAAAATTCTACCATCTGCTTGTTGGCATACAGAGCGAGTAAACATTTGTTCGCACTGCAGTTGCTCAGGTGTGAACTTGTCGATTGGTTTACTCAAATCTTCGATACGCCAGAGTCGTTCCAAATTGTTGTTTATTGACTCCTCCTGTGAGAGCGAGTAGCAATGCGCCTGTCGCTGTCCTCCTTTATAGCGTCCAGACACAATCCATCCAAGTAACGTTTTCTGAAGCATAGGAAGGTTTGGACCCAATTTGATTTGTCCCACCGCAAGAATTTCAAAAAATGTTTCAGTGCCAATAAGTAAGTCGATATGACGAGTTTTGTGAAACTCCTCATCAGCTAAAGGTGTGTTCTTTGGTATGTTCCATGATGAAGTGTCGATGTCCGAATCCGGCTGATACGCAATGTGTGACGTCACGCAGAAATCAATGGGCATCTTAAAATCCTCCAAGCGTGACTTGATTGTGGCCGAAGTGCCAAACTTGATGTATGTGTGCGACTCACCAACACTAGAGATTCGCATATGCCGTTTGACCTTTGGCAAGCGTAGTGCTTGTGCGAAATGTTCTGAGATGAAGTTCACCTGTGAGCAAGAATCCAATAAAGCACGACCGATCCTGTAGTTTCCAGATGCATCCATGACCTCGACGATGGCTGTTGCTAGAATGACTTGGTCTGTTCGATTGGTGTGTGTATGTGTCACAACATCATTTGAATTCGAGCCGCTGGGCAACATAACTGTCGATCTATTCACAGCCTCTCGATGTAGTAAGCTGTGATGAAGTCTCGAGCAACATCGACATCTTTGAGTAGAGGGACACTTGGATGCCTGGTGGCCTTTGCCAAGACAGTTTAGGCACAGACCATGTCGTTTTGCTGCTTCATAGCGCTCTGCAACCGACATCTCTTGAAGTCGACTGCAACGTGACACTCGATGCTCTGAGCTAAGACAAAGAGGACATGAGTGAGTTGAACAATTAAAAGACAAACCATGTCGCGTGGTTGTCTGACTTCGTGGTTTGCTAGCAGTCGCAGTACGGGCTTGGTTCGATTCGGACTTACCGCATGATTCCAAATATTGGCAATGCCTCTCAACTACCTGTACACACAAATCCCACGTAGGCAACTTGGAATAATCCAATGATTCGTTCCATTTGCGCTTAGTTTCCATGTCCATCTTATCCATAACAATGGCTATTAACATTGCCTGTGCGATTTGTGCCTCGTTGCCTAATGATTTTAGCGAGTTGTACAATGCTGTAGAGTTGTCAATCAAACTTCGAATTTCATAGCTGTTTGACTTTGATACACTCTTGAGCATAAATAAGGACGAGATATTGTCCAAGAACACTAATGTTGGATTGTCGTAGCGTTGATTCAAACGATCAAGTGCCTTTCGGTAATTTTCAGGTGTGATCTGAAATGCCCTTACCGTTTCTAATGCTGGTCCCTTTAAGCAGCTGATCAGTTGATTAAACTTCTCGATGTTTGATAAGCTGTTCTGTTGATCCACCATTTGATTGAATAGTGCGCTAAAATTCTTGTAGTTCGCATATTTGCCATCAAATGTAGGTAACGCAAGTCTGGGCAGCTTGGCCGACGATAAGAATGTGGGCCCAGATACCGCAGCGAACGTTGATTCGTGTATATCCTCCGTGAGTTGCTCTGTAATGCAAACCTTTACTTCTACATACAGTTCCTCCAATTCGATGCGTCCTGTATCGGTCGAGCATTCCTTTTCAATTTGAGTCTGCAATACCATTGCTTGCTTAAAGTAAGCTTCCAAAATTTCCAAGCGACACTTTAATTCAGCTTGAACTGGTGCAGATTTCCCTTCTCTTAGTTTGGGATCGACAACATTACGAATGCGGCTAATATTCCGGCGAGTATTCGCACGCTGTGTTTTAAGGCTCTCTAGAGACATGATTCGATCAACAACAACTTTAGGGTTTATTTGAATAAACGATGATCAAATTTGCTACCAGAGGTACCCAAATTACGCAAACATTTATTTGCCCGAAGAAAAAAATGTAAGAGACAAATTTCACTCAACTGAGCACTTAATGCTGCGTGTAGAATATAAGAGCGACGAACAATGTATGAGACGAATTCCACTCAAATGCTTGCAGAATATTTGACGATGAGTTTCACTCAACTGAGCGCATACAATATCAAGCGAGAAGAAGAGTAATTCCAGCGACGACTCTCAGTACAGTTGGTGCGTATGTATATAAGTGCATTTGTGATTAACTGCACTTATGTATTTCTAATTTGACGAATATGATAGCAAGCGCACTGCCGATAACTTGCTGCTGTGATCGCGGGGGGATCGTAGGGACAGCGAAGTGACGAAGATTGCGAAGCAGAAGCTGCTGTTGCTGCGAGAGATTGATGAAACGAAGAAGATGACTCGGTGATGCGACGGCGGGGGTCGCAGAGCGACAGCGAAGTCAACCAAAGCGAATGACCGGTGCGAATAGCAAGGCAAGCGAGTGTATGCACAGCTAATTGCTTGTATGCTGATATATGTATCCCACTTATGCACAGATGTATGTATGCAGAATATGTCTGTACATAAGCCAAATTATAACTCCAAATGCGTTACACGAAACTTGAACAGCAGGGCCCCACGTTGGGCGCCAAAATGTAAGATCAGAAGCGTTTTTCTGTCTAGCATGAGTTCAGAGTATGGGGGTGCTGTTCTAACTAAACAAATGAGCCGTATATGAAATTCAGCACATCGTAGGTGCAACGTTTATTCGTGGAGTTCTTGATATATACTAAAAGTACAAACGTATGAGCAAGCGCAGCTTGCTTAGAGCTAGGCGAATTAATGCAAGTAATGAGAGTTTACAACGCAAGAGAGGAGAGTAATTAGGGTGAACCCAAATGTAAAAATATAGGTATAAAATTCAAGTTAAATAAGAAGATAAGTGAATTTGGCCCAACACATATGTTGAGTTTAAAAGTTTAATTTGAATGAAAGTGAAGTAAAAATGGAAGGTAAATAAATGGTATTTATTTATGTTTTTATTTATTTATTATATTTGGTTGATCAGACCGATTTCATTACCCTTTTAATTATGGATTTTTTTAGCCTATCCTTATGTACTTTCTGTTTCTTATTCTTATTATCCTTAATGAAAATGTTGTCATTATCTTCTATTTTCTCTACTGTGTATGGTCCTATATACGCAGGCTCTAATTTGTGACCTGTTTCGTTTCTTATTAGTAGTTTATCTCCTACATGTAACTCAAAATTCTTAGCATGTCTATCATATTCTAATTTCCTAAGAGCCTTTATCTAACATAACTCTAGTTCTTTTGTATGCAGTTTCTAATCTAAATTTTATTTCCTTAGCCTTCTTATTTAGTCGTCTAAATTATGTAGTGGGTTTTCTATATCATTTGTATAAAAGTTTACGAATGGTCTTGATAGTCTACCAAAGACTAGTTCGTATGGACAATACTCATGCGTTGCTGATGGTGTAGTGTTGAAAAAATTTGTGAAATATTGCATCCAAACATCCCAATCAGTTTTGTCTGCAGAGATGTATGAACGAACGTATTCATTGAATGTTCGATGACTTCGTTCTATTGTCCCTAGGGTCTGGTGGTGATGTGCAGTAGACGTTATGTTGTCTATTTTTAAATATTTGCACAAGTCGTGTATAATCGAGTTATTATATTCTGTTCCCATGTCCGTAATAAACGTCTTCATTGGACCGTACTTCAGAATAAAATGTTCGAATACAGCTTTGGCAACAGTTGTTGCACTTTTATTCGGAGTTGGAATTGAAGTATTTTGTTAAATCACATATTAACGTAACTGCGTATTCATTACCATTTTCCGAGCGTGGTAGTGGACCTATTGTGTCTACTATCACTCTGTCAAAAGCATGTATTGTTTTCCGTTATTTTCATTGGAGTCTTTACGTTTGTTGTTACTTTTGATTTTAGGCATTTTGGACATTTCTTAATGTACTCTTTGATATGACATGTCACATTTTTCTAATAATAATGTATTTTTACTTTGGTCAAAGTCCTTGGATTGGATCATCATGGTATGTAAACAGTATCGCTTCTGGATCTTTATTATTATTTATTAGGGTCACCGACTTGAGTAGCGCTACTCTTAATGCTTTCAATATTTTCTTGCCAAGATCTTTTCGCTCGGTGCCACTTTGAGTTGGCTGATTCTAAGTATACCTGAGTATACCTAAGTATACTTGCTTTTCAAGCCTTTGGAAGAATTGACCTAAGGGTTCCATTAGTGTACAGATCGTCAACATCAATTCTTGCCATAACTTTCTTTCCATGCTTCAAAAAACATCCGTATTTCGTCATTGCAAATGACTTCATATACGTTGGGCTTAGACGCGTTGTCAAGTATTTGCATACGTAAATCTTTAACATTCCCCGCCCGGGATTTTTATACTCATTCACGAAGTGAATTAGTATATTGGTTTTGTGCAATGTCCGTCCGTCTGTCCGTAGGAACGCAGTTCATTTCGCCGCTATTGAAGCTAGAGACTTGAAATTTGGAACACATACTCGGGTATAACTCCGATTTATAAAGTGTTAAAATTTTCCCGATCCGCCCACTAAGGGCGTTGCAAATCGGAAAATGCATTTTCCGATATACCAGAAACCATATTAGTTGAAGAGCTAGAAAGCTGAAATTTGGTATGTAGGTCCGCGTCGACCACCCAAGTCCATCAATCTATGGCGGATATATCTACGCTCATTGGGGGCGTGGCAAATCGGATAAAACTGTATCTCCGGAAGTCATAAAGCTAGAAAATTGAAATTTTGCACGTGAGCTAATGTTATGATTCTATAATGACTGATGAAAAAATTTATGTTTACGCCCACTAGGGGCGTGGCAAATCGAACCTGAAGATATAGTGATTTTTAAAATTTTGCTATATTTTAGGCACTATTAATGCTAGAGACCTGAAATTTGGTATATATACGCAGGATGACAACCTACGTCCAACGAGCTATGATGGATATATGTCCGCCCAAAAGGGGCGTGGCAAACCGCAAAAGCTTATATCTCCTACAGTTTAAGAGCTAGATGCTTCAAATTTGGATAGTTGAGTTACTGGTAACATCCTCTATCGATGTCCCAAAAATAATCGTTACGCCTCTTTGGGGGCGTGGCATGTCGAAAAATACCCTGTAATTTTCACATTGTTGGAGCGTAAGCATTCAAATTTGGCATGTACGTTACCGTTATCTCGTTCTAAGAACAGGCCAAAAATGAGGCGTCTACGGCCACTAGGGGCGTGGCAATCCGCATTTGTAGTATCAAATTGCGATAATTATATGCGTGAGCCATCTATGTATGTACAAATTATAATTTTTCACTTTGTAATATTTAAATAAATTAACACATACGCTGTAGCTGTGCTCTTTATCTCGAATTGGTTGTAGATCACTATGTAGCGGGGTGATACCTTGTACGGTGTTGCGGTATTAACACTTGTAACTGTTAGTGTGCGGTGTTGCACGTAATGAGAAGACTTGCATAATTCTGTGGTGATGACCGACGTTCTTTATTTCCAAAAATCAACTCAAGTAAAGTGACATAAATTCTTATGATCAAAGCTAGCCCTAAACCCTGATTATGCAGACATTGCATATTATGTGAGGCATCACATTGCCTTGGGCAACAACATTGTTGCGCGTTGGAGCCACTGCTGCTGTTGTGCAATATCCGCTGGGAACGGCTAGTGTGGTAAACATTCATGCTGACGGCGCGTGATCAACTTGAATATTTATGCTTTGCTGGTCGATTGTGTTAACTCCTCCCCCACTTAGATGAATGACGTCCTCGGCTTTCTTGAAACTGTTAACTAATGTTTGAAGATCACTTTGACGTTTGTTCCTCTGATGTCTTTGATAAAGTTTCATCGAAGCGTAGCAGAAGAGTAAAAGGATGACTATGATTAGTCCAGATACTATTGGTCTTCTTACTAGTCCTTCTTCTAGTTGAGCAATATCCCGGAGATTTTTTGTGCTTAGTTTCTGTAGGTATGGCAGGCTTGGTATCTCTTGGTGGTCTGTTATATTTAAGAGCGTAGATGCCGCTGGTCCCGGGGATTTCCTCACGTAGTTTTTTTGGTTTCGGTATACGGTGTTGTTTACCTTTATCTTGTCGTCAAAGGTAAGGAGGAATGTCCCTTTTACCATTTGTTCGTTGACTGTAGCTGTTCCGTCGTTGATGATGATGACTCCATCGTCGACTATGGTTAGAGGTTCAAGATGGCTGGGTCGAGTTGAACAATGTGCGGTGCCACCTTAGTGCAGTTGTTGAGCGCATGTTGTGTAGGGTAACTTCGTGCAGAACGTTATTGTGAGGTTGTACTATAATTTCCTATTGATATTACATGATTTCCACAGTCCGCTAAATTGTAGTCTTCGGCGAAATTTATTATAATGCCGTTGTGTTGGACAGGGTATACGGTTAATTTTTACATACTATGCTAGGCTTGGGATATCTTATAATAAAATGTAGTAAATTATCGTTTAGCAAAACTTTAACTTGGGATACTTCCATTAAGTCAGTAATAGTGATATTTATAGGGTGTTCATTAACAATATTTTTTAAGTCAGTGGAATCCAATATGGAGGGATTTACAATTCCAACTTTTGCAAGTGTTACCGATAGCATTAAGGTTTTTAGCTCTGAGATAATTATTCTATTTCTTGACAGCAGCGTTTCGTATAAATGTTCCGTGTCTACTTGCTTTGTTTTTGTGTTTTTTATTAAGAGGTTTACCGTGTCAGTTAGCTTATTTATTTGTTCTTGCATTTTTGTATTTATGGTTATCTGCCTATTTTCTGACTCTACAAGTTCATTTTGTGTAAATTTAAGTTTCTCGAAGTCATCATGGTCTGGTGTGCCAGCTACGACTTTTAGAACGGTGCCTAGCATATTGATACTCCTAGCATGTCTATGATGGATATTTACTGTGGCTATTAATGTTTCTATATGTTATATATCTGCGTCTAATAACTGTCTCATATGTGATCGTGGGAAATGGTTTGCTAATTCTTTCGTGTCTTTTGCTATTTCTGAGTATAGGGTAAGGCTAGTTGAGTGTTTTAAGTATTGAAAATCCGTCCAAATGGTTACGTGTCCGTCCAAGATCGGTATGTAATCCATGTTAGTATAATCAGTCAATTTCGCTGTTATCGTTGTGGCAAAAAGAAGTATAGTCCAAATCCTAAAAAGATAAAAAGGGGAATTTAATGTTTTGTTTATCTTAGATTGTCCTTGTGGACCACCCTCCCTTTTATTAAGACTGTTGTCCCCAAGTCTGCGTCAATTTTACTTTCACCCCTCACCCATAAGTTTGTAAAAGGCGTATTTCAAATACTAGAGACTTGAGCTTGGGCACATACACGCATATGAATGATACAAACACAATCTAAAAGTTTCATGAAGAACGTACGCCCACAAAAAAAGTTATTAAGCAATTAAGTTCCCATAGTAAGCCCACACTGCAGCCCATACGTCTTTATGTGTGCTCTTCTATGTGTGTCTATGTATGTGTGTTTGCGTGTATATGTGTGTGTGTTTGCTGTTGCTCGAAGGGTTCAGGGGATCTCGTAGTCGAGCAGTCTCGACTAGAGCTTTCTTACTTGTTTTGATTTGTTTTCGTTGGTTTTGCATATTTTGCTGTTATGGCATCTGGATATAAGATAAACATAGAAAAATTTCAGAAATATGCACTTGAAACTGCCAAAGAGCTTTTGCAAAAATATCCCTGGTATTATCTTCCACCTACTATTCACAAAGTTTTAATTCCTTCTGGTGATTTATCAATTATTCTTTCTATTGGAGAATTATCTGAAAAGGCCGCAGAATGTCGGAACAAAGGCATAAAATCATTGAGAAGACAGCACACTAGAAAAATATCACGCACAGCAACAAATTCAGATCTAATAAACAGGTTGCTTTTAAGTTCCGATCCCTTAATAACAGAATAGAGAGAGTTACCGCGCAGGCAGAAATCCAAATTAACAAAGTCCGTAATTGATTTATTAGAAGATTAATTCTATATATTTAGTCGTATTTTATTTTATTTAAAAATATGTTATTTTTCCTATTTTTGAATTTTTTATTTACTTTAATAATATTATCCTTTTAAGTTTTGTTATAAAGGTTTTCAATGCTTTAACCACGCCCACTTAATCATGACAATAAAACAACATTAATTTCCAATTGATAATTCAAGTAAAACTATTTTTGCCAGTTGCCTCCATTCGGGGACTTAGAGTAGGGGTATAACTTTGGGAGGGGGTTGAACATGAACGTTTTTTTTTTTGCTTTTTTAATTATTATATTTTTATTTAATTTCGAAAAATTTTTAGATTTTTATCTCCACTAGAAGTATTTTCGGCCGCTCTCCCCATACAAGCGCAACCACTGTGCATCGCAGACCCCATAAAGTATATATATTATTGATCAGGACGATGAGCTGAGTCAATATAGCCCTGTCCGTCTGTCCGTCCGTCCGTCCGTATGAGTGCGTCGATCTCAGAAGTTATAAGAGCTAGAGAGCTGAAATTTTGTATGCAAGTTATCATCACGCTGCTCAGGCAAATCTTATGACAAATGTAAACAACTTTCAAAAAACATAATTCCCTCTATAGTATCACGCCACTCAGCCCAGTCATAAAAACTTCTTGCACTATTCCCACAGAGTAAGCAGTTTTAGCCTCAATATAAACATAAGATTTCCCTGCGCTGTTTCCATGAGCCCATAGAGCTGGCAACCCAGCTTTGATGTAAACAAATCTTAATTTCATAATTCCGATATAAAATCACGTAAGCCAATCTTGGGAGCTTTTGAGCTTTGAGCGTTAATGAGGGAAGCTTTAGCATAAACATTAACTGACTTGCAGCATAAGATCTTATCTTGCTGTTAGTTCGATTTTGGAGTTTAATAAAAGAACACTAAGTTCACTAATTATAAAATATATTTTTTTATCAACTTGCAAAGGCAAGAAGATTAATTGGCGCCCAACGTGGGGCACACGTTAAATAAGAAAACACATTGAAAGAATATAAAAACCTTTTAATGTAATCGTACGCCGCCGAAACTTAAAACGTGAACTAAAAAGTGTTAAAAAATTAAACCCAACAGAAACAAAAGGTTTCTGGAACCAATCAAAAAGTGCATTAAAAAGTTTTGATCAAAAAACAAAACAATTGTGCTTATTAAAACAAAAAAACAATAACGTTAACAAAAGTTAAAGAATCTTTTATTAATATATAGAATATTAAATGAACAAGGTATAAAAATACCAAACCAAAAACTAAAAGTAAACAACAAAAATCTGTGGCCAAACCAAAATCTAAAAGTAAACAACAAAAAACTGTGGCCAAACAATTAAAAAATATATCAAACCAAAAACTGAAATCTGTGACCAAGAAGACGATTAAGAAGGAAGGAAGAAGAACTACTACGTGAGCGATCGTGAATTTTTTTTTCTTTCTCATTAAGAAATAGTTTTAAAAATATTGATTGCTTTAAAATTGTACTAAACTTGGACGAGTTAATTGAAAATTTAGAAAAATTAAAAGTGACTACAGATAATTCAAAAATGGCTAACAATCTAACAGCAGATGTTATAGCTCAACTGATAGCAATTCAAACTAGAGCACTTCAAGATCAAATTACAGAATTAAAATCACAATTAACATTATCATCTAATATCTAATTTAATGAACAAGAATTTAGAGCAACAGTAATCAATGAAGCAATTCGATGCGATGAATCGTTCGATATAATTAAATCTTTACCTGAGTTCTCAGGAAGCCAGAACGCATATGTGAGCTGGCGCGAAGCAGCTTGCGGCGCTATGCGAATGTATAAAGAAGGCAAAAGAGGATTCTCTTCACAAACAACTCATCAACCGAAAAAGGTTATGCGCGTAAATAATATTCAGGAGGATCATTTTTAGAGGAGCAAGGGGAGACCTCCCATTCATCTATAGAATAGATAAAAAAATAAATAAACAATTAAAAGTACTAAGATACGGGTGCTACAGCTTGCTATATTAAAAAGGGAATATATGATGACCCAGAGGTCATTCAGGAAATTAAAACCAAACACTCCCAAATACAAATATCTCTTCCTTTTAGAACAGATATAAGAGGTGAAATCAGAACGGTAACAGATACTCCAATTTATAGTAAACAATACCCTTACCCGCATTCAGTTAATAACTTCGTTAATAAAGAGATTAATAGGATGCTAAATAATATAATAAGGCCAAGTAAAAGCCCTTATAACTCTCCAGTATGGGTTGTAGGAAAAAAGGGTTTTAATGAAGATGGCACACCAAAACACAGATTGGTTATCGATTATAAAAAACTGAATAGCAATACAATCCCTGATAGATATCCGATGCCAGATCCCTCGGTAATACTATCTAATTTAGGTAAAGCAAAGTTCTTCTCAATTGATCTAGAGTCTGGTTTTCATCAGATCTTGATCAAAAACGCAGACATTGAAAAAACCGCCTTTTCCATTAATAATGGAAAATATGAATTTCTTTGCTTGCCATTCAGACTTGCGAACGCACCTAGCATTTTCCAAAGAGCTATGGACAATATTTTACGCGGTAAAATTGGTAAAACTTGCCACATCTATATAGATGACATAATAGTCTTTTCAGAAAATATCGAACAACATTTCAACAACCTACGAGAAATCATTGAAATATTATTTAAAGCCAATATGAAAATATCTCTAGAAAAATCTAAATTCTTGAAGAAAGAAATCGAATTCCTACGATATATGGTATCTCATAATATCACATATCATATCATCCGGGAGCCATTTTATACGCCGTATGTCGCCTACCTTCAGTTCACACTGTAATAATGGTAGGAGACCGTAACCAAATTCCTTTTGTTGATAGGTTACATGTTGGTGTGATGCAGTTTTCTGAACCGAGCTTGATCGCTTCCTGTCTACCTGAACTCACAACAACATATCGCTGCCCAATGGATGTCGTGTACGTGTTAAAAGATCTCTACAGCTGTCTGTACACTACCAACGAAGTTGTTAGATCTGTGTCAGTAATAAGATCCGCTATGCCACTGACCTTTGCAGCACTTTACCTGACCTTCACCCAAGCTGAAAAGACCGAAGTACTCACCAAAGTCAAAGATGTTGTTGGTGCCAAAGTATTAACAATCACAGAAGCACAAGGATTGACTTACGATCATGTTGTGGTAGTTAGGTTGCAAGTGAATGATTTGGCGATATACAACGACAAAAACCAAGCAGTAACCGCATTCACACGTCACCGAAAAACAATGACCTACTATATAGTTGCACCTTCTGCAGATGCGTTGACTACATTTGTCGAGCAAGCCTTGTTGTGTAAGAAGGAAAACATTGTTCAACACAATATGGACATGAAGCTAAAAAACACAAGCCGACCAACTTTGTCAAGGATTCTCGAACGTGTAGGTTTGCGCGCTGGTGGAAGTCTGGCTTTACCCACGATGAGCGATCGCTTCTTTGAAAACTTGGCAACAGCGGGAAACGCCCCAACCTTCACAAATTTTCGCTTACTAGCCTCGATTGGGACCGGCTTACTTACGTTAGGCACGACCTATTACTACCGCGGCCCACTAACGCAATGGCGCCTTGGCGATATTGGTTCGACGGCGCCTTACCCGCCCAAACAGCTTGCGATGATAATATCCTCCCGCATGTTGACTGTAAGCAAATCTTTGATTTGGAACAGCTGCAAAGTTATTTGCGACAATTGGTTACCTCTATCACTTGTGACAGTCGCATGCGGTCTAGTGTACCGTACTTTCCGCGCACGCCCGAAAACAGAAACCGAGACCCGTATATCCCCAGCAGCTCTAACATTCCTGTCAACTCTCACAGAGAATCAGGTTTCGTCACCGCCGCCCATTACCTCACGGCTGGGTCAAGTAGACCTAGAAAGCCTACAGGTGTATGGGGATCTTCAACCTACCATTCAAGACCCACTGGCAAAGGATGCGATCCCCAGCTGGTATGTGCCCGAAAAACGTCAAGTTTCACACGCCAACTCCGAATACAGCTTGTGCTCAGTCAGTTGGACTAACGAAGTCAACAGACAAGACCCAGGATGTTATCCCACCACCGGACAAACACAAGCTTATCGAAGGTCCTGTTCAGGACCTGAACGTTCAGCATGCCCTACGATTGCAGAGTAACGACGTAAAAGTACCTATTCTACCCTACAAAATTGGTACATTCTTCAGCGAGTTACTGGCTTCTTTGAAGAAGGGAAAAGTCCGTTACGTCGACTCTGAAGAACTGCTGCAATCTGTGGATCACGTCACCCAGATCTTTTGTCCGTCCGTTCCTGATCCTTTACCCTTTCCAAAAGTTGTTGCGCCGAGATCTATCCATAATAGGTCCTGTTCAATTGCTAACTTGCAACACTGGTACGACATGGCATTTCCAGCAGCCATAGGTATCGAATATGCTTTTGATTCCGAAATCGTCCAGAACTCCGACATCAAACTGGCAATTAGTGATATCGTTATCGATGCCGATCGAGCGAATTATCTCGCTCCACTGTTCGATTCTCTACGTCCCACATTGAGAACAATAATGTCCGCTCGCCGCCCCGCAACCCAACTGGAAACCATTCTCGGTTTTGCAAAAAGAAACGGCAATGTTCCAAAACTTGCGGTAGGTTATCCACCGCAATACATTGCCGAACTTTTGCTCGAGAACTACATCGAAAGTGTCATTGACAATAAGGCCTTGTTTGAGGACTTTGTCAACTACCCGATCAAACCGTCCGTAGAGTCCCTTGATAACTGGATTGCCACTCAAGACAATCCAGAAATCTTGCGATTCTTGTCCCAGTCCGTTGAACTCGTCGAGACGTCTTTAGCTACATGATAAAACAAGCTGTTAAGGCGCCCAGTTCCAATTCGGACGCTTTAAAGTACCAAAGCGTACAAACAATCGCTTTCCAACCGAAGGATGTAAATATTATATTTTGTCCTATATTTGTTGAATTGCGTAATCGTTTGTTGTCCGTAATGAATCCGAAATTCATCTTTTACACGGGTATGTCACCAGATGAATTTGAAACGGAACTGAATTCACGTTTCGACGCCCAAATGCTGTTCTCTTGTGAATGGGTCGAGAATGATATCGGAAAGTACGACAAAAGCATGCCGGCGTACTATCTGATATTTGAAATTGGTTTCACCGCTGTTGTTGATTTTCAACGTAGATCCGGTGATGCTAGTACTTTCCTCGGAAATACCATTATCAACCAAGCCGCATGCGTCGCTGTTTACGACCCAAATAACATAGTTTGCGTTGTTATGCCGGTGATGACCATCTGTTGTTCGGTCACAACATCTCGTACAACTCCGCTGGTATTTTTGCCGACCTCTTCAACTTCGAGGCAAAAACTTTAGCGACCCTGAAGTACCCTTACTTCTGTGGGAAGTTTTTGCTGCAGTCCGGACCCTACATTTATGTGGTTCCCGACCCGATACGGATTGTCACGAAAATGGGTAGACGTGACTTGCGAAATAACGACCACGTTGAAGAGTACAGAACATCTATGAAGGACGTCACAGCCCCTTTAAACAATGTACTAATGGAATTTTCTCTTAATAACGCAATCACAGAGAGATATAAAACAGAGTACACTGAACACTTTATGCTCATAGATTCCATTTTGTACCTTGTAAGCAATCCCAAATAATTCCAAAAGCTATACAATTGTGAAGGTCATTTTGTCTTGAATTTTGATCCTTCACGCCATAGTATTGACATCTAAACATCATGTCCAACGTCGAAAACTTCGTCCGCTACACCATCGCCAAACAACTGACTATCGCCAAAGCCGTGACTGACAAGACCAGTCAACCAGTCGTGTTGTTTGATCGTGCTTGGATAAACGATCATATCGTTATGATCGATACTATCCGTGTGGAAGTAGATTCGGACGGACGTCAAGGCGTCTTATCTGCTGGAGCCCAAAACACCTTTACCTTCTCCGACTATTGTCGTTTCCTTCCCGCCGGTTATCACTACGAGAAGGTTAACGATGTCGTCAAACTTAAACCTTAAAATTTTTCTTTTTCTTTACTATATACCTTGGGGCTTCTTCCTGGTTCTTCCCCGTCATTTTTCGAACCTCGTGTCAATTTCAATTGGAGGTTGACAATAATTAATTTTTTAATCAAAAAAAAAAAAAAAAAATTAAAAAAAAAAAATTTTTCAGAAAAAAATTTCATACTACACAAGTGGCTTAAAGTAATTGGACAACTGTATCTAACTTATACGAGTTTGCCTAGTGACTTAAAAAAAAATTGTACAAAAAAAAAGAAGGGAGTCACCTTAGGTTGTCCTTATGGACCACCCTCCCTCCAATGAGGACCTCGGTCCCCAGGTCTGCTTCCACTGCCTTCTCATCACATAAAGGTGTGAGTTTGTTTCAGAGCCGTCGGTTGGACTTGACCGAAACTTTGTCACCAACCTCGAAGACCCTATTCTGCCGATTTGCGTTCTCCCTAGCTCTGAGCATCGTCTGAGCGTTTCTGATCTTTTCTTGTATTTTTCCTTGTGGCTCATCTGAGTGCGCCTGAACCACATCAACTGGTCTCTGCTCGGTGACCGAATGGATCGACTTATTGTACTCAGTTGTAGCCAGCAAAATGACTTCTACAGTGTCATTTCTGCCTTTATCGATCTTTAGGCATCTGGCTAGCTCTAACAGAGAGCTGTGAAAGCGCTCAACCTGTCCATTCGAGATGCTATGCAATGGTGGTGCATTTGAAATGCTGACCCCATAGTTGTTTGCGAGCATAGTCACTATGGTCTTTGAATTCAATGACGGTTCATTGTCACAGTAAATGGATCTGGCTTTAGGAAAAAAATTCATGATTTGCATTAGAGCTGGCTTCAGATCCACAATGGTGCTTGAGGGGATCAGTTGGACAATAGCAAACTTAGATAACTTGTCGATGCAAGTTAGAAAGTATTTCCTGTCAGTGGAGAAAATGTCTATGTGTAACATTTCTCCTACATGTGAGGGGATCGGTGTCTCTCCAAGCTCTTGTTTTTTGGGGTGCCTATCATATTTAGCCCTAGCACATGTTTTGCAATTTTGTAATATTTCATTGGCCATTCTTGCCATCTTTGGAAAGTAGTACTCCGAGACTACCTGCTTAATATTTTCCTGTGCCTATGGGCCCTATTATGCTCGGCTGTGAGGATTTCCCTTCTATCTCCCACCTCAATTACATCCACTACGCGATTTTTGCAATGCCAGAACTTTGTGGCCGGGGACTCACAGCGTTGAGCTGCTGTCTTGACAAGGCATCCTTGCCGGCTTTATAGAAGATACGTGCATTAGACTCGTCAATGCTCGCTTTCCACCTTTTGATCTTCGCATTTGGATTGTATTCCGAAACTGCGAAGGTCAAGGGTTGATGGTCAGTGAAGATATTAATGTCTTTCACCCCATACAAATAATGCCTTAACTTGGCAAGTGACCATACGATGGCCAATAACTCTCTCTCCTTTGTCGTATAGTTTACCTCGCTGTCCTTCAATATTCTTGAAATCATTGTTATAGGACGACCCTCTTGAGACAAGACTGCACCTATGCCGTAAGCCGAAGCATCGGTCGTTAGATCGAATGGCTTCTTAAAATCGGGGTACCTGAGCATTACATCCTCAAATGACAAAATGTCGCGCAACTTCTGAAACGCCCTTTGCTGCACTTTAGAGAATTGAACCTTTATATTTCTGGACCTATGCTTACTGACTGTTGTTAAGGAATAATTGGGCGAATGTTTTAATAATGAGAGCATTTATTTATGATGGCACGTCGGTGCCTTCTTAGACTTCTTTTTCGAATGAATTTGTTGAATATATATTCTTATGGCTAGAGCCGCATAGCTGCGCTGCCGGTTACGCCAGCAGCGGAGCGGCTTCGTACATATACATATGTATATGCTTAGATATAAGTTAAGCTTAAGGGTCTAGCGAGAGTCGCAGACGGAGAGGGGGTAATGTGTCCAATTGTTTACGAAACAGTCGCGCATGTAAAATATGCCGACTCAGCGGAGTTAGTACTCGCGCTCTGTGAGTGATCATGTTACTTATGTTATGACTGCGAGTTATATATGAATATTGCAGTTTAATTGTATCAATGTATTTGTGACATTATTTGTATATGTAAATATGAATGTTACTGAATACAGTGAACATTTGATAAAGTGGACATACTACATCTCCCTCCCATTTGAAAAATAACGTAATTTTATTGGAGTTATTTTCTGAGTTATATTACTTATCCAAATGTTATTTTTTATACCCTGAACCCATTGAAAATGGGAAATCAGGGTATAATGGTTTTGTTAAAAGTATGTAACAGGGAGAAGGAGGCGTGGCAGACCCCACAAAGTATATATATTCTTGATCAGGGCGACAAACTGAATCGATTTAGCCATGTCCGTCTGTCCGTCTGTCCGTATGTATGAACGCGTCGATTTCTGAAGATATAGAAGCTAGAGACTTCAACTTTTTTTAAAATGCTCGTATATAGCGCGCGCATATCGAGTTTATCACTAAAAATCGATAACTCATCCCGTTATTTTTTTATCGATCAAAAACCTTATTGAAAACCAGTTATAAAATTATATCTCCTACACCTTTAGAGCTAAAGTCTCCAAATTTTAAATGTAGACTCGACTGCACGTGATAGAATTTCGATTTTTGTTATAATTCACCCCCCACCCCTATATCCACCCCCTTACCCTCATCTCTGTAAAAGGCGTATTTCAAATACTAGAGACTTGAGCTTTGGCAAATATACGCATAGTAATGATAAAACCACATTCTGAAAGTTTCATGAAGAACGTACGTCCACAAAAAAAGTTATTGAACAATTTAGTTCCCATAGTAAGCCCACACTGCAGCCCATGCCTGTTAATGCGTGCGTGCCTATGGGTGTCTATGTATATGTTTGCGTGTGTGTGTGTGTGTTTGTTTAAGCTGAATGACACTAAAAATTATTGAAATGGCTGTTGCTCGGAGGGTTCAGGGTATCTCCTAGTCGAGCAGTCTCGACTAGAGCTTTCTTATTTGTTTAGTACGGGCAATTGTTTTTTGGGTTGTGGCTCGACAACCTCTACTCTATCTGCCAATTTGTCAATATTTTTGCTAACGTTAATCTTATCTAAACTGGCAGATTTGTTTTGTTTTATCTTTTTTTCTTCGGAGTCGAGAAATTCGATCTCCGCCTGTAATTTTACTGACGTATCCCAATTTAGTTGTTGGGATCCATACAGTAGTCTATGCAGTTCGGCCTTACGTTGTTTTATTCTATGTACGACTCCACTGCGCCTAGTTTTTATACCCTGAACCCATTGAAAATGGGAAATCAGGGTATAATGGTTTTGTTAAAAGTATGTAACAGGGAGAAGGAGGCGTGGCAGACCCCACAAAGTATATATATTCTTGATCAGGGCGACAAACTGAATCGATTTAGCCATGTCCGTCTGTCCGTCTGTCCGTCTGTCCGTCTGTCCGTATGTATGAACGCGTCGATTTCTGAAGATATAGAAGCTAGAGACTTCAACTTTTTTTTAAAATGCTCGTATATAGCACGCGGATATCGAGTTTATCACTAAAAATCGATAACTCATCCCGTTATTTTTTTATCGATCAAAAACCTTATCGAAAACCAGTTATAAAATTATATCTCCTACACCTTTAGAGCTAAAGTCTCCAAATTTTAAATGTAGACTCGAATGCACGTGATAGAATTTCTATTTTTGTTATAATTCACCCCCCCCCCCCCCCCCCCCCCCCCCCGATATCCACCCCCTTACCATCATCTCTGTAAAAGGCGTATTTCAAATACTAGAGACTTGAGCGGATATCGAGTTTATCACTAAAAATCGATAACTCATCCCGTTATTTTTTTATCGATCAAAAACCTTATCGAAAACCAGTTATAAAATTATATCTCCTACACCTTTAGAGCTAAAGTCTCCAAATTTTAAATGTAGACTCGAATGCACGTGATAGAATTTCTATTTTTGTTATAATTCACCCCCCCCCCCCCTATATCCACCCCCTTACCATCATCTCTGTAAAAGGCGTATTTCAAATACTAGAGACTTGAGCTTTGGCAAATATACGCATAGTAATGATAAAACCACATTCTGAAAGTTTCATGAAGAACGTACGTCCACAAAAAAAGTTATTGAACAATTAAGTTCCCATAGTAAGCCCACACTGCAGCCCATGCCTGTTAATGCGTGCGTGCCTATGGGTGTCTATGTATGTGTTTGCGTGTGTGTGTGTGTTTGTATAAGCTGAAAGACACTAAAAATTATTGAAATGGCTGTTGCTCGGAGGGTTCAGGGTATCTCGTAGTCGAGCAGTCTCGACTAGAGCTTTCTTACTTGTTTTTTTTTCATTTTTCATAATTTGAATTTGAGAATGATTTGAATTTGAAATGAAATTGCTTTGCATATATATATATATATATTTTTATAATAATTCCTATTCCAACTTTGTATCATATTTAACGATCAAATATAACATCGCTCTCGTAATTGTTCTATTTTTATACCCTGAACCCATTGAAAATGGGAAATCAGGGTATAATGGTTTTGTTAAAAGTATGTAACAGGGAGAAGGAGGCATGGCAGACCCCACAAAGTATATATATTCTTGATCAGGGCGACAAACTGAATCGATTTAGCCATGTCCGTCTGTCCGTCTGTCCGTCTGTCCGTCCGTCCGTCTGTCCGTCTGTCCGTCTGTCCGTATGTATGAACGCGTCGATTTCTGAAGATATAGAAGCTAGAGACTTCAACTTTTTTTTAAAATGCTCGTATATAGCACGCGGATATCGAGTTTATCACTAAAAATCGATAACTCATCCCGTTATTTTTTTATCGATCAAAAACCTTATCGAAAACCAGTTATAAAATTATATCTCCTACACCTTTAGAGCTAAAGTCTCCAAATTTTAAATGTAGACTCGAAAGCACGTGATAGAATTTCGATTTTTGTTATAATTCACCCCCCACCCCTATATCCACCCCCTTACCCTCATCTCTGTAAAAGGCGTATTTCAAATACTAGAGACTTGAGCTTTGGCAAATATACGCATAGTAATGATAAAACCACATTCTGAAAGTTTCATGAAGAACGTACGTCCACAAAAAAAGTTATTGCCTATGGGTGTCTATGTATATGTTTGCGTGTGTGTGTGTGTTTGTTTAAGCTGAATGACACTAAAAATTATTGAAATGGCTGTTGCTCGGAGGGTTCAGGGTATCTCGTAGTCGAGCAGTCTCGACTAAAGCTTTCTTACTTGTTTTTTTCTATATATATTTTTATACCCTGAACCCATTGAAAATGGGAAATCAGGGTATAATGGTTTTGTTAAAAGTATGTAACAGGGAGAAGGAGGCGTGGCAGACCCCACAAAGTATATATATTCTTGATCAGGGCGACAAACTGAATCGATTTAGCCATGTCCGTCTGTCCGTCTGTCCGTCTGTCCGTATGTATGAACGCGTCGATTTCTGAAGATATAGAAGCTAGAGACTTCAACTTTTTTTTTAAATGCTCGTATATAGCGCGCGCATATCGAGTTTATCACAAAAGATCGATAACTCATCCCGTTATTTTTTTATCGATCAAAAACCTTATCGAAAACCAGTTATAAAATTATATCTCCTACACCTTTAGAGCTAAAGTCTCCAAATTTTAAATGTAGACTCGACTGCACGTGATAGAATTTCGATTTTTGTTATAATTCACCCCCCACCCCTATATCCACCCCCTTACCCTCATCTCTGTAAAAAGCGTATTTCAAATACTAGAGACTTGAGCTTTGGCAAATATACGCATAGTAATGATAAAACCACATTCTGAAAGTTTCATGAAGAACGTACGTCCACAAAAAAGTTATTGAACAATTAAGTTCCCATAGTAAGCCCACACTGCAGCCCATGCGTGTTAATGCGTGCGTGCCTATGGGTGTCTATGTATATGTTTGCGTGTGTGTGTGTGTTTGTTTAAGCTGAATGACACTAAAAATTATTGAAATGGCTGTTGCTCGGAGGGTTCAGGGTATCTCGTAGTCGAGCAGTCTCGACTAGAGCTTTCTTACTTGTTCTTTATTATTATCGTTTGATAATAGGGTCACCGGCTTGAGTAGTGCTACTCTTAAAGATTTTAAATATTTATTTCCCATTAATTTAAAAGATTCTATTGAGACAATCTCAAAGATCTTTTCGCTCGGTGCCACTTTGAGTTTGCTAATATTAAGTATACCGGCTTCTGATTCAAGCTCGGATTTGTCATTGAAAATAGATATGTGAGTGCCCTGTGATCTGTTTTGACAGTGAAGTGTCTACCATAAATGTATGGCCTGTATGTTAATTCCTGTTCTGTTGTGCTTTTATTACTTTCTCCTTTAGTAAAAGATCTTGATGCGTATGCTACCGGGAGTTGAATTCCATCTTTGTTTTGTGTCAGGACTGCTCCACAAGCTTGCTTACTGGCATCCGTTATAATGCAAAATTCTTTGCTGAAGTCTGGGTATTGGAGGAGTGTTGGATTCATTAATGCTGATTTTAGATGTTCAACGGCGTTTTGGCAATCTGCCGTCCATTCGAATTTGACATCTTTTTTGCATAACTTTGTTATGTGACGAGAATAGTCGGCGAAGTTTTTAATGAATTGTCTGTAGTAATTACAAAAAGCTATAAGTCTTCTAGCGCTGTCCGCATCATGTGGGACTGGGTAATTTTGAATGACGTCGTATTTTTTGTCGTCGGGTAAGATTCCTTTATCTGTGCATTTATTTAAGAAAGTGACTTCATGCATAAAAAAAATGAACATTTTTCTGGATGTAACATTAGGTTGTGCTGCCTACATTTCTCAAAAACATCAGTTAAGTTTTTGAGCATATGTTTTTCGGAACAACCAATGACTATTAAGTCATCCATATAAAGGAATGCTTGAGAGGGTTGAAGTCCAGAGAATGCTATAGTCATCATTCTCTGAAACGAATTTGGCGCTATTTTTAAACCGAATGGTAACCGCGTGAAGCGATATGTTGTTGAAAATGAAGTAATATCTCTTGATCTTTCTTCGAGTTCTATTTGGTGAAAGCCTGACATTAAATCTAGGCATGAAAAGAATTTCGCTCTACCTAGTTGATCTAAAATATCATCAGTTCTAGGGAGTGGAAATTTATCGGACAACAATTTTTCATTGATCTGACGATAGTCAATTACTAATCGCCATTTTTTCTTTTCAGAATTTGGAAGTGTTTTCTTGGGCACTAATAACAAAGGGCTATTATAGGGAGATACGGACGGTTCGACTATTTTGTCGTCAATTAGTTTTTGGACTTGTTTCTGAATTTCTTCTTTTTGGCTATGAGGATTTCTATAATTTTTTATATATATCGGTTCATCATCTTTCAATCTCAGTTTTTGATTATAGAAATTATTTGTGGTCATTGGTTCGGTTTCTAAACCAAACACATCACTATATTGTACGCACAGTGACGTTAGCTGTTTATGGAATAATGGCGGAAAATTTTTTGATAGCTGACTTAGTACAATTTTTTCTCTTTTTTCTGGAGTTGTTGTAACTACTTCGTAGTTTGAAAGTGGTTCATGTTTTAAACTATTTATGCTAATTAATTGGTCTTCGTTAGTTGTATTGAGCATTCTTAAGAATGCGTTTTGAGAATTTACTATGGTATTTGCTATGTAAACACCATGTTGAATTTCTTGATTTGGAATAAATATACTTTCTTCTTCTGAGTTTATTTTAATGTTTCTGATTACTTGAGATCTTGCTGGCAGAATTAAGGAGTTGTTGCCAGAACTGTATGTTATTTGAACATAAATGGGATATTTTAAATTGTTTGGTCTAATTATTAGCCAGTCTTCAGTAGGATTGAAATCCAATACGCAGTTATATTTCTTTATAAAATCGATTCCTAGTATTCCATCACATGGAATAGCGAAGTTTGTATTCACGATGTGAAAATCGTGTGGAATTATATATTTTGAAGTTTGTATTTCTATAGAAGTAAATCCTTTGGATTTAGTAACTTCCTTACTTATTCCTTGTATGTTAATTATATTGTTTGTTTGGATGTTTTGATAAACATCCGAATTTTCTTTTAATATCGAGATGTCTGCGCCGGTGTCGACTAAAAAGACTAATTAATTTCCTGTACTAGCGTTTGTGAATTTTACATATATATTTTGGCTGAGATTGATATCTGATATCTTTACTGCTGATTTTCTAAAGGGTTTTGGGGGTTCCCCGCAGTATTTTGGGCAACCCTAATATTGTTATTATTGTATCGGTTATAACCGGTTTCCTCTGTTACTTCTATTATTGTAACTCCCTCTATTGTTTCCTCTATAGTTGTTATTTGGATTGTTGTTATTTGGTAGTTGTAGCGATCATTATTATTAGTATAACCGCGGCCATTGCCTCTAGCACGACCTCTGTTATTGAAATTACCTCGACCCCTTTGGGTGTAGAACACCCTGTTGGGATTTCTGTACCTCAAGAAGCCTTCGTAAATTGTCTGTTTCGGTCGTGAATTTTTCGGCCGTTTTTCCTTTTTGCATAGTTTTAGATAGTTTGGCCTTTACTACGTCGGATGTTTCACCAACTATAGTATCTTGAAGTTTCTTTATTATTGCCTTTATAGATGTTTCATCTTGGACTTTATATAGTGTTGAGCCAATAATTTTTGATTTTATTACTTCAACAGCTATATCTTCAAATGTCCCTTTTGTAAGATCTACTAACTGTCCGTTGAATTCCGGAATGTCATTTGAAATGTCCTTTATGTAGGCTCTTTGATCGTTTATATTTGTCATGATGTTTATTTTTGTATCTACTATACTCGTATTAGAATCTATGTCTGAATATTCTTCTAGTTAATTATCGGGTTCCGATAATGTAAATAGGGCTGGTATTGTTAGATCGTTTAGATCTTTTTCTTTTATCTGAGTTTCGGATTCAGAATGGGAATTTTCATCAACTGATTCTATGTCTGTCGATGATTGTTCTTTGCCAGTGAATATAGCTAGAGGTGTGTTCAAGAATATATCTAGCTTATATTTTTCTTTAACGTTTATAAGGCTCGAACGTAGTTTGATCAATAGTTTTGAAATCTTTGTCCAATTTGATTTACCAATTATTTCTCTATTGTCATTTACTAACATTCGTGCGTCGTTGAATGAATCAACGAGAGTTTTCGCATGCTTATTTAACGTTTCTTTTTGTATTGTCCTATTCTTTACTTTTATATATATAGGACTTGCTAAATTTTTCTTTCATTTCACGTATATGGAGGCTGAATTGTTCCCATTCCTTTCTTAGGATTGAATAGCTTATTAGCGATGCAATCGCACCATAACTTTTTCGGATTGTCCTAGAATGGGGCTATATTCAATTACTATTTTAGCCTGTAAATAAGGAACGGTTGTCGTTAAGAGAAGACCTTGCTCGATTTGGGTCACACCATGTAATAGACCTGTAACACCACCGAACGTTTCCATATATTCTCCTGAGAATTCATATACGGTTATAAATTCTTTGTGCTGTTGAATTATGGCTCTCTGTTGAGGACTTGCTGACATATGTCTCTAATATATGCGTTTGACATTTTAGTTATTTCTTATATGTTAGAAAAATATTTGTGTTTTGAGTTTGAGCTTTTATTACTAGAACCGATTTTAAGACATATATAAAAGTATTTGTTGTGTAGCAAATATGCTTTTTAAATATGCACTCATAATGACGATTATAAACAGCAATATATTTCTTATTTTAGAATCAATATTATTTGTCTCAATTTCGTTAATTACGTTTGCAGTGGAATCCACTGTCTTTGTGTCTATGAGTCCCATTTTGGGTGCTATTCTTAATTCGGCAAATTCCTCAGATTCTATTTCTTCGAATTACTGATACTGTTACTTCGCATAGAAGTATGAAACGATAATATAATAATTCTTGTTAAAATGTATTTCTTATATATTTATTATAACCTGAACCGATTGAAAATGGGAAATCAGGGTATAATGGTTTTGTGAAAAGTATGTAACAGGCAGAAGGAATCATCGCAGACCCCATAAAGTATATATATTCTTGATCAGGACGATGAGCTGAGTCGATATAGCCCTGTCCGTCTGTCCGTCCGTCCGTCCGTCCGTCCGTCCGTCCGTCCGTCTGTCCGTCCGTCCGTATGAGTGCGTCGATCTCAGAAGTTAAAGGAGCTAGAGAGCTGAAATTTTGTATGCATACTCGTGTATACCATACGCAGTACGAGTTTATCATATTTTTTCGATAACTCATTCGATATCTTTTTTATCGAGGATAATCGATAAATTTTAGATTGTTTTTTCAGCCTAATTTGAACACTATTAGACCTAGAGACTTCAGATTTACTGTGTATATACATTTGATGGGCACACACATTGTAATTTACAGATTTTGGATACCACGCCCCCTTCGCCCCAAATTTGTAAAAAACGTAATATCAAGTACTAGAGACTTGTGCTTTGGAATGTACACACATTTACACATAATGATTACGTTCTGAAATTTTTATTAAGATTGTACGTCTACAAATGAAATTATTCAACAAATAAATTCTCATAATATTGCCCACACTGCAGCGCAGCCCAAGCGCAGTCGCCGCTTACTGCGCAGTTAGCAGAGCGCGGGCCTATGCGTGGGGGTGGATGCATGTGTATGTATGTGTGCAGAATGATTGGAACATCAGCACGGAGGGTTCAGGGTATCTCCTAGTCGAGCAGTCTCGACTAGAGCTTTCTTACTTGTTTTTTTTTTCAATTTGGTTTTTCTTAATTTTGGTATACTTAGTTCATTTATATTTTTTGTATTATAATTTTCCTATGCGATCAACGCAGTGATCTCCTGGCTAATGTTTCGTATGGCTTTCAGGCCATACTCTAGTACGAGCAACGCAATTATCGCTCAGTATTACAAACATTTCTTGACATTGCATGTGTTTAGACTTAAAATAATTCTTAGCTTAACAAATTTTTAGATTTATAAGTATTTTTTAGATTTAGAAGTATGTTGTGCGCTCTATGTAGCGCTGCCGGCCCTATGGTCCTCGGTCAGACTGTCGGGCGCCGGGGCTGGTACTCGCACAGGCTGTTGGGGCGCCGATGCTGGTCCTTTTGATACACGTATAAACGCAGTGAGCCGTCTCCAATGGTCCAACGCAGTCAGCAGGGCATTTATCGTCAGATTTTTGTTTTAATATCTTTCTTTAGTGGCACTGCTTGGAGTTTTATTTCATTAATAGTTTTTATTTTCTTAATATTTTCTTCATTTGTAGAGGATGAGCTTTTATATTGTTGCTGAATCGACTCGATATTGTCGATTTCAGTTTGTAAGTTATTGCCTGTTTCCCAACTTATTTTTGTGTTGGTGGCAAATAGCAGTTTGAGGAGCTCGGCTTTTTTATTTTTAAGCCTTCTGTCAACTCCACTGCGCCTAGTTTTAGTCATTGCTCAGAGCCTCTACTCACTCAGTATTTAGCCACAGTTTTTCCCGATGCTATTGCCTGCTGCTGCTTCGCTTCCGGTGGACGTTGTTGTTGCCGTTGTGGTTAGTTTTGCCTTAGCTCCAATTTCTCAAATTTCAACGAAACACGGAAAGCTTTTGCACATTGTTGCTTGCTAATGTGTCCACTTGTTTACGAAACAGTCGCGCATGTAAAGTATGCCGACTCAGCGGAGTTAGTACTCGCGCTCTGTTAAGGCACATGCACTTGAGAGTGATCATATTACCTCTTATGTTGTGACTGTGAGCTATTTATGAATATTGCAGTTTGATTGTAACAATGTATTTGTGACATTCTGTGTATATGTATATATGTATGTTACTGAGTTTGTACTGTTTCCTTCTAATATTATCCGAAGCTTGTCATGCTCGCAATTTTTCGTCATGGCAGAGATTGATTCTTTAGTAGAGAATTTCACTGCATTATCAGGGTCAAGCGCATCATCAATATACGCTGCTTCCTTTTTTCCTTTCTGTTTCTTGTTCAACAATTTGGCTTTTATTTGTTGTTGTTGATTATTCCAGTTATGGTTGTTTCATTTTGAACTTTATATAGGATTGGGTCGGTTATCTTTGATTTGATAACTTCGACCGCTATATCCTCTTGATCGCCTTTAGTTCTTTCAGCAAGTCTCAATGCTGTTATGATGTAGTATGTTGTATGTCATATAAGCATATGCTCACAGTATTGTAGTGTATACAATATATGAAGTTGACATATGCCCATAATATAAGTAAGAGTATCATGCTCACAACATAGCAACACTTTGTTGCTTTATTTATATTATAACAGCTATACATAAGTACCGTAATACGATCAGTCACTTATGTACAGAACAGCCTGCAGCGTGGGATCTGCAACGTAAGCATTGTTACGCTCTTGTCCACGCCGCAAACAAAACATATATACACATACATAAAGCATGCTATATACTCCCATTCTGCCGCTGCTATAAGCGACAGAATTCTTTATGTAAACTTTTTGTATTATTTGAATAAAATACGGAGGGCATTCGCTATCCATCAACCAAAATGATTACATGGCGACCGTGACAGTGACAGAAACTGCAGAAATAACAACAACAGCGACAGCAGCAGCAGCAGCAGCAACAGCAACAACAACAGCGGACATCAGCGGACATAAGCATCTACACATAAAAGGAAGCCTGTGCGAAGACCAGCACCGGCCACGCCCAGCGCGCCAAGCTGGGCCCTGAAACCAACAGAGGGTGGAACCGACAGCGCTACAAAGAGCACACAGCTTAATATTAAATTAGAACTAAATATATTTATACATTAAAAATAACTAAGATATACTAAAATTAATACTTAAAATTTAATATTAAGAAACATTGTAATTGTAAAATTGTACTACTGAGCGACGATTGCGTTGCTCGGTATAGCGCATGGCCCGTAAAGCCATGCAAATTTTAGACAGGAAGACCACTGCGTTGGTCGAGTAGGTACGAGACAATAAATAGGAAACAAAAAATAAAAAAAAATATATAAAAAAAAAAATAGAACAATTACGAGAGCGATGTTATATTTTATCGTTAAATATGATACAAAGTTGGAATAGGAATTATTATAAAAAAAATATATATATATATATATATATATATATATATATATATATATATATATATATATATATATACTTATGTATATATATATATATGCAAAGCAATTTCATTTCAAATTCAAATCATTCTCAAATTCAAATTATGAAAAATGAAAAAAAAAAAAAACTAGGCGCAGTGGAGTCGTACATAGAATAAAAAAACGTAAGGCCGAACTGCATAGACTACTGTATGGATCCCAACAACTAAATTGGGATACGTCAGTAAAATTACAGGCGGAGATCGAATTTCTCGACTCCGAAGAAAAAAAGATAAAACAAAACAAATCTGCCAGTTTAGATAAGATTAACGTTAGCAAAAATATTGACAAATTGGCAGATAGAGTAGAGGTTGTCGAGCCACAACCCAAAAAACAATTGCCCGTACTAAAAAAGAGATGTCCAGCAGACTGCGAGGGCCCTCTTTTTAGTCCTCATTACGTCTATACATGTACAGGGGTGCGTAAATGACCAACAAAAATTGTTTTGACTCAATAGAAATTCGAAAATAAATGTATTTTATGGTATATTTATAATATTAAATGATTAGAATATATATATATATATATATATATATATATATATATATATATATATAATAATGAGTTTGACAACTATCTTTAAAAAAAAAATATGACTTTATTTTTATTCGAACAGTTGGAGTTTATCTTATTAAAAGTATTACTGCAATGTTAGAGCCGTGGCTTATAACTCGATTAGAACTAAAATTACAATTGTTTGTTGGCTTATTATATGTGGGGCGTTGGAGAGCTTTTGAGCTTTTAGTGGTGAGATTTTGATCGGACGATATGTATAAGTGAATCTGATTGGTTATTGACAATATGCTGAATAGGCGATCTCACGTTTTTCGGCAGCTAAGGATAAAATTGCTGATCAGGCGTTCTCACGCTTGGGGCTAGTGGCTGTTGGTTACACGTGCAGTGCTTATGCAAGTGTTATGCTACTTGCGGATATAGGGGGAATGAACCCGTTTATGTGAAATATGAGTTTATGAGAAAGGGGGCAAGTGTTTTTTGTCGCTTATTTATTACGTTATGTGAGGAGGCCGATATATTACTCCCCCATCCTTAAGAAAATAGCCTGTCCTCAGGCGGATATTTTTGGGTATAGTGAAGGGCTTTGCTCGATCACTGGATTTGGGATTTCTAAATCGGGTTTTTTTGTGTTATTAACATTAATAATTAAATTTTTTGTGGTACAATTTTAAGCTTATAGATTAAGTACAATGTTATGCTTAAAATCATAATGACAAAAGTAATTATAGTAATAGTTTGGAATACACTGTTATATTTTGTATGTTGGTTAATAATTTCTTTTGTTTGTAGGTAAGATATGGGTTCCAATTATATCCTGAACCCATTGAAAATGTGAAATCAGGGTATAATGTTTTTGTTGAAATGTATGTAACAGGCAGAAGGAGGCGTGGCAGACCCCATAAAGTATATATATTCTTGATCAGGGCGACGAACTGAGTCGATTTAGCCCTGTCCGTCTGTCTGTCCGTCTGTCCGTCTGTCCGTATGTTTGAACGCGTCGATTTCCGAAAATATAGTAGCTAGAGACTTCAACTTTTTTTAAAATGCTCGTATATAGCACGCGGATATCGAGTTTATCACTAAAAATCGATAACTCATCCCGTTATTTTTTTATCGATCAAAAACCTTATCTAAATGCAGTTATAAAATTATATCTCCTACATCTTTAGAGCTAGAGTATCCAAATTTTAAATGCAGATTGATATGTACGTTATAGAATTTCACCCCCCACCCTTATATCCACCCCCTCACCCATAAGTTTGTAAAAGGCGTATTTCAAATACTAGAGACTTGAGCTTTGGCAATTATACGCATAGTAATGATAAAACCACAATCTGAAAGTTTCATGGAGAACGTAAGTCCAGAAAAAAAGTTATTAAACAATTAAGTTCTCATAGTAAGCCCACACTGCAGCCCATGCGTGCGCGCCTATGGGTGTCTATGTATGTGTGTTCGCGTGTGTATGTGTGTGTTTGTGTAAGCAGAGAGACGCTAAAAATGATTGAAATGGCTGTTGCTTGAAGGGTTCAGGGGATCTCGTAGTCGAGCACTCTCGACTAGAGTTTTCTTACTTGTTACTTGTTGTTATATCAATTTTAACATTCTCTTCTTTTAACCAGTTCTGTAATGCTGCGCATATGATTGCTGAATCTTTATCTGTTTTGATTTCTATTGGCTTGCCTAGATCGTTAAATATTCTCATTATAGCTCGCTTTGCTTCCAACCAATCTCTAGATTTTACTTCAATTATTGTTGCAAATTTTGAATATATGTCAATGCATGAAAGGAATTGTAAATTGTCGATCATATAAAAGTCCATTATGTATTTTTCTCTAATGTTACATACTTCTGGAGTGATTTCAAATGTTAATTTTGTATTTCTATTTTCGGTTTTGGCTAAGTTACAAGTTACACATTCATTTATTATACCCTGAACCCATTGAAAATGGGAAATCAGGGTATAATGGTTTTGTTAAAAGTATGTAACAGGGAGAAGGAGGCGTGGCAGACCCCACAAAGTATATATATTCTTGATCAGGGCGACAAACTGAATCGATTTAGCCATGTCCGTCTGTCCGTCTGTCCGTCCGTCCGTCTGTCCGTCTGTCCGTCTGTCCGTATGTATGAACGCGTCGATTTCAGAGATATAAGAGCTAGAGACTTGAACTTTTTTTTAAAATGACCGTATATACAGCGCGGATATCGAGTTTATCACTAAAAATCGATAACTCATCCCGTTATTTTTTTATCGATCAAAAACCTTATCGAAAACCAGTTATAAAATTATATCTCCTACACCTTTAGAGCTAAAGTCTCCAAATTTTAAATGTAGACTTGACTGCACGTGATAGAATTTCGATTTTTGTTATAATTCACCCCCCACCCCTATATCCACCCCCTTACCCTCATCTCTGTAAAAAGCGTATTTCAAATACTAGAGACTTGAGCTTTGGCAAATATACGCATAGTAATGATAAAACCACATTCTGAAAGTTTCATGAAGAACGTACGTCCACAAAAAAAGTTATTGAACAATTCAGTTCCCATAGTAAGCCCACACTGCAGCCCATGCCTGTTAATGCGTGCGTGCCTATGGGTGTCTATGTATGTGTTTGCGTGTGTGTGTGTGTTTGTTTAAGCTGAATGACACTAAAAATTATTGAAATGGCTGTTGCTCGGAGGGTTCAGGGTATCTCGTAGTCGAGCAGTCTCGACTAGAGCTTTCTTACTTGTTATGTTTTGTATTAAGTGTTGATATTCGGGGAAATAGAATTTTTATCTGAACCAATTAATTGTTTTCTCTATTCCTGGGTGTAGAAGTTCTTTATGATTTTTTTAAATTATTTCTTTAAATTCTGCGTAAGTTAATAAGTTTGATAATATGATATTACTTTTCATAGTTTTAATGATATTATTGGAATGTATTAATTCAACGTATGCTTGTTGGTAAATGGGGAAATCTTGTTCGTTATGAAAGTAAATTACGTTATTTTTGCTACAAAGATATTGTTTTATTATATCTTTGGCATATACGTTTGACATTTCTTTGTAAGTGATTTTAATGTTTGTTTTGTGAAAATATTTTGTTATATCTACTTTCTCTTCTATTCCTTTTATAAATTCTAATTGTCTATTATAATAGTTTAATGGTCTTTCTATTATAGATATGTAGTTCTCATTATCTTCATGTGCACTGTGTATTGTTGCTGCGGTATTACTATTTGTTTCTCCTAAAAAGTTCTCATTTAATTTTACTCTTGAAAATGCATCGGCTATGTGATTTTCTTTGCCAGGTAAATATTGTATTTTATAATCAAATTCGTTTAATTTTTTTTCCATCTTTGGAGCTTCATGTTAGGTTCTTTTATATTATTTAGCCATACTAAAGGTTTATAATCGCTTAGGATTTCAAATCTTCTACCGAAAAGGTATGATCGGAAATATTTTGTTGCCCAGACGATAGCTAGTAATTCTTTTTCAATTGTGGAGTAATTAACTTCGTGTTCGTTAAGTGTTCTACTTGCGTAGCAAATTGGTTTATGTTCTTGTGATAGAACTGCTCCTATGGCTATGTTACTTGCGTCTGTTGTAAGGGAGAACTTTTTATCAAAATTCGGGTAGATCAGTATAGGATCTGATGTGATTAAGAGCTTAAGTTTTTCGAAAGCTGAGATGTAATTTTGATCGTTAATATTAATTGTTGCACCTTTTTTAAGGTTGAGTGTCATTGGTTTGACAATTTTGGCAAAGTTTGGTATGAACTTTCTGTAAAATCCACACAAACCCAAAAATGATTTTATTTCCTTTTGCGATTTTGGAATTGGAAACTGAATTATAGCTTTTACTTTATTAGGGTTAGGTTTAATACCTTTTGTTGTTATTATATGTCCGAGAAACTCTGTTTCTTTTTTCATGAACTCGCACTTGTCGAGCTGCAGTTTTAGATTTGCTTCTCTTAACTTAGTGAATACTTTTTTGAGTGATATCATATGCTCATCCAATGAAGTGGAATAAACTATGATGTCATCAAAGTATACTAGGCAATCTTTGTATATCAAATCTTCAAGAAGTGTAGATATAATCATGTAGATATAAAATAAGAATTTGTTTGATGTTGCTTCTTTGCAAGTTCTTTATTGAATGATTGAATTATACGTATCAAAAATGTCTTAAGCTAAAAGTACATAGATTTCTTATTATATATCTCTGTCGCTGAAGGCAGCAGAGCGAGAGAGCGCAGTATGTATTTATGTATACATATATGCAAAGGGCATATACATTAGTTCTCTATATGAGCCGTTGGGTTGTCAAGCGGTCATATGCTGACACGGCTATATGAGCCGATGCTGCAGAAGGCAGCAGTGGACATATATGTAAATATATACAAGCGGCAGCCGTTGGCTTGCCAAACGATCAATTGCTGACGCGGCTATTCCCATGCGTCTTGCATATGAGCGGTCCACTTATGTGGCCGATAATATTTGGAGTACATTTATGTTTACTTGATGGCTTCTTGTATATGTGTGTGTAGTATATGTGTTGATATATATTATTATTATATGAGACATACTACACCTCCCCTTTTAAAAAAATAACGTAATATATGGAGTTATTTAAGTATAATATAAGTTAAGGAATTACAACGTCGTCTTCATGACTGACGGTTGTATTCCAAAGTTCACTTGTCCTGGCCATAGTCGCTTTGCGACCATGACGGCCAAGTTGTTGGTTATACTTACTAAGAGCTGCGGGGGGAAGACATAGTTCGCCAAATAAAAGTCAACTGAATAAATCGTTATAAAGTTTATTTGAGGAATTGTTAGTAAGTGTTCCGAGTAAGTTCGTGGTTTGTCTAAGACTGAAGTTTCAGCTCGCTGGTCGTCGACTCGCCAGCTCCTCATCCAGGCCTGGCGAGCTCCAGCCCGTGGCAGAACAGCAGCAGCGGAACAGCGGCGTCTGCAACGTCAGCGCATTATTTCGGCTGCCGTCGCATCAGCGGTTCCCGGCGTCGTTGAACCCAGCGCGCCGGCGTAAGTAGGTTACACTAGCCGCTGCTGAAACTGCGCATTGGTTTCCGGTGACAGCGTCAGCGTAAATGCAACTGTGTTGCAATAGCTGGGTCGGAATGTTGTCAAGTGGTCGAAGCGTTGTCAAGTGGTCGAAGCGTTGGTCAGATATTCTAGACGCTGAGGCAGGGGCAGGGGAAGAGAGGCAGTGCCGCGCACTGGCCGGTGTTAACTCCTCCCCCCTTAAATATCTGCGTCCCGCAGATCAAACGTCTTTATGGGTGGTTGTAGTGATGTCCTCCGTTTGAGTAGCATTGAATTCCACGTCTTTGTCGGCTTCTGGAGATGCTTGCTGATGAGTGATTTTTCTCCAAAATATGAAAATAGCAAATATCATTAGCCCGTGTATTAGCTCCAGGTTGAGGTGGTAGAAAACTTTCCGAAGTTAACGTCGATGTGCCTGTTTGCACGGATCGTTGGCCGGATGACCAACATCTGGTACCCCTTAGCGACCACCTTTGGCAGCGCCAATACATAAAGTAGCGCGGTGCCATTTGTTACGGTGATAGGCTTCGCGAACTCCGTGGCTTCCACGGCACTCTGATACGGCAAAGAGTCCATCTCCTTGAGTAGCGCTCGTATCTCAGCCTCGTCTAGTAAATTACTGTTTACTAGGCCCGCCTTCGCAAACTGGCAAGCTCTGCTCAGTTCACCCACTTGACTCTCCAGTAACATTGCCTCTCCTCTAAGTTTACTATGTGGATCAAGTTGAAATACCCGTCAACTCTCCACCCGCTGCCTTGTTTCAGCGTTACCAGTGGGCCGTCGTATTTAGACATTCGAATCGCTCGAGTTGAAGTTAGTAGTAGTAGTGATAGTAATGAGATGCTAATGTTGAATATTGTGTTAGTAATACAAAAAAGTTTTTTTTCTTAAAGCTAACAATTTTTGGGTTAGTAATACAATAAAAGTTTTTGCTTAATGCTAACAATTTTCTTTAAATCTAAATGAAATTGACAATCAAACAATATAGTTTTTATTTAGAAAAAGCAAACATGTGTATATGAAACGTGTGGGTGTGAGTGTTTGATAAGGACACAGTGTCCTTCACTTGGCATAAGAACAGAAGAATACAGTAACGTTATTTTTATAAGAGTCCTCACTTTTTCACGTGGGACTTGTGAAAACATTTTCCCGTTCGCGTCTTTATTGTAACCCTGTTATCTTGTTCGACTACCTCCTTGTTAAAACGCTTTTTATCTTTGCCTTTTATCTGATTGTTTCTTACAAATATCTCCTGTCCGGGCTGATATTGAACTGGTGTGGACCTATTCTTGTTCCTGTTGTTATTCGATGCCTCTTGCTTATGTTGTAGCAAGCCCCGACTATCCTCATATTCCCTATGCTTTATTTCTAAAAGTTTCTGTAGGTCCATAGTAGCGGCTCGATTGAAAAAAACGTCAGTAGGTTTCCTCTGAGTGACAGAGTGAATTGAGTTATTATATCTATCGACCGAAATATCAGCAAGTTCGCTGACCGTACAGGTTGGGTATTCTTGCTTGAGGCAACGATAGATTTCCAGAAATGTGGAATGAAATCTTTCTACTTGACCGTTTACCTCACTTTTTTGTGAAGGTGCGTAGTAGACTTGGATGCCCAAGATTTTGAGGAAATTCAGGACTGTAGGGCATAGTAGACCCCGCTCATTGTCGGACACCATCGTCTTTGGTACCGAGAAGTAATGTAGAACCTTAACCAGTTCTTCACGCAAATGCAGCGCCGATTTCGACTCTAGAGGGAAAAGCTTAGCAAACTTGGAAAATTTATCCACGCAACTAAGATATTTCTTCCCTTCTAACATGAAGATGTCTATGTGCAATATTTCACATGGACGAGTCGGTATAGGCGTAGGCTGCAGGAATGGCTTGTTTGGATGTCGGTCATACTTTTGATACTTGCAAATCTGGCAAGTGGCCGTGAAGGCTCTAATACGACTAGCCATTTTCATAAAGTAACAGCTGTCTAATAATTGCAGTCTGACCTCTCTCGCATTCCTATGAGCTCGGTAATGCTCCCGCTCTATAGCCAGCATAATTTCATTTTCGTCAACGATGTCTTTGACGAGCCTTTGCGCTATTCTAATTTTAAAAAGGGAAAATGTCTTTTGGTAACATTCTTGAAAAGACTGTAAATGATCGTCAGGAATCTTTACTCCATTAATGACTGTCGGACGTAGACGCTCTTTCAGTATCTCTCTCAAAGATCGTCTCGCGTCATCATTCAGAGGAATAATATGTCTAGTATAGCCGGGAAATGGCGTTTCAAGAGAATAAGTACTCGCATCGGAGTCGAAGATTATTTGATTTCTAAAGACGTTAATAGGAGCTTCTACACGAGGTACGAGGTCTGTCGCGTCCTGGAGTGCGCTATGCACTGTAGCTATGGAATCTGTATTGTAGTATGTCTCATTTAATAATATATATACCCGGCACTCAATACTCTAAAATGTACACATAGTGACACTTTGTCGCTATGTAAATATACAACCAAATATATACAATAATGTAAACATAAATGCACTTGAGATGATCGGACATATATACATATATACCGCTTATATACAAGAGGCGTGAGAATAGCCGCGTCAGCACTTGACCGCTTCACAAGCCAACGGCTGCCGCTTGCAAACATATATATATGCTCACATATATATATATATATATATATATATATATATATGCTCATGAGCAGAGGCTCATATAGCAATTCTAATGTATATGCCCTTTGCATATACATACACACATACTACGCTCTCTCGCTCTGCTGCCTTCTGCGGCAGAGATATATATAATAAGAAATATATGTATCTTAGCTTAAGACTTTATTTCATTTTCATTGTCACATTATTCAATAAACTGAACACAAACTAAACGGATGCATTCCCGTCTTTACCTTCTTATTACATGGCGACCGTGTTGAAAAATTAGTTTAACTTTGCATTTGGCCAATGGAATGTTTTTCACAAATTGGTAATATATGTATATATATTTATATTTTCACGCTACGTACAACACACGTCCCTTCCATATTCGCACACTTCCGCTCTCAACACATATTTTAAAAGTTTTTCTTTGCACAGCTCGTTAATAGTTAATAATTTCTATTTCGCAACACATAGTCACGAACATGTGTTGCGAAATAGAAATTATTAACTATTAACGAGCTGTGCAAAGAAAAACTTTTAAAATATGTGTTGAGAGCGGAAGTGTGCGAATATGGAAGGGACGTGTGTTGTACGTAGCGTGAAAATATAAATATATATACATATATTACCAATTTGTGAAAAACATTCCATTGGCCAAATGCAAAGTTAAACTAATTTTTCAACCGAAAACGTAACACAACGCACCCTGCAAACCCGCTACCAACCAAAAACTCAGCAGCAGCAATAAATGATAAACACCGAATCTACGTCGCTGGAGGAAGCTGCTCCTATCGAGCAAAGGGACGCACCGACACTCCAAGAAGCGTTGGAGGTGCATCCCACCGATGGACCACGCCCACTCACGATAGCTGAGTACCGGGCACGTCAAGCGAAGAAAGAAAAAAAGAAGACAAAACGCGGAGGCAGGATTAGGAAACTTCTTCAACAAAGATACCTAGAAAGGGATCTGTTGAAGACATACACAACAGACGAGGAAAAAACAAAAGGACTGGAGCGGATTGCAAAGATTAACCAGCAACTTCGCCAAAGAGCGCAGTAACGCAATCGGGCTGCAGAAATGCATATGCCTTGTTTGCCTTTATAATAAGACCTACCTCAAGTTGAAGCACTTTACAGTGCAACTTGAAAACACTAATCACTGTTAGGCTATATACTAAAACCACACGATTGGACAATTAATTGTATAAATAAAAAATGTCAGCCAATCGTATGTAATAACACACTAATATTTTCCATGTCTGTGGCGCTATGAAAATAGCAGCAAAACAAAAACTTTTCTCTTTTAAAAGAAAAAAAAAAATTTTTTTTAATAATAATTTTCATTAAATGAAAGCAAAGTAAATTAACCATTAAAAAAAAAAAAACAAATATTCAAAATAATTTGAAGAAAAACAAATTTTTTCTTCTTTTTCACACCGATTTTATGAAACAGTATGATAGTAATATGAAATAGTAGAAAGCAAGCATAAGTTATACAAAATTTTTCTCTAAAATTTTTTTTTCATTATTAATTCTTCTCTTCAAAATGGGTTTGTTTCGGAAGCGACGATACCCAGTCAAAAGACAATACGGCCAATGTCGTCAATAATGTCAAAATAGTGGATCACACAGATGATATCCAATCATTGTGGATTCTACTTCTGATCTTAACAATTGCTTCAGTTGGTCAATTCTTATTGACTCTATATATAAAACACAATAAGATCATAAAGAAGAGATATATAAGTAGAGCAAACCATTTGGATCAGATATAGACAATGAATGTCAATCGAATAGATTATATTTACGAGAACTATCCTAATTTTCGAATTAACGCAATTAGAATTTTACACTTGCATAAAGAATACATATCTATATACCAGTTTGAAAATGAGTATATAGAAGCATTTAATGAAGAATTTAGTCCATTAATACACTGCAATACAGCAGAAAACGCAATGGTATTAACCACACTGCCATACGTTAGAGTTAAATTAGTTAAGGAATACAATCCAATATTGGGAATAGCAACTATATGGTTAGTTCGTTTACAAAAGTGAAGCTCCATTAAAGAATGGAATGGAACGAAATAGCGAAAAACATAGACGCATTTCGCTATAAATTTGAAAAGTCATACAAATGCATCAATAAAGATGCAGTAATAAAAACGAACACATTAATACACCATATAGATATAATTGTAAGAGAATACAATAATATAGTAACGCTAGTAAATAAGTACGAGAATAGATTTACAGCTGAACATAGAGAGAAATGTTTAAGAGTCTTAAAATCTCTAAACACAAGATTAATTTCTGTCGCCAATAGACGACACATTCAAATATCAGTACCAAAAAATCTAAATAGTATACAGTCAAGCGACGCTGAATCTGATAGTGACATAGAAACACTAGAAGACAAAACAAGTGAATTAGTAGATACAAAACCTAATTTACTAACAAATACAAATATGGCAAATCAGGTCGCTTTAGACAGGGAATATGTGAAGCAAGTATCTGCTTCCGTTCCTGAATTCGATGGTAAAAAATTATCATTGAATAGATTCCTAACAGCCTTAAGACTCGTAGAAAGAACTAAAGGCGATCAAGAGGATATAGCGGTCGAAGTTCTCAAATCAAAAATAACTGGCCCGATCCTGTGCAAGGTTCAAAATGAAACCACAATAACAGGAATAATCAACATACTAAAAGGCAACGTAAAAGGAGAATCTCCCGACGTAATAAAAGCCAAATTGTTGAACAATAAACAAAAAGGAAAAACAGCATCTCAATATACAGTTGAAATGGACAATTTGCGGAAGCAATTGGAAGCAGCGTATATTGATGAGGGACTTGACCCTGACAATGCAGAGAAAAGAGAATCAATCTCTGCCATGACCAAAAACTGCGAGCATGACAAGCTTCGGATAATACTAGAAGCAGGTAACTTTGTCACTTTCAATGATGTAATGGGTAAATATATCCATTGCAGCACTGAAATGACTGGAAGTTCTAGCACAGTGTTATTCCAGCACAGTCGCAACAATAGAGGAGGTGGTTACCGATACCAAAGAGGTAGAGGCAATGGCCGCGGTAACCACAACTCTTACAACAACAACAATAACTATAACAACAATAGAAACAATAATAGAGGTGGAAGAAGCTATAACCGAGGTAGGAATAATTCCAACCGAGGCAACTATTCAGACAGAAATAGTAACCATAACAGCAATAATAATGTCCGAGTTACCCAAAGCAATTCGGGAAACGGACATAATCCTTCAGATACTCAGAGCAATTAGGTAACAAAATATACACACTCAATCTCAGTTTTAGCATATTTATAAAGGTTAACAATGAAAGTACAGGTAAAACATATACCTTACTAATTGACACAGGTGCAGATATATCAATTCTAAAAGAGAATATAGATATATTTGATAATATAAATAATAATATTTCAACACAAATATCAGGTATTGGTAAAGGTTCAGTTTTTTCAAAAGGTTTAGCATTCGTAGAATTATCTACAGGTAAACATGTCATACCACATGACTTCCATCTAGTCGATAAAGACTTTCCAATTCCAAGCAATGGCATTATTGGTATAGATTTCATTAAAAAATATAATTGCCAATTAGATTTCACACCATCAAGTGATTCTCTAATACTACGGCCAAATAATCTAAATTATCCAATACATATACCAATTATACACACATGTGATAATAATGCCACAATACTCCCAGCTCGTGCTGAAGTAGTCCGTCAAATTAATATAACTTCCAAAGAACAAAATGTTCTAATTCCAAATCAGGAAATTGAAGAAGGAATTTTTATTGGAAACACTATTTCCAATAAAAATAATACATTTGTCCGAATATTAAACACAACCAATTCAATTAAATTAATAAACCTTAACAAAATAAAAATAGAAACGCTAAATGACTACGAGATAGCCCAAGAAATTAGCGAAGACAGACAAAATACTGTCATGAAGAAATTAAATCAGAACTTTCCAAATTTATTCAAACAAATTTTAACAGACCTGTGCACAAAATATACAGATATATTCGGACTAGAAACCGAATCAATATCTACAAATAATTTTTATAAACAAGAACTGAGATTGAAAGATAAAGAACCAGTGTATAAATTATCTTGGATGTAGTCACTCGTTTCGAATTGATTAAAACCACGAGTACCGGTGAGATTTGCCAAGTACATTTATTAAAGGCGTCCGCCGTTCAATATGAATGATTACAAACTAAATCTACAAAGCATAAATTCTTAATAACTAAGCTATGGTCATTGGCGACGCCGCCGCTGCCGTCGGCAGCGCTGTCGCTGTCGTTAGCCACATTGTCGCTGGCCGCGGTGTCGCTGCCGCCGCTGTTGTTGGCAGCCGCACCGGCAAAGTGCAGCGTTAGCGCCTCGTGCAGAGTGTTATGTTACTCGGCGGATGTTATGCAAGAATGTTGCGGGGCACTGACTTTACTGCGCTGATCGCTGGCGTAGCCGCACTTGACACCCGAGTTTTGGACATTCTTGCTGACTGGCGTAACTGCTGATTCAGTCGCTGCGACCCCAGCATCGTGAGAATGCTCTTTCCATTTTGGGGTCGCTGGGCGCTCACAGTTAACTACTCCCCCCTCCAAAGACTGACCGTCCCTGGTCACGTTGTAAGCCTTCTGCACCTGCTCGATCATTTGTCCAAAGCGTCGGGAAGATCGCCTTTTCTTGACGTACTGATAGAGGGCAATGCTCCCGCAAATCATAGAGCAGGTTATGACGCCCATGCCAAACACCAACATGGACCTAGTGCCGGACATAGCATCGTCTCTCATCTCTCTGATGTAGTCTAGATTTTCCTCATTTAGACGGTGGAGGTATGGAAGGCTTAGTATGTCACTATGACCTGTGATATTCAATAAGGGTGACGCTGCAACTCCCGGGAATCTTTCTTGGACGTTGTTGCGGTTCACGTATCGGGTTCCGTTGATCAGCGCGTAGGTGTCGAACGTAACAAGTTGAGTTCCAGATGAGATGATCTCGGTTTTATCATCGAACGCCACAATAGCTGGACGGTTGTTTATGATGATGACTCCATCGTCGACCACGGTGATGGGGTCCAGATGGCTGGGCTGAGTCACACAATGCGCCGTGCCTCCAGAGTGCAAACCTTGGGCGCAAGTTTCGCTGAGTGCCCGCTCGCAGAATACTGTCGTGGTCGTTGGCTTGCAGTTTGTGAGTGCCAGAATCTGCTTTCTGCATTCCGCTACTACGTTATCCGACAGCTGAAGGATCGTGTTATTGTGTACGACGGGGAATATAGTGATTTTTTTGCATAGCTGACTTATTCTAGGGTATTTTATAATAATCTTAAGTACATTCGTTGATTGAAAAACCTTAATACTAGATACTTCTAACAAATCAGTTATGGTCGTCCCTGTGAGTTCATTCATAAGAATAGACTTAAGATCAGCGTGGTCTAAAATGTTCGGATTAATGATATTGGATTTTGCTAGGGTAATCGTTAACATGAGATTACCGATTTCATTAATGAGAATTCTGTTTCTTGTGAGCAAAGTCATGTATAAATGCAAGGTGTCTGTTTGTTTATTTTTAGCAATCTTTAGAATTTTATTTACTGTGTCGGTTAGCATGTTTATTTGTATCTGCGTTTTAGAATTAATTTCTATCTGCCTATTGTTGGAACTAACCAGCAGTGCCTCCGTCATTCTAATGTTCTCTAGGTCATTTGCGTCGGGGGTGCCCGCAACGACTTTAAGCGCCGTCCCCAGGAAGTCAAGGCTTCTAGCATGACGGTGATGCACCTCAAGAGCGGACAACAAGTCTCGTACGTGCTCGGCGTCTACCTCCAAAAGCTTCCGCATGTGGGATTGCGGAAACATGTCCGTTAATTTAGTGGTCTCGTCAATCATTCGCGTGAATTCGGAAAGGTTAGTCGTATGTCTTAAAAAGTCGTTACCGTCCCAAACTAGTACAGTTCCGTCCGAGATAGGAATGTAGTCAGAGTGTGAGTAGTCTGTCATTCGTGCCGTCACAGTCACTAGTAATGTTAATATCGTCCCGTACAACCTGAAACGTAAAGCAAATCGTTAGTTCTCACTTGTCAAATATTCCTTAATCCTACGAGCTAAACCTATTAACTCAGCGGAGGTTGTCCTTGTGGACTACCCTCCCCTTAATGAGGACTGTGGTCCCCAAGTCCGCTTCAATCTTTTCTTCGATACATAAGGGCGTGAGTTTGTTGCCTAGTCTCCGGTTTGATTTGACCAGAACCTCTTCGCCCACGTCAAATACCCTATTCTGCCTGTCTTGGTTAAGTCTGGCATTCTGTACTTGCTGTGCTCCCTCTATCCTCTTCGTAACCTTATGTTGGGTCTCTTTCGAGGCATCGTACAAGGCGTCTATTGGTCTCTTCTGAGTAACGGAATGTATTGACCTGTTATACTCAATTGCGGCCTGTAGTATGAGTTCGACTGTACTGTTTATCCCTCTTTGTAGCTTCAGACATCTTGCTATCTCTATAAGTGTACTGTGAAAACGCTCGACTTGCCCGTTCGACGTGCTGTGTAGGGGCGGGGCATTTGCTAAGTTCACGCCAAAGTTGTTTAGCAGCAGGGACGTAATCGTTTCCGACTTAAGCGATGGCTCATTGTCACAGTATATCTGTTTGGTCTGGGGAAAAACGTTCAATATCGATAGTAACGGGGGTATCACGTCCTCTATAGTACGTGACACTATATGGTGAACTATAGCAAACTTAGAGTATTTGTCGATGCAAGTCAGAAACAGTTTGCGGTCTGTGGAGAATATGTCGACGTGAAGCATTTCTCCGGCTCGTGAAGGGATCGGCGTTCGTCCGAGCTCCTGCTTCTTCGGGTGTCTGTCATATTTTGCTTTTGAGCAAACCTTGCAGTTTAGGACTATTTCTTTTGCTAACTTTGTCATTTTGGGAAAATAATAGTCGGTCATGACCTGTTTTATGTTTTCTTGTGCAGCCCTGTGGGCACGATTGTGTTCGGCGGTGAGGATTTCCCTTCTCTCTCCGCTATCCAGAACATCTGTGACGAGGTGTTTGCAATGCCAAAATTTTGTGGTTGGGAAGCTTCTAACAAGTTCGTCTTGCAATCTTGCTAGGATTGGAAGCTCGCAATGGATTGCGTTCACTACATTTGGGTTAACTATCGGTTTAACTACATCAATCAAGGTGGTCCTATCAGTGAAGTTTATCACATGGCGTGTTTTTTCGCTAAACATGACGTAATTTCTGTTCAGAGGGAACTGAGACTCTTCCAATATGATCTGGTTTCTGAAGCAATTCACCGGCTTTTCAGTAGTCTCGATGGTGTAGGTCAGTGAAGTCTCGCTATGCATTGTAGCGGCATCTGATTCTGGTTCAGCACTCTCGAGTGCGTTCACGTTTTGCCGCGATAAGGCGTCAGCTACGTGATTCTCCTTACCGGGTTTGTAGAACATGTTCGCCCCTGTCTCATCAATGCGTGCTTTCCAACGTTTGATTTTTGCGTTTGGGTTTCCCTCAGACACCGCGAACGTAAGTGGCTGGTGATCTGTGAAAATGTTTATGTCTTTGACCCCATAAAGATAGTGCCGAAACTTGGCCAAGGCCCACACGATAGCTAGTAACTCACGCTCGTTGGTAGCGTAATTCGCCTCACTATCTTTCAGCGTTCGAGAAATCATGGAAATTGGTCTCCCGTTCTGAGATAAAACTGCCCCGATTCCATATGCCGATGCGTCTGTAGTCAGATCAAAAGGCTTTTTGTAGTCTGGATACATTAGCATGACGTTTTCTGATGCTAAAATGTTCCTCAACCTCTCGAATGCATGCCTCTGATTTTCATTCAGTTTGACTTGCACTCTTTTTGACCTGTACTTGCTCACCGAACCGTTCTCCCCTTTCAGGATGTCGGAGAGAGGTTTCGCTATTGCGGCGAAATCTTTGATGAAGCAGCGGTAGTAGCTGGCTAAACCCAGAAACGACCTTACTGCAAACAATGACTCTGGCTCGACGTAGTTCTGAATGGCTTTCACCTTTTCAGGGTCAGTCCTTGCGCCGTTGCTAGTCACAATAAACCCCAGATACTCTACGCTGTGTTTAAAAAACTGGGACTTTTCTTTGGCCACTTTCATGTTTGCGTCGCGCAGACTCTTGAGGACCCACTCAACGTGTTTGACGTGGTCCTTTTCGCTTACGGAGAATATGATGACGTCGTCCACATAAACATAGCAAGTTTTGCCAATCTGTTCACGGAGGACATCGTCAAAGGTTCTTTGAAAAATGCTGCCCGCATTCTTCAGGCCAAAGGGGAGTCGACAGAACTCGTATTTTCCCCCGTTCACCGAAAACGCCGTCTTCTCCCTGTCCTCCTCCGCCAAAGTTATTTGGTGGTATCCAGACTTAAGGTCGAGCGTTGTGAAAAACTTTGCTTTACCCAGATTTGCCAGAATCATTGTTATGCTTGGCATCGGATATTTGTCAGAAATAGTTTTCTGGTTTAGTTTCCTAAAATCGATCACTAAACGTTTTTTCTTGTTGCCATTACTGTCGGTGCCCTTTTTGTCCACCACCCAAATCGGGTTATTGTATGGGGACCGCGACTTTCTTATGATACAGTTTTTCAACAGTTCATTTATTTCTGTGGCAACAAAATCTTCTACACCTCGCGGGTATGGGTATAGCTTTGAATAGATTTCCTTCTCGTCAGTTGTTCGTATTTTAGCAAGGACGGAAGTATTGTACGGCAGTGACTCGTTAGGGTCAGCAAATGCCTTATCGTTCCTTTTGAGCATTTGAAGGAACTCGGTCCTCACTGCAAAGGGTACATCAAGGTCGATAACCTTGGTGTGGTTTACATTCAAGCATTCCTGGTAATGTATCGTTTCCGATCCACCCTGGATTAAAAGCTTGTTTTCCTTCAGGCTTATGGCGGCGTTGACCTGCTTTAATAGGTCAAGGCCTATTATCCCGTCAAATGTAGAAAGGTTGTCTAGTATAAAAAAGGTCGCTGTCTGTCCAAACATTGGCAACGCGCACTTTTTGGAAATGTTGTTGGAGCCGTGAATAGACTGCACGAAAAACTTCGTCTCGACCGGGACTACACCATCCAGCTGCGTTAGCGGCTTGATGTAATTTTTTGATGCACCCGTGTCAATTAACAACCTAACGTTTCTCCCTGCTATTCGTCGCCGTAAGTACGGCAGCAGGGACTTCGCCCTAAAAAATTCAGGCCGCTATCTAGAAAGTTGAGGCTGTCGCCCTCACACTCGCTGTCAGTATCTATTTCCTCGACTTCTTTGCTAGCCACCACGTTATATGACCCTTCCTTGTCTGCACCATTGGTAGAGATGTGATCTATCCTCTGGCGTCTCTGGCCTGTCATACGATCGGACGTATTCGATCGCTTGTTCGTCTGTCCCTGTTGTGGGTTAACTCTTGCGGACTCCTGAGATTTCTGATAGGCGTCTGCCTATATTCTGACATATATCTGCTGCCTATATTTTGACATTGATGGATCAACGTCCATTGGTTCTGATCTGTTATTATTAGTAGTGGCCGCAACCTGAGCGGCCTCAGCATTTCTCTGACCCCTTTGCTTCTTAAAGGCGGGGCTCCTCCCTTGTCCAGCTTGAGCGTTAGGTCTCTGCTCTTGCTGGTTGGGATTCTGACGACTTTGATTCCTCATTTCGCCTCTATTAGACCTTTCTTCTAATCCTCTGGCGAAGTTTGTGGCAAAGTTGTACCGATCGTGGTTTGCCTCCACCTCCTGAGCCAAAGCTAAAGCGGATGGCAAATCAGGCGGGTGCGCTGCAAACAACACGTCCGTCAAGTTGCGTCTTAGTCCGGAGATAAAGACTCTTAAGGCATCGCCTCTAAACTTCTCGCACATCCCCTTGGCCAGATTATGGTCGTACGTCATGTTCGTTTTGTTAGTTAGTAAGGTGAGTTTTTTCTCTAGCTCATCATAGTACTCTAGAGTGGACATGCTGCCCTGTCTAAGGGTACCCATTTCCTGCTCTATAATGTGGATGGGTTTCTTATCAGCGTAGGTAAAATCAAGTCGTGCGATGATAGCCTCGAAATTGAGTGCTGTATTGAATGACGCGAGAACGGCATCGGCCGAGCCCCTTATCTTATTCCTTAGAATGACCATGGCTTGGTAGTGTCGTGAGCTCCCGTCATAGTTTTTGAATATCTTGTATGAATTGTGCGCTGCTTGTCGCCAAGCGACATAGGCGTCTAGGGAGCCGGTGAATTCCGGCAAACTTTTCATCGCGTCTAAAGGCTCATCACAGCGAATACCCGGAATGATTTGTGCGTCCTCGTACACCTTTATCACTGGTACAGAAATAGTTGCTCTACTTATACGCCCTGACAGTTCGTCAATTTGCCGTTTGAATTCGGCTTTAAGGTCCGCCTCTCTCCTAACATATTCTGCTGCCTGGACTGACAAAGCAGTCTGGATAATTGCTTGTAACTGGTCCTCGTCCATTTCTGTACTAATAGCCTGCGCTCGACCGAATTTTTGGAGCAGAGCGGAAAGTACACTGTCGTCACTGTCGTTACTATTTCTTCTATAACTCATAGGTTGACACACTGTTAGTCGCCACGGGGCATAGCGCGAGTAGAGACACAATTAAACATGCAACGCGAGCGGAGACAACAAAACAAACTTTACACACGCAATTCGTTTAATTTTATCTATTTTTCTCTCTTTTTTTTTGTTTTAATCTGATCTTTTGGTCTTTCCCTAGAAGAAACTCACTTACATGATACTATTTTTGTCCGTCCTGGTAGTTGTCCTCGGATTTGTTGCTTTCCTTGGGAACCTCCTTATGTTTTTCGTCACCGCTGCCCAGAGAGCTCCTGCGGATCTGGTGAACTTGGATTTGTTATCTTTTGGTAGTTTTGGACAGCCAGCCGCTGTTTCTTTGCACTTCACTTGCAATTTCTTTTAGTTTTGTTCGTTTTATTTTTTATAACTCCCGGTTTCGCGACGCGAGAACCGTTTGCCACTTGGGTGATCGGAGATCCGTAGTTGGGCGCCAATTATCTTGGATGTAGTCACTCGTTTCGAATTGATTAAAACCACGAGTACCGGTGAGATTTGCCAAGTACATTTATTAAAGGCGTCCGCCGTTCAATATGAATGATTACAAACTAAATCTACAAAGCATAAATTCTTAATAACTAAGCTATGGTCATTGGCGACGCCGCCGCTGCCGTCGGCAGCGCTGTCGCTGTCGTTAGCCACATTGTCGCTGGCCGCGGTGTCGCTGCCGCCGCTGTTGTTGGCAGCCGCACCGGCAAAGTGCAGCGTTAGCGCCTCGTGCAGAGTGTTATGTTACTCGGCGGATGTTATGCAAGAATGTTGCGGGGCACTGACTTTACTGCGCTGATCGCTGGCGTAGCCGCACTTGACACCCGAGTTTTGGACATTCTTGCTGACTGGCGTAACTGCTGATTCAGTCGCTGCGACCCCAACATCGTGAGAATGCTCTTTCCATTTTGGGGTCGCTGGGCGCTCACAGTTAACTACTCCCCCCCTCCAAAGACTGACCGTCCCTGGTCACGTTGTAAGCCTTCTGCACCTGCTCGATCATTTGTCCAAAGCGTCGGGAAGATCGCCTTTTCTTGACGTACTGATAGAGGGCAATGCTCCCGCAAATCATAGAGCAGGTTATGACGCCCATGCCAAACACCAACATGGACCTAGTGCCGGACATAGCATCGTCTCTCATCTCTCTGATGTAGTCTAGATTTTCCTCATTTAGACGGTGGAGGTATGGAAGGCTTAGTATGTCACTATGACCTGTGATATTCAATAAGGGTGACGCTGCAACTCCCGGGAATCTTTCTTGGACGTTGTTGCGGTTCACGTATCGGGTTCCGTTGATCAGCGCGTAGGTGTCGAACGTAACAAGTTGAGTTCCAGATGAGATGATCTCGGTTTTATCATCGAACGCCACAATAGCTGGACGGTTGTTTATGATGATGACTCCATCGTCGACCACGGTGATGGGGTCCAGATGGCTGGGCTGAGTCACACAATGCGCCGTGCCTCCAGAGTGCAAACCTTGGGCGCAAGTTTCGCTGAGTGCCCGCTCGCAGAATACTGTCGTGGTCGTTGGCTTGCAGTTTGTGAGTGCCAGAATCTGCTTTCCGCATTCCGCTACTACGTTATCCGACAGCTGAAGGATCGTGTCATTGTGTACGACGGGGAATATAGTGATTTTTTTGCATAGCTGACTTATTCTAGGGTATTTTATAATAATCTTAAGTACATTCGTTGATTGAAAAACCTTAATACTAGATACTTCTAACAAATCAGTTATGGTCGTCCCTGTGAGTTCATTCATAAGAATAGACTTAAGATCAGCGTGGTCTAAAATGTTCGGATTAATGATATTGGATTTTGCTAGGGTAATCGTTAACATGAGATTACCGATTTCATTAATGAGAATTCTGTTTCTTGTGAGCAAAGTCATGTATAAATGCAAGGTGTCTGTTTGTTTATTTTTAGCAATCTTTAGAATTTTATTTACTGTGTCGGTTAGCATGTTTATTTGTATCTGCGTTTTAGAATTAATTTCTATCTGCCTATTGTTGGAACTAACCAGCTGTGCCTCCGTCATTCTAATGTTCTCTAGGTCATTTGCGTCGGGGGTGCCCGCAACGACTTTAAGCGCCGTCCCCAGGAAGTCAAGGCTTCTAGCATGGCGGTGATGCACCTCAAGAGCGGACAACAAGTCTCGTACGTGCTCGGTGTCTACCTCCAAAAGCTTCCGCATGTGGGATTGCGGAAACATGTCCGTTAATTTAGTGGTCTCGTCAATCATTCGCGTGAATTCGGAAAGGTTAGTCGTATGTCTTAAAAAGTCGTTACCGTCCCAAACTAGTACAGTTCCGTCCGAGATAGGAATGTAGTCAGAGTGTGAGTAGTCTGTCATTCGTGCCGTCACAGTCACTAGTAATGTTAATATCGTCCCGTACAACCTGAAACGTAAAGCAAATCGTTAGTTCTCACTTGTCAAATATTCCTTAATCCTACGAGCTAAACCTATTAACTCAGCGGAGGTTGTCCTTGTGGACTACCCTCCCCTTAATGAGGACTGTGGTCCCCAAGTCCGCTTCAATCTTTTCTTCGATACATAAGGGCGTGAGTTTGTTGCCTAGTCTCCGGTTTGATTTGACCAGAACCTCTTCGCCCACGTCAAATACACTATTCTGCCTGTCTTGGTTAAGTCTGGCATTCTGTACTTGCTGTGCTCCCTCTATCCTCTTCGTAACCTTATGTTGGGTCTCTTTCGAGGCATCGTACAAGGCGTCTATTGGTCTCTTCTGAGTAACGGAATGTATTGACCTGTTATACTCAATTGCGGCCTGTAGTATGAGTTCGACTGTACTGTTTATCCCTCTTTGTAGCTTCAGACATCTTGCTATCTCTATAAGTGTACTGTGAAAACGCTCGACTTGCCCGTTCGACGTGCTGTGTAGGGGCGGGGCATTTGCTAAGTTCACGCCAAAGTTGTTTAGCAGCAGGGACGTAATCGTTTCCGACTTAAGCGATGGCTCATTGTCACAGTATATCTGTTTGGTCTGGGGAAAAACGTTCAATATCGATAGTAACGGGGGTATCACGTCCTCTATAGTACGTGACACTATATGGTGAACTATAGCAAACTTAGAGTATTTGTCGATGCAAGTCAGAAACAGTTTGCGGTCTGTGGAGAATATGTCGACGTGAAGCATTTCTCCGGCTCGTGAAGGGATCGGCGTTCGTCCGAGCTCCTGCTTCTTCGGGTGTCTGTCATATTTTGCTTTTGAGCAAACCTTGCAGTTTAGGACTATTTCTTTTGCTAACTTTGTCATTTTGGGAAAATAATAGTCGGTCATGACCTGTTTTATGTTTTCTTGTGCAGCCCTGTGGGCACGATTGTGTTCGGCGGTGAGGATTTCCCTTCTCTCTCCGCTATCCAGAACATCTGTGACGAGGTGCTTGCAATGCCAAAATTTTGTGGTTGGGAAGCTTCTAACAAGTTCGTCTTGCAATCTTGCTAGGATTGGAAGCTCGCAATGGATTGCGTTCACTACATTTGGGTTAACTATCGGTTTAACTACATCAATCAAGGTGGTCCTATCAGTGAAGTTTATCACATGGCGTGTTTTTTCGCTAAACATGACGTAATTTCTGTTCAGAGGGAACTGAGACTCTTCCAATATGATCTGGTTTCTGAAGCAATTCACCGGCTTTTCAGTAGTCTCGATGGTGTAGGTCAGTGAAGTCTCGCTATGCATTGTAGCGGCATCTGATTCTGGTTCAGCACTCTCGAGTGCGTTCACGTTTTGCCGCGATAAGGCGTCAGCTACGTGATTCTCCTTACCGGGTTTGTAGAACATGTTCGCCCCTGTCTCATCAATGCGTGCTTTCCAACGTTTGATTTTTGCGTTTGGGTTTCCCTCAGACACCGCGAACGTAAGTGGCTGGTGATCTGTGAAAATGTTTATGTCTTTGACCCCATAAAGATAGTGCCGAAACTTGGCCAAGGCCCACACGATAGCTAGTAACTCACGCTCGTTGGTAGCGTAATTCGCTTCACTATCTTTCAGCGTTCGAGAAATCATGGAAATTGGTCTCCCGTTCTGAGATAAAACTGCCCCGATTCCATATGCCGATGCGTCTGTAGTCAGATCAAAAGGCTTTTTGTAGTCTGGATACATTAGCATGACGTTTTCTGATGCTAAAATGTTCCTCAACCTCTCGAATGCATGCCTCTGATTTTCATTCAGTTTGACTTGCACTCTTTTTGACCTGTACTTGCTCACCGAACCGTTCTCCCCTTTCAGGATGTCGGAGAGAGGTTTCGCTATTGCGGCGAAATCTTTGATGAAGCAGCGGTAGTAGCTGGCTAAACCCAGAAACGACCTTACTGCAAACAATGACTCTGGCTCGACGTAGTTCTGAATGGCTTTCACCTTTTCAGGGTCAGTCCTTGCGCCGTTGCTAGTCACAATAAACCCCAGATACTCTACGCTGTGTTTAAAAAACTGGGACTTTTCTTTGGCCACTTTCATGTTTGCGTCGCGCAGACTCTTGAGGACCCACTCAACGTGTTTGACGTGGTCCTTTTCGCTTACGGAGAATATGATGACGTCGTCCACATAAACATAGCAAGTTTTGCCAATCTGTTCACGGAGGACATCGTCAATGCACTTTTTCATAAAAAAAAACATTTTTTTAATAATTCAGCTCGAATGTCACCGCACGACGGGGAGTCGAACCCCGACATCACACATTATAAGTGCACTGCCCACTAAATATTTGCCGCCGGCTTTTCGATTTTTTTTTATTTTTTCATATCAGGCCGCGAAGGGAATCGAACCCACGCATCTCTTAGTATAGAGAATGCGTACACATTTATCACAGCCTCTTTCATTTTTTATAACGGCAGCACTCACAAATTCTCTTAATTATTTTAACATTTGAATTTACTTTATATAAGTGGAAAAAAATTCTTCACTTCATTGCGTCATATTACACTTGTTGTTATGCAGCTCTTCTTGTTTTTGTTTTTTTATACCCTGAACCCATTGAAAATGGGAAATCAGGGTATAATGGTTTTGTTAAAAGTATGTAACAGGGAGAAGGAGGCGTGGCAGACCCCACAAAGTATATATATTCTTCATCAGGGCGACGAGAGAAGTTGATTTAGCCCTGTCCGTCTGTCTGTCCGTCCGTCCGTCCGTCCGTCCGTCCGTCCGTCCGTCCGTCCGTCCGTATGTATGAACGCGTCGATTTCCGAAGATATACGAGCTAGAGACTTGAACTTTTTTTTAAAATGACCGTATATACAGCGCGCATATCAAGTTTATCACAAAAGATCGATAACTCATCCCGTTATTTTTTTATCGATCAAAAACCTTATCGAAATGCAGTTATAGAATTATATCTCCTACATCTTTAGAGCTAGAGTATCCAAATTTTAAATGTAGATTGATATGTACGTTATAGAATTTCGATTTTTGTTCAATTTCACCCCCCACCCCTATATCCACCCCCTCACCCACAAGTTTGTAAAAGGCGTATTTCAAATACTAGAGACTTGAGCTTTGGCAATTATACGCATAGTAATGATAAAACCACAATCTGAAAGTTTCATGGAGAACGTACGTCCAGAAAAAAAGTTATTAAACAATTAAGTTCCCATAGTAAGCCCACACTGCAGCCCATGCGTGCGCGCCTATGGGTGTCTATGTATGTGTGTTTGCGTGTTTATGTGTGTGTTTGTGTAAGCAGGGAGACGCTAAAAATGATTGAAATGGCTGTTGCTTGAAGGGTTCAGGGGATCTCGTAGTCGAGCACTCTCGACTAGAGTTTTCTTACTTGTTTTTTTATTCTTTTTTGCTGCAATTATTTACTTGCATGCAGCGCTAGCGCAAAAGAGGGCAGCGAAAAAGAAAAAAAAAACGAATGACACTATCACATTTCATTACTTGATATTTTGTTTTTGTTTCGTGTTTTTTTTTTCTTTTTTTCCATCACTCTTTTGTTGCAATTACGAAGAAAAAATTTTGATTTTATTTGATTTGTCTTGTATTTTATCTGCATAACAGTGGCACAATGAGAAATAAAAATTTTCCACTTTTTAATTTCTATATTTTTTAGACACTTTCATTTAGAGAATTGTGGCACTAATTACATTGTTTTATGACACATCACACAATCGAAGTGGTCCCTGCTCGGGCGCCAGTTAAGGAATTACAACGTCGTCTTCATGACTGACGGTTGTATTCCAAAGTTCACTTGTCCTGGCCATAGTCGCTTTGCGACCATGACGGCCAAGTTGTTGGTTATACTTACTAAGAGCTGCGGGGGGAAGACATAGTTCGCCAAATAAAAGTCAACTGAATAAATCGTTATAAAGTTTATTTGAGGAATTGTTAGTAAGTGTTCCGAGTAAGTTCGTGGTTTGTCTAAGACTGAAGTTTCAGCTCGCTGGTCGTCGACTCGCCAGCTCCTCATCCAGGCCTGGCGAGATATTCTAGACGCTGAAGCAGGGGCAGGGGACGAGAGGCAGTGCCGCGCACTGGCCGGTGTTAACTTATATAATATATATAATAGGTAAAAATATATATAGTTTTTTTTTTCGTAACCTACAAATTATTGAATGTTTTTTTTTTTTTTTTTTTTTTTTTTTAAATCAATTTTTTCATATAAAAATAAAAATGAAAGATAAATATATGGTAATTTAAAATGTAAAAATTTTTTTTTTTTTTTTTTTTTTTTTTTTATTTGTTTGATCAGACCGATTTCATGAAGCATTTTAATTATTGTATCTTTTTAGCCTATCCTTATGTACTTTCTGTTTCTTATTCTTACTATCCTTAATGAAAACATTTTCATTATCATCTATTTTATCTATTGTATATGGTCCTATATATGCTGGGTCTAATTTATGCCCTGTTTCGTTTCTTATTAGTACTTTATCTCCTACATTTAAATCAAAATTCTTAGCATTTTTATCATATTCTAGTTTCCTAAGAGCCTTGGCTTTTTCTAGCATAACTCTTGTTCTTTTGTATGCTACTTCTAATCTAAATTTTATTTCCTTAGCATAGTCTTCTAAATTATATAATGGGTTAACTATATTATTTTTATTAAAATTTACGAATGGTCTCGGTAGTCTACCAAAGACTAGTTCGTATGGACAATACTCATGCGTTGCTGATGGTGTAGTGTTGAAACAATATGTAAAATATTGTATCCAGACATCCCAATCAGTTTTGTCCGCAGATATGTATGAACGAACGTATTCGTTGAATGTTCGATGACTTCGTTCTATTGTCCCTAGGGTCTGGTGGCGATGTGCAGTAGACGTTATGTTGTCTATTTTCAAATATTTGCACAAGTCATTTATAATGGAGTTTTTATATTCTGTTCCCATGTCCGTAATGAACGTCTTCATTGGACCGTACTTCAGAATAGAATTTTCAAATATGGCTTTGGCAACAGTTGTTGCACTTTTATTCGGAATTGGAATGGATACTAAGTATTTTGTTAAATCACATATTAACGTAACTGCGTATTCATTACCATTTTCCGAGCGTGGTAGTGGACCTATTGTGTCTACTATCACTCTGTCAAAAGCTTGTATTGGGGTTTCCGTTATTGTCATTGGAGTCTTTACTTTTGTTGTTACTTTTGATTTTAGGCATTTTGGACATTTCTTTATGTACTCTTTGATATGACGTGTCATATTTTTCCAATAATAATGTCTTTTTACTTTGGCCAATGTTTTTGTAATGCCTGTATGACCTCCTTGAATTGGATCATCATGGTATGTAAACAGCATCGCTTCTTTATCTTTATTATTATTTATTAGGGTCACCGGCTTGAGTAGCGCTACTCTTAATGTTTTTAATATCTTATTGCCCATATTTTTGAAAGATTCTATTGAAATTATTTCAAAGATCTTTTCGCTCGGTGCCACTTTGAGTTGGCTGATTCTAAGTATACCGGCTTGCTTTTCAAGCCTTTGGAAGAATTGACGTAAGTCAAGGGTTCCATTGGTGTACAGATCGTCAACATCAATTCTTGCCATAACTTTCTTTCCATGCTTCAAAAAGCATGTATTATTCGTTAAGTGCAAGGTCACTACTTTTTCGTATTTCGTCATTGCAAATGACTTCATATACGTTGGGCTTTGAAGCGTTGTCAAGTGTTTGCCTAGGCAAATCTTGAACATTCCCCGCGCGGGATTTTTTCTGTTTACTTTGATATCTTGAAGTGACTTTAAATATATTTTTAGTAATGTTTTTTAAATCTTCAATAGTGATGCGTGAGAGTGCGTCAGCTACGAAGTTGTCTTTTCCCTTCAGATACTCTACAGTAAAGTCATATTCTTCTAGTTCTAATCTCATTCTTGTAAGTTTTGAGCTGGGGTTTGTCATTGATAACAAATATGTTAGCGGTCTGTGATCTGTTTTTACAGTAAAGTGTTTGCCATAAATATATGGTCTAAAATATGTAATTGCCCAGTGGATTGCTGCTAGTTCCTGTTCTGTTGTTGATTTGTTGCTTTCACCTTTGGTGAATGAGCGTGAAGCGTATGCAACTGGGAGTTGTTTATCTCCATAATTTTGTGTTAGTACAGCTCCACATGCGTATTTACTTGTATCTGTAATTATGCAAAATTCTTTATTGAAATCAGGGTATTTCAACAAGGTGGGCTTAATTAAGGCTTTCTTTAAATATTCGAATGCATTTTGGCATTCCTCAGACCATTGGAATTTGATATTCTTTTTGCATAATCTAGTTATGTGCCGTGAATGTTCGGCGAAGTTTTTAATGAAAAGTCTATAATAGTTGCAGAATGCAATAAATCGTCTAGCGCTATCAGCGTCCGTGGGGACTGGGTATTTTTCGATAACATCATATTTTTTGTCATCTGGTAAAATACCATTATCAGTACACTTATGACCTAGAAATGTCACTTCGTGCATGAAGAAAGAACATTTTTCTGGATGTAGTTTTAGATTGTGTTTTCTGCACAGGTCAAAAACATCTGTTAAGTTTTTGATCATGTGTTTTTCAGAACATCCGATGACAATTAAGTCATCCATATACAAGAAAGCTTGTGAAGGGTTTAATCCAGAAAATGCTATAGTCATTATTCTTTGAAAAGAATTTGGCGCTATTTTTAAACCGTAGGGTAATCGTGTAAAACGATATGAACCAGTGCTGGTCGAAAAGGACGTTAAATTTATAGAGTGTTCTTTTAACTCTATTTGATGAAATCCAGACATTAAGTCCAGGCATGAAAAATATTTAGCTCTCCCTAGTTGGTCAAGAATATCATCAATTCTTGGAAGTGGAAATTTGTCAGATAATAGCTTTTTATTAATTTGACGATAGTCTATTAATAATCGCCATCGTTTTTATCTGAACCCGGTTCTCTACTATTTTATCAAGAATGAGTTTATTGACTTGCCTGTCTACTTCTTCTCTGTGAGCGTGTGGCATTATATAATTTTTTATATACACTGGTTCTGTATCTTTTAATCTCAGCTCTTGCTTATAAAAATTATTTGTAGATATCGATTCGGTTTCTAGTCCGAATATATCTGTATATTTTGTGCAGAGGTTTGTTAAAGTTTGTTTGTACAGGGGTGGAAAGTTCTTAATTAGTTTTTTCATGACAGTATTTTGTCTCTCTTCGCTAATTTCTTGGACTATCTCGTAGTCACTTAGCGTTTCTACTTTTATCTTGTTAAGGTTTATTAGTCTAATTGAATTGGTTGTGTTTAATATTCGGACAAATGTATTATTTTTATTGGAAATAGTGTTTCCAATAAAAATTCCTTCTTCGATTTCCTGGTTTGGAATAAGAACATTTTGTTCTTTAGAAGTTATATTAATTTGACGGACTACTTCGGCACGAGCTGGAAGTATTGTGGCATTATTATCACATGTGTGTATGATTGGTATATGTATTGGATAATTTAGATTATTTGGCCTTAGTATTAGAGAATCACTTGATTGTGTGAAATCTAATTGGCAATTATACTTCTTAATAAAATCTATACCGATAATGCCATTGCTTGGAATTGGGAAGTCTTTATCGACTAAATGAAAATCATGTGGTATTACATGTTTGCCTGTAGATAATTCTACGAATGCTAAACCTTTTGAAAAAACTGAACCTTCACCAATGCCTGATATTTGTGTTGAAATATTGTTGTTTACATTATCAAAGATATCTATATTTTCTTTTAAAATTGATATATCTGCACCTGTGTCTATTAGTAGTGTATAAGCTTTTCCTGTATTTTCGTTGTTAATTTTTATAAAGATGCTAAAACTGAGATTGAGTGTATATATTTTTTTGTTTAATTGCTCTGAGTATCTGAAGGATTCTGTCCGTTTCCCGAATTGCTTTGGGTAACTCGGACATGGTTATTGCCATAATTATTATTATTATTATTATGGTAGTTTTGGTTGTTGCCTCGGTGGGAATTATATCTTCCTCGATTGTAACCTCGGCCTCTACCATTATTTCTGTAATTGTTGTTGTTATTATTGTTGGAGTTGTAGTTACCGCGGCCATTGCCTCTACTTCTTTGGTATCGGTAATCACCTCCTCTATTATTTCGGCTTTGCTGGAATAATACTGTGCTGGCGTTTCCAGTCATTTCAGTGCTGCAATGGATATATTTACCCATCACATCGTTGAAAGTAACGAAGTTTCCTGCTTCTAGAATTATTCTCAGTTTCTCATGCTCACAGTTCTTAGTCATTGCAGTAATAGATTCTTTCGTTGAGAATTTTTCTGCATTGTCTGGGTCTAGACCATTGTCAATATAAGCTGATTCTAACTGCTTCCGCAAGTTATCAATTTCAGCCGTATACTGGGATGCTGTTTTGCCTTTTTGTTTTATGTTTAACAATTTGGCTTTTAAAACATCGGTTGATTCCCCTTTTACATTATCATTTAATTTTTGAATAATTCCGGATATAGTGGTTTCATTTTGTACTTTGTATAGGATTGTTCCGTTTATTTTTGATTTAATAACCTCAACCGCTATATCTTCTTGATCGCCTTTAGTTCTTTCAACAAGCCTCAAAGCTGTTAAGAACCTATTCAATGATAACTTTTTACCATCGAATTCAGGGACTGAAGAGGAAACCTGCTTCACATATTCCCTATCTAATGCGACCTGATTTGCCATGTTCGTTTGTGGTATATTAAATGATTCGCTTTTTTATACCCTGAACCCATTGAAAATGGGAAATCAGGGTATAATGGTTTTGTGAAAAGTATGTAACAGGCAGAAGGAATCATCGCAGACCCCATAAAGTATATATATTCTTGATCAGGACGATGAGCTGAGTCGATATAGCCCTGTCCGTCTGTCCGTCCGTCCGTATGAGTGCGTCGATCTCAGAAGTTAAAGGAGCTAGAGAGCTGAAATTTTGTATGCATACTCGTGTATAGCATACGCAGTACGAGTTTTTTTTTTTTTTTATCGAGGATAATCGATAAATTTATATTGTTTTTTCAGCCTAATTTGAACACTATTAGACCTAGAGACTTCAGATTTACTGTGTATATACATTTGATGGGCACACACATTTTGTAATTTACAGATTTTGGATACCACGCCCCCTTCGCCCCAAATTTGTAAAAAATGTAATATCAAGTACTAGAGACTTGTGCTTTGGAATGTACACACATTGATTGAATGATTACGTTCTGAAAGTTTCATTAAGTACGTCTACAAATGAAATTATTCAACAAATAATTTCTCATAATATTGCCCACACTGCAGCGCAGCCCAAGCGCAGTCGCTGCTTACTGCGCAGTTAGCAGAGCGCGGGCCTATGCGTGGGGGTGGATGCATGTGTATGTATGTGTGCAGAATGATTGGAACATCAGCACGGAGGGTTCAGGGTATCTCCTAGTCGAGCAGTCTCGACTAGAGCTTTCTTACTTGTTCTTCTAGTGTTTCAATATCGCTATCAGATTCTGTGTCGCTCGACTCTTTTGATTCGTCTAAATCTTTTAATTGACTGGGATTGAATTCCGCCAATTGGTTTAGACTTTTTGGCGCATTTATTTGAATGTGTCGTCTATTAGCGACAGATATAAGTCTTGTGTTTATAGATTTTAAAACTCTTAAACATTTGCTTTTGTGTTCATTTGTAAATCGTTTCTCGTATCTATTTACTATTGTTACTATATTGTTATACTCTCTTATGATTATATCTATGTGTTTTATTAATGTGTTAGTTTTTATAACTGCATCTTTGTTGATGCACTTGTATGATTTTTCAAATTGGTAACGAAATGCATCAATGTTTTTTGCAATTTCGTTCCATTCCATTCCTTAATGGAAATGATTTTCGTTTAGCGATGCAATCGCACTAATAATATGGTTGTTGAACCAAGTATTGGATGTTTCTCCTCTTTGGTTTTAACCATTACGTAAGGCAATGTACTTAATACTATGCCCTTTTCTATTTTAGATAAGCCGAGTAGTGGGCTTGTGATACAGTGGTATGTGTTAATGTATTCGTTTTCGAATTCATGAAGTTTGATAAATTCTTTATGCTTATGTAAAATATTTAGGGAGTTTATTATGAAATTTGGGTTTTCTCTTAAAATTAGATCTATTCTGTCATTCATTTTAGATGTTATCTGCCGCCCTGTTCAAGTATCTACGTTTAATTAATTTGTTATGCTTGACATAAACTGTTAATAAAAATTGGCAAACAGTTACTATTGTAATAATTAATAACAATATCCAAATAGCATTTAGATCATCTGTATGATCGATAATTTTAACATTATTTACGACATTCGCCGTATTATCTTTAGCTTGGGTATCGTCGCTTCCGAACCAACCCATTTTGGACATTTAATTTTTTTTTTTAGTTTCGTGAAATCGGTTTTATAACTAAAATTAAAATTTCTCTTTTTTTTTATACTTGAAAAATACAAAGATTTTAAAAACTATCCTTTCATTTTTATTTGATTATACAAAAAAAAATTATTATTCTTTTTGTTTTTTCTTATATATATGTATATATATATCAATCCTATCTTCCCTACTCGATCATCGCAGTGATCTTCCTGCCTATTAGGTGTATGGCTTCACGGGCCATACGCTAGCGGGCAATGCAATTATCGCTTCCGCTTTACAAAGGTTTTCTTAAAATTAGTTATATTTATGCATCGCAGTGCAAAAAAAAATTTTTCTTAATTTTTAGTTAAACTAACATCAGCTGGTCGTCACCGGTTGGTTGATGTTCACGCTGTTGTTTCTGCTGCTGATGTCCGGGGCCTATGGGCTCAGGCGGTACCGGTGCTGGTCGCACAGGTTGTCGTGCAGTGTTTACAATGTGGGCTTCCTAGAGGTCCCTCGCAGTCATTTGGGCACGTCTTCTTCGGTTTGTCTATGGTGACTTTTGGTAGTATGGCATTCCTGGTTTCAGAAGTTTGATTAATAATTGGAATCTGTTTGTAAATAGTGGCAGAGGTTGAGTTTTTGGTCTTTAAATGTTCTTGTTGAATTTTATCAAGCTCATTTTGTAAAGCTATTGTTGCCTGCCAACGTAGTGGTGGGTTGGTGGCGAACAATAGTTTTAAGATTTCTGCCTTTCTTTTCTGCAGGCGTACTCTCAAACCGCTTCTACCGGCTTTCTTTCTTTGACCCTCACTCATTGACCTCTACTCACTCAGATTTTCGAATTCTTTTTCTCTTTTTCTTTTATGCCGCCATCCGTTGGTGTCTGCGATGTCCCAAGTTGCTTTTATTGTTGTCGCTGTTGCTGTTATTAGGCCGTTATAGTTGCGATGATCGAGGGTGGCATCGTTGCATAGGTTCGTTGTGGGCGTGGCACAGAAACCCGTTAGATTGCTGCTGCTACTGCTATGTGGTTACGGTTGCTGCGGCTCATTGTTGTTGTTGTTCTTGTCGTTTTGATGTTTTTGTTGTCACTATTGCGCTGCTGTTGCTGCTATTTTTGTTGTTATTGCAACGGGCATTGATGATAGTTGCTCCTTAATTAGATTGTCTATTGGCCCGAGAGTGACAACTGTCACGGTCGCCATGTAGATATAATCATGTAGATATAAAGTAAGAATTTGTTTGATGTTGCTTCTTTGCAAGTTCTTTATTGAATGATTGAATCATACGTATCAAAAATGTCTTAAGCTAAAAGTACATAGATTTCTTATTATATATCTCTGTCGCTGAAGGCAGCAGAGCGAGAGAGCGCAGTATGTATTTATGTATACATATATGCAAAGGGCATATACATTAGTTCTCTATATGAGCCGTTGGGTTGTCAAGCGGTCAAATGCTGACACGGCTATATGAGCCGATGCTGCAGAAGGCAGCAGTGGACATATATGTACATATATACAAGCGGCAGCCGTTGGCTTGCCAAACGATCAATTGCCGACGCGGCTATTCCCATGCGTCTTGCATATGAGCGGTCCACTTATGTGGCCGATAATATTTGGAGTACATTTATGTTTACTTGATGGCTTCTTGTATATGTGTGTGTAGTGTATGTGTTGATATATATTATTATTATATGAGACATACTACAGGAGATTATTCATACATCTTTGAAACGTTGCTGGTGCGTTTTTCAAACCGCATACGTGTGTATTCGTAATGGCCATGTTTTGTTGAAAAAGCTGTTTTTGGTATTGATTCGGGATCCATCTGTATTTGATGAAATCCTTTTGCTAAATCAATTGTTGTGAAATACTGACATTTTCCTAATTTGTCAAGTATTTCATCCATGAGTGGGATGGGAAATTTATCGTCGATGGTGATCTCATTTAGATCCCTAAACGATATTTTTGTTTATTGGAAGCGTCCGGTTTCTTCGGCACGATCCAGATTGGAGAGCAATAAGGTGATTTCGATTTTCGAATAATACCTTGTTCTATCATTTCTTGGATTTGTTTATTGACCTCTTGGTCGAAGGTTTGAGGGTATTTATAAGGTTTTTTATAAATAACGCCTTCATGTTTTGTATGGATCGAGTGTTTTATCGTACTAGTAAAGGTCAAATTTTCACCTTCACGGTACTGGATATCACTGAACTCAAATAACACCTTTTTTAATTTTTCGGCTTCTGGGTTTAAGTGATCTAATCGATATTCATTTTTTTCGCTTATTTCATTATTAATTGCAAAATTGATATCTGAGTCATTAGTTATTATTGGGTCAAATTGTTTTTGTTCGATTCCTTTTTCGTGATCTGTTTCATCTTCGTATTTAAAATAAAAGGTATAACTTCCTAAAGTTATGCAATCTTCGATATAATTAATTTGGGCTTTACAAGGTTGTAAATATTTTCTTCCGATTAGCATATCGTAATTGTTTGAAAAGTTGTGAATGTAAAATTTTTGGTGATTTGGACAAAGTTTGCTAGGTGCAAATAAAACAGTTTCTTTTAATTCAATACTACCATTGATAGTATGGACTTGTAAATTCTCTGAGTGAGTTTTGAAATTAAAGAAATTTTGTGATAGAATGTTTATTGATGATCCAGTGTCAACAATACATTTGAGGGGTTGATTATTAAGAATTATTCTAATGAATTGATTTCTGTCTCGTTCTCTGACTCTTCCTGTTCCGAGGCTTCTTGATGAAAATTTTCGGATGTGTCCTGCTTATTCCACTGTTACTTTCTCTTTGTCTTTTCATTGGTTGATTAGGAGGATTCTCCTGAGAATTTGAATACTTTTGTGTTTGATAATTCAAGGGGTTCTGAACTCTTCCTTGAGTTAGTTTCTGTTGGAATTCTTTGAATGAAGGCGGATTATTATCCGATTTTGGCTGTTGACCAGCTTGATTAGTTTGGGAAGTATTTGGTGATGAACCTATAGATTGGGGAAAATATTTTCCACTTTTTCCACTTTGTTGGCTTTGATTTGATTTCTTTATTTCTGTATTATTTTCGTATAGACCCTCTCTTTGAACTACTTGTTTAAGATTTATGACAGTTGTGTTATGTCGAATCTAGCTAGTGTCATGAAAAGCCTATCTGGTAACTTTCTAGTTATTACTTCTTTGATGGTATTTTTCATTGCGTTTGTGTATAAAAGTGTATTGGCTACATTATTTTCTAGACTTAGTTTGTTTGTTATTATGTACGACTTATTCTCTAATTCTTCGATGAGCTTACGAAGATTTCCGTTGTAGTTGGTGTTGTATAATCGCCTCAGCAACTCCTCGCACGGTGTCTGCGTCTTTAGTTCGTTGATTAAAGCTGTCTTCAGGTCCGGCCAGTTGTTTTATTCTGAAAGCTGGGAAATCCTTTGCGCATCTCCTGATAATTGCATTTCGATAGCACCGAAAAGGATGTTATGTTGTCGGGCATCTCTGGTTGGGTATAAGTTGAGTATGTAGTCGACCCTCCTGATGAACGAACTCAAATTTTCAGTTGATCCATCGTAGGATGGCAGCTGTCGTAACGATGACAGTGCTTGTTTTAAATGGGTCTCAGACAATTCCAAAGTCATGGTTAGTCTGGCTGGGCTGATGATAGGTGCAATTTTGGCGGTTTAAAGGTTAATTACGAATGTCTTTTTACACTGCAGATTTTCTCAATGCTTACGGCAGGGATCAATTTAATGATGTGTAAGGCCCAGACGTAAGGATTGGTATGTAACGATTTGCGTTCGCTACCCAAGATTTCCAATAGTCCAAAGGATCTATTATGTAACGGAATTCTTCTATGACCACGGTCACGTATATACTTGTAGGCGGATCAGAATTGAATTAAATGTTCACAAATTCATTAGTTCTCTGTTCTTTCGGAACAAGGATAGAATAATTAGAGTTCACTTTTTCACTGATCCTACCGACTGCGCCAATAATGAGTTTGACAACTATCTTTAAAAAAAAAAAATATAACTTTATTTTTATTCGAACAGTTGGAGTTTATCTTATTAAAAGTATTACAGCAATGTTAGAGTGTAATAAGAAGGTAAAGACGGGAACGCATCCGTTTGGTTTGTGTTCAGTTTATTGAATAATGTGAAAAATGAAAAATGAAATAAAGTCTTAAGCTAAGATATATATATTTCTTATTATATATATCTCTGCCGCAGAAGGCAGCAGAGCGAGAGAGCGTAGTATGTGTGTATGTATATGCAAAGGGCATATACATTAGAATTGCTATATGAGCCTCTGCTCATGAGCATATATATATATATATGTGAGCATATATATATGTTTGCAAGCGGCAGCCGTTGGCTTGTGAAGCGGTCAAGTGCTGACGCGGCTATTCTCACGCCTCTTGTATATAAGCGGTATATATGTATATATGTCCGATCATCTCAAGTGCATTTATGTTTACATTATTGTATATATTTGGTTGTATATTTACATAGCGACAAAGTGTCACTATGTGTACATTTTAGAGTATTGAGTGCCGGGTATATATATTATTAAATGAGACATACTACATTTCCCTTTTTAAAAAAATAACGTAATATATGTAGTTATTTAATTATTTATTTAATTTTAAATTTAATTTTTTTTTTTTAATATATATTCTTAATATATAAATTTTTGTTTTATTGTTGTGGCTTTATGAAAATAATTAAAATTTTTTTTTTTTTTTTTTGTTGGTTTGAATAAAATGAAAGTGAAATAAATGAACCATTTTTTTTTTTTTTTTTTATTTTAATTTTATTATATTTGGTTGATCAGACCGATTTTATGAACCTTTTAATTATGAAAATTTTTTTTTTTTGTTTTTTTTTTTAGCCTATCTCTATGTACTATTTGTTTTTTATTTTTCTTATTCTTGATAATTATATTATTATTTTTTTCTATACTAATGACCTCAAATGGTCCTATATATGAAGATTCTAGTTTATGACCTGTTTCGTTCTTTAAATAAACTTGGTCTCCTATTTCTATTTTAAAATCTAATACTTTCTTATCATTTTTTTCTTTTTGTTTAATTTTATTGATTTCTAAAAGTATTCGCGCTCTCTTATACGCGTGTTCTAGTCTAAACTTAACTTCCTTAGAATAATCTTCTATATTATATATATATATATTTTTTTTTTTTTTTTTTTTTGTTGGGCTGAGGTAGGAAAAAATGCTTTATGCACCGTCAGTCAGGTCGTCACTTTGACCGGTGTGTCGGACTGCATAGCTGCTTACCGACTAAAAATCCTCCTCTTTTGGGGCTCAAATCCACCTTGGAACCGGGAGTTATCCCGCATTAACCTTCAAGGTGGAACCCCATAGTGTGCTCTAAGTGAGCGTTGCCCTCTGTGTGCCTGCGTCCAGGTCATACTTCTTCCGCCGCAGAATCTTTTCGGCGAAGTCATAGACTTTTTTCCAAGCATCTATGCTGCTGCACATTTGTTGTACTAATGTCTCTACTCTGACTTCACCTACTGTTTCTGCCAGGTCGATTCTTTCTTCCGACCATCTTAAGAAGGTGTGTTCTGCATCATCCATTGCATTTCCACAGTAAATGCAGCTGGATTCGTCAGTTTTCCCCATCTTATTTAGATACTTTCGAAAGTAACCGTGTCCAGAGAGTAGTTGTGTCAAGTAGAATGACGTTTCACCGTGTTTTCTATTTATCCACTTCTCTAGATCGGGGATTATTCTGGCGGTCCATCTTCCATACCTTTCGCATGACCATCTCGCTTTCCACGAGACTATGGTTTGCTGCCGTATGCTCTTTGCCGCCTGCTCTGAGAATTCTCCTCTTTGCCGAAGATTCCATATTTTTTTGCGCTCTTGTGCAAGCAAGTCAACCGGTATGACTGCTGCTATCACAGTCACGGCAGCCCCGGAGACTGTGCGGTACGCCGATGTTATCCTTAAGGCTGCTCTTCGTTGCACAGATAACATCGGCTTTCGCCTTACATCCGCATTTAGGGTGTCCGCCCATACTTCACTGCCATATAGCAATATAGCATTCGTCGCTTCCATGAGGAGTCTTCGTTTTCCTGCCGTCGGGCCGTCAACGTTTGCCATCAGTCTACTCAGAGACCCCGTTGCTGTCGCTGTTTTCCGCGTGGCGTGCTTCAGCTGTTCCCAGAAGGTAAGTTTACTGTCTAGTCTAACGCCTAGATAGTTCACTGTCCTCTGAGTCCTTATCAAGTTTCCGCTTACTCGCATCTCTATTTCGGTTGGGATCTGTTTCCCCGTGAACAGAAGTAATTCTGTTTTATGGGTGGCAAGTTCCAATCCTCGAGAGCTGAGCCATGTCTGTGTGCGGATCATAACTTGGTTAAGTCTCTTTTGGGCCTCTATGGTGTTTCTGGCAGTGATGACGGCTGCGATATCGTCGGCATAGCCAATCAGGAAGGTGTCTTCAGGCATTTCCAGTCTTAAGATGTCGTCGTAGCTGATGTTCCACAGGTCTGGTCCCAGGATTGACCCCTGTGCAGCTCCTCCAGTCACTCTGTACCGTTTCGTTCCAGTCTGTGTGGAGTACAGGAGTATTCGATCCTGCAAATAGCTCCTGATCATATCCATGAGGTACTCCGGTATATGGAAGCGATGCTCCAGGGAAGCAAGCATATCGGTCCACCTTACACTGTTAAAGGCGTTTTTAACGTCCAGCGTTGCTAGCAGAACCACTGGGCGCGAGTATGCATTTCCTCTTTGCGTAGCTCTGGCTGCCTGAACCACTTCATCGATAGCTCCCATTGTGGATTTTCCAGCTCTGAACCCGTGTTGCCTGGGGCTAAGTCCTCCAGCGGCCTCTACTGCGGCGAGTAGTCTGGGTCTTATGAGCTTTTCTAACAGCTTCCCAGCTGTGTTTAGCATGCACAATGGGCGATAAGCCGAGGGTGAGTTGGGATCGCCTTTGCCTTTGCTAATGAGCACCAGTCTCTGTTCTTTCCACTCTTCTGGGAATATCCTTTCTTTTAGGCATGCGTTATACATCCTAAGTAGAAAAGTAGGCCGTCCTGATGCTATCACCTTCAGTATTTCGGCCGGTATATTATCTGGTCCCGGCGCTTTCTTATTCTTCAGGGAGAGAGCTGCAATATTGAGTTCTTCCTCGGTGAAATTTGGGACTGAATCATCGAACTCTACGGGTGCTCGCTCATGCCTCTCGTGGATGTGTGTTGGAAATAGTGTTTCCACTATATGATCCATCGTATCATCATCCACGTTTGGCACTGCTCCGTAGTTTCTCAGCTTCTTCATGACTATCTTGTAGCCAAGTCCCCAAGGGTCTTTGTTTACATCTTTGCAGAGCTCTTTCCACTTGTTATGCTTACTGCGTGTGATAGCAATCGACAGTTCTTTTCTCGCATTCTTGGATGCTAACGCTTCCGCCATGAAATTTCCAGAGCGTCGTGCCCTTGTTAGCCTTCTTCTACATTGTATGCATACTTTCCTTTTTTCTGCAATATCGTGGTTCCACCAGTACGCCTGTCGTCTACCTCCGTGTTTGCTGTGCGTTTTTGGCATCGAAACGTTACACGCTCTTTCCATAGCTGTTAGGCTTCTTTCGACCACTTCCTTCGAGGTCAATGCGCCGTCGAACTGTCCTTCTCGCCTATCTAATTCAGCTAATAATTTACCTGTGTCCACCTTACTTATGTCCCATCTGTGGGAAGTCTTTCTTGGGCATGATAGGGGGTTTTGCTGACTGGTATTCTGGAACTCATATGAGATATACTCGTGATCACTGCCCGTGAAGTCATCGAGTATCTTCCAGTCCTTTATCCGATCCACGATGTGTTCGGATCCAAAGGTTACGTCAGGTATTGTGCCTTCACATCCCGGCCTATGGAAGGTAGCTCTGCTTCCGCGGTTTGCTACCATTAACCCGGACCTAGCGGCCATATCCATGATTTTCCGTCCTCTAGAGTTAGTAGAGGACATTCCCCAATCTACTGCTCGTGCATTAAGATCGCCTGCCAAAATGAAAGGCTGCCGTCGATCCACGAGCAGATCCTCGATTGCATCCAGTTTATTCTGGAAGGTGCTTATGTCATCGCTAGGGGTTAAGTAGCAACTGACTACTGCTATTTCTCTGAAGCGTGCGTAAACATAGCAGTTGCCCGTCTTGCTTTCTAGTGGCCGTTGTCCACTACTACTGGGGATCCATATGGCAGCAGTCTTGGTGTCGTCCTCTAGCCAGACACCGTTTTCTTTTCGCTTGTATTGCTCACTGATGATCACTACATCTATAGCATATTCTGCTACTATCTGTGTCAAAAGTGCATCTGCCGTTTTGCTCCGGTGTAGATTACCTTGGAGAATTTTCAACATTTTGCTGTAGTCTGTCGTGTGCTTGGGCATTTCTGCGATCCCGGCATGTGATCGACAGAAGTACGGCCTGCATCCGTGCAAATGCAGCATTTTGGTGGTTTTTTGCAGTCTTTCATCTTGTGACCTGATTCCCCACATTTAATGCAGATGCCACCACCACTTCGGTCCGGTCCTGTGCAGTTGGTCTGCAGATGACCGACCCCGAAGCATCTGTAACATCTGCGGATGGGTTTACACATCCTGGGCCTAGCCCTGACAAAGCCGATTTTAATGTCTGAGCTCAGCAACGTCTCCGCTAGTTGGCTTTCTAAAGTTACAAAAGCCCTTACTTGCTCTCGACTGTTTGGGGCAGTGACTTTTATGCGCAAGTCCACTGATGAATTATCAAGGACTTGTCGTACTGCCTCAGCCACCTCAGACTCTACAGTTAGTGAGTCGAGATCTCGAATCTCCACTGTCGCTGTAGGTTTTAACTCGGCTACCGTAGCTTGACGGTAGCCTTTAGTTTTTCAACCAGCTCCGGTTGTAACTTTTCCCCTTTGCTCAGTTCTACAAGGAGTGCCCCAGATCGGGTTTTCCTTATGCCTCTCACATTTGTCTTTTCGTCCTGTTGGATTGTGCTGCGTATGTTTCGTAACACATCTACGTAGCTTTGTCCACTTTCAGGTTTTATGAGGACTGCTTCTGTGCGGGGAGGTTTTTTCATCTCTTTTCTCGTTGGTTGTGCTATCAATTTCGGCTTCTCTGCAGGTGCCGAAGTAGTCTTTTCCGCTCTTTGTTTCAAAGCCCCTTTTCTGGTGACTTTTTGCCACAGATTCTGTTGTCCCTTGCAAAGTTTTTTGCCGGGTTCAGACTCTAGGGGGCTAGGGGCCTGTCTCTTTTGTATGGTAGGTGTTTCCACCATTTCCGAGATCCGTGCCTCTCTCTCTGCTGCTGGTTCTAATTGCTTCTGCTTAGTTGCTTCAGCTTCCAGTTTCTTCCAGGAGTTCCTGCAGTGTCCCAGAATATCGAGCAGTTCGTCTAGGTCGGATACCCCGCTTTTAACATCTAGACTGATGTTTTTTTGTTTTGCGACAGCGGTTTTTATACGCCGCAGCGCCTGACGACATTTTAGTATGGCGTCCTCTTCCTCGGCACGGAGTTTTAGCATGTACTCGTGCCTTGGTGAGATTGCCACCTCTGCAGTGGTGCTTGGGGCACCTGCTTCCGCGGTAGCGGTTTTTGGAGTTTCCTCCACACCTTTTGGCGCCTGTGCTACAGGGCTCCTTTGCATTTTTGAGCTTTTGCCAAAGCCCAGTCTTGGGTCCGTGAAACGGGCCTCACTCTCTACTTGTGGTGTTCCACTAATTGTTTTTGTTGTTGTAGGGGTCTTTCGTGATTCCATGTTATAGGGTCCCGACTCCAAGCCGCTATCTTAGATCGGGTGTACAGTCACTCAAGCGATCCTCATGGTTATCTGTGCAAAGCAGGGAGGCCATGCGAGGGTTGACGTTGGTCCTTATGGGAGCCAATGTTCAGAGCCAGGATCTTGCGCAAATTAAGGATATATATCAACTTAAACCTGTACCACCAATGAAAATTCAGTTGGTGACGATCTTCGAACGTACTTGGAGGCCTGCTAGGGCTTTAACGGGACGGGGGCAGCTGCAGCATTGACCTAGGAGCCATTTCCGCAGGATGTCACTCCTGCTTACTGAGGTCCTAGAATGCGGCACCTGTCAGCCCAGGGGCAAACATTTCCAAATCGTGTATTTTTGTTCGTGATCAGAGGTCGGTCGAAGATTTCACTTTAGTAAGTTCCGTCTTTCTGTTTCTTCTACAGTCGCTGCACACATTAGTTCACGATTGGTCGACTGCCCAATCGCTATCCAGTGGGGCCGATCGTGGAGGCTGTGTGTCAACTTGAATTACCAGGGACAAGGATTGCTATTGATGGTCTCTAGATGAGCAACGTAGCGTTGCCTTGTTTTCGTAGCCCCATCCCACCTCTATATTATATATAGGTTCTATGCTATTTACGCTATTAAATTGACTTGGTAGATTGTTCTGTCTACCAAATACTAATTCATATGGACAATAATTGTGAGTTACTGATGGTGTTGTGTTAAAACAATACACGAAATACTGTAACCATATGTCCCAATCAGTTTTATCTACTGATATATATGAACGAATGTACTCATTGAATGTTCTATGACTTCTTTCAACGGTACCTAATGTCTGATGATGGTGTGCTGTAGACGTTATGTTGTCTATTTTTAAATATTTGCACAGATCAGTTATAATAGAATTTTTGTATTCTGTTCCCATGTCCGTAATGAACGTCTTCATTGGACCGTACTTCAGAATAAAATCTTCAAATATAGCTTTGGCAACAGTTTTTGCGGTTTTGTTCGGAATTGGAATGGCTACTAAATATTTTGTTAAATCGCATATTAGCGTAACTGCGTATTCATTGCCATTTTCCGATCGTGGTAATGGACCAATTGTGTCTACTATCACTCTGTCGAAAGCATATTGTGGTGTTTCAGTTATGGTCATTGGTGATCTTGTATGAATTGTCGTTTTCGACATCAGGCATTTTGGACATTTCTTAATGTACTCTTTGATATGACGTGTCATATTTTTCCAATAATAATGTCTTTTTACTTTGGCCAAAGTTTTTGTAATGCCTGTATGACCTCCTTGAATTGGATCGTCATGGTATGTAAACAGTATCGCTTCTTGATCTTTTCTGTTATTTATTACGGTCACCGGCTTGAGTAGCGCTACTCTTATGGTTTTCAATATTTTGTTGCCCATATTTTTGAAAGATTCTATTGAAATTAATTCAAAGATCTTTTCGCTCGGTGCCACTTTGAGTTGGCTGATCCCAAGTATACCGGCTTGCTTTTCAAGCCTTTGGAAGAATTGACCTAAGTCAAGGGTTCCATTGGTGTACAGATCGTCAACATCAATTCTTGCAATAATTTTCTTTCCATGTTTCAAAAAACATGTATTGTTTATTATGTGCAAGGCCACTACTTTTCGTATTTCGTCATTACAAATGACTTCATATACGTTGGGCTTAGAAGCGTTGTCAAGTGTTTGCCTAGGCAAATCTTGAACATTTCCTGCGCAGGAGTTTTTCTGTTTACTTTGAAATCTAGTAGTGACTTTAAGTATTTTTATACCCTGAACCCATTGAAAATGGGAAATCAGGGTATAATGGTTTTGTTAATTATACCCTGAACCCATTGAAAATGGGAAATCAGGGTATAATGGTTTTGTTAAAAGTATGTAACAGGGAGAAGGAGGCGTGGCAGACCCCACAAAGTATATATATTCTTGATCAGGGCGACAAACTGAATCGATTTAGCCATGTCCGTCTGTCCGTCTGTCCGTCTGTCCGTATGTATGAACGCGTCGATTTCTGAAGATATAGAAGCTAGAGACTTCAACTTTTTTTTAAAATGCTCGTATATAGCGCGCGCATATCGAGTTTATCACAAAAGATCGATAACTCATCCCGTTATTTTTTTATCGATCAAAAACCTTATCGAAAACCAGTTATAAAATTATATCTCCTACACCTTTAGAGCTAAAGTCTCCAAATTTTAAATGTAGACTCGACTGCACGTGATAGAATTTCGATTTTTGTTATAATTCACCCCCCACCCCTATATCCACCCCCTTACCCTCATCTCTGTAAAAGGCGTATTTCAAATACTAGAGACTTGAGCTTTGGCAAATATACGCATAGTAATGATAAAACCACATTCTGAAAGTTTCATGAAGAACGTACGTCCACAAAAAAAGTTATTGAACAATTAAGTTCCCATAGTAAGCCCACACTGCAGCCCATGCCTGTTAATGCGTGCGTGCCTATGGGTGTCTATGTATGTGTTTGCGTGTGTGTGTGTGTTTGTATAAGCTGAAAGACACTAAAAATGATTGAAATGGCTGTTGCTCGGAGGGTTCAGGGTATCTCGTAGTCGAGCAGTCTCGACTAGAGCTTTCTTACTTGTTATACCCTGAACCCATTGAAAATGGGAAATCAGGGTATAATGGTTTTGTTAAAAGTATGTAACAGGGAGAAGGAGGCGTGGCAGACCCCACAAAGTATATATATTCTTGATCAGGGCGACAAACTGAATCGATTTAGCCATGTCCGTCTGTCCGTCTGTCCGTCTGTCCGTATGTATGAACGCGTCGATTTCTGAAGATATAGAAGCTAGAGACTTCAACTTTTTTTTAAAATGCTCGTATATAGCGCGCGCATATCGAGTTTATCACAAAAGATCGATAACTCATCCCGTTATTTTTTTATCGATCAAAAACCTTATCGAAAACCAGTTATAAAATTATATCTCCTACACCTTTAGAGCTAAAGTCTCCAAATTTTAAATGTAGACTTGACTGCACGTGATAGAATTTCGATTTTTGTTATAAATCACCCCCCACCCCTATATCCACCCCCTTACCCTCATCTCTGTAAAAGGCGTATTTCAAATAGTAGAGACTTGAGCTTTGGCAAATATACGCATAGTAATGATAAAACCACATTCTGAAAGTTTCATGAAGAACGTACGTCCACAAAAAAAGTTATTGAACAATTTAGTTCCCATAGTAAGCCCACACTACAGCCCATGCCTGTTAATGCGTGCGTGCCTATGGGTGTCTATGTATGTGTTTGCGTGTGTGTGTGTGTTTGTGTAAGCAGAGAGACGCTAAAATTGATTGAAATGGCTGTTGCTCGGAGGGTTCAGGGTATCTCGTAGTCGAGCAGTCTCGACTAGAGCTTTCTTACTTGTTTGTGTTATTTCTTTTAATTCTTTTATAGTGATGCGTGATAGTGCATCAGCTACGAAGTTGTCTTTTCCTTTCAGATACTCGACAGTAAAGTCATATTCTTCCAATTCTAATCTCATTCTTGTTAGTTTCGAGCTTCGATTTGTCATTGAGAACAAATACGTTAACGGTCTATGATCCGTTTTTACAGTGAAATGTTTGCCATAAATATATGGTCTGAAATGTGTAATTGCCCAGTGGATTGCTGCTAATTCTTGTTCTGTTGTTGATTTGTTGCTTTCACCTTTGGTGAATGAGCGTGAAGCATATGCAACTGGGAGTTGTTTATCTCCATAATTTTGTGTTAGTACAGCTCCACAGGCGTATTTACTTGCATCTGTAATTATGCAAAATTCTTTATTGAAATCTGGGTATTTCAATAATGTTGGCTTAATTAAAGCTTGTTTTAAGTAATCGAATGCATTTTGGCATTCGTCGGACCATCGAAAATTGACATTCTTTTTACATAATCTAGTTATGTGCCGTGAATAGTCGGCGAAATTTTTGATAAAACGTCTGTAGTAATTGCAGAATGCAACGAATCTTCTAGCACTGTCCGCGTCCGTGGGGACAGGGTATTTTTCAATGACATCATACTTTTTGTCATCTGGTAAAATACCATTATCAGTACACTTATGACCTAGGAATGTCACTTCGTGCATGAAGAAAGAGCATTTTTCTGGATGCAGTTTAAGGTTATGCTTCCTGCACAAGTCAAAAACATTTGTTAGGTTTTTGATCATGTGCTTTTCAGAACAACCGATGACAATTAAGTCATCCATGTACAAGAAAGCTTGTGAAGGGTTTAATCCAGAAAAAGCTATTGTCATCATTCTTTGAAAAGAATTGGGTGCTATTTTTAAACCGTAAGGTAATCGTGTAAAACGATATGAACCATTGCTGGTCGAAAAAGACGTTAAATTTCTAGAGTGTTCTTTTAACTCTATTTGGTGAAATCCAGACATTAAGTCCAGGCATGAAAAATATTTTGCTCTTCCGAGCTGGTCAAGAATATCGTCGATTCTTGGAAGGGGGAATTTATCGGACAACAGTTTTTTATTAATTTGACGATAGTCTATTACTAATCGCCATCGTTTCTTATCTGAACCTGGTAAACCTTTCTTAGGTACCAGTAATATCGGACTGTTATACTCAGAAACTGAGGGCTATACTATCTTATCAAGAATGAGTTTATCGACTTGTCTGTTTACTTCTTCTTTGTGAGCATGTGGTATTCTATAGTTTTTTATATACACTGGTTCTTTATCTTTCAATCTCAGTTCTTGTTTATAAAAATTATTTGTAGATATTGATTCGGTTTCTAGTCCGAATATATCTGTATATTTTGTGCACAGGTCTGTTAAAATTTGTTTGAATAAATTTGGAAAGTTCTGATTTAGTTTCTTCATGACAGTATTTTGTCTGTCTTCGCTAATTTCTTGGGCTATCTCGTAGTCATTTAGCGTTTCTATTTTTATTTTGTTAAGGTTTATTAATTTAATTGAATTGGTTGTGTTTAATATTCGGACAAATGTATTATTTTTATTGGAAATAGTGTTTCCAATAAAAATTCCTTCTTCAATTTCCTGATTTGGAATTAGAACATTTTGTTCTTTGGAAGTTATATTAATTTGACGGACTACTTCAGCACGAGCTGGGAGTATTGTGGCATTATTATCACATGTGTGTATAATTGGTATATGTATTGGATAATTTAGATTATTTGGCCGTAGTATTAGAGAATCACTTGATGGTGTGAAATCTAATTGGCAAATTTATTTTTTAATGATATCTATACCAATAATGCCATTGCTTGGAATTGGAAAGACATGTTTACCTGTAGATAATTCTACGAATGCTAAACCTTTTGAAAAAACTGAACCTTTACCAATACCTGATATTTGTGTTGAAATATTATTATTTATATTATCAAATATATCTATATTCTCTTTTAGAATTGATATATCTGCACCTGTGTCAATTAGTAAGGTATATGTTTTACCTGTACTTTCATTGTTAACCTTTATAAATATGCTAAAACTGAGATTGAGTGTGTATATTTTGTTACCTAATTGCTCTGAGTATCTGAAGGATTCTGTCCGTTTCCCGAATTGCTTTGGGTAACTCGGACATTATTATTGCTGTTATGGTTACTATTTCTGTCTGAATAGTTGCCTCGGTTGGAATCAGCGATGCCAACCCTCCGTATTTACACGTAGATCTACGTATTTTAAAGGAGATCTACGTACCTACGTATTTTGAGACTAAAACTACGTACTTTTAAAAAATAATGCAAAAATCCTAAAATCTGCAATTTTTGGGTAATATCAATATATCAATATATAATAATAAAGATGATATGATTTATATTGAGTTAACAGCACTAAATTATTATTTCGGTATGTTTACGAATGCCGTTTTCAATGGGTTAGCAGCGCCAAATTGCAAAAAGTGGCATCGCTTACTTTAGAATTGGAGGGAAAGAAATTAATGTGCATGTAAAAAAATGGAATTGTTAACATTTTAACAAGAAAAGGAAAGTGCACTACGATGTGAATTACTCAGCAGCTTGGGAAAAAAGTATTCCTGGTTGACAAGAAGCAGTAGGGGTAATCTTTTTTTTCTTAATTGCAAATCTTGCAAAGCAGATCTCAAATGCTCTTCTGGCAAGAGGGACGTAGAGAAGCATGAAGCTTCTGTTAAGCACAAAAAAAAATTGTGAAGTATGTATAGTATTGGGTTTTATAATTCTCAAGTTTGTGTCGTGTGTCCAAGTGCTTTTTGTGCTCAGTGTTTTATGTTGTTTTTTATATGTTATTTTAATCAGTATTATTGCCATTATTTTACTCTTAGGCATCGATCAACCAACTATACTTTCTATATTGCCAGAGTCGTCAACCTCTAATAAAAATATAGTCCCACAAAAAGCGGATTAAAGGAAAACTTAGAGCCTTCTGACAAACACCTAAAATATTTTAATCAAAACATGTACATATACATTTTTGAAAAACATGTGCATAAATGAATATGTATAATTTGAATAATGCAATTTGCTTTCTAAAACGACAAATGAAATTAATAACAACGAATTACAATACAGTTAATTTACAAATTTAATGGTTTTTTTAATTTCTTTTTATTGTTTTTAAGCTTTTAAAAAAAAAGTACGTAGATCTACGTATTTCAGCAAAATTGTGCTACGTAATAATGCGTAGATTTTGGAGCCTGGCTACGTAATTCTCAAATTTTGACTTGGCATCGCTGGTTGGAATTATTCCTACCTCGTTATAGCTTCTTCCACCTCTATTATTGTTTCTATTGTTGTTATAGTTATTGTTGTTGTTGTAAGAGTTGTGGTTACCGCGGCCATTGCCTCTACCTCTTTGGTATCGGTAACCACCTCCTCTATTGTTGCGACTGTGCTGGAATAACACTGTGCTAGAACTTCCAGTCATTTCAGTGCTGCAATGGATATATTTACCCATTACATCATTGAAAGTGACAAAGTTACCTGCTTCTAGTATTATCCGAAGCTTGTCATGCTCGCAGTTTTTGGTCATGGCAGAGATTGATTCTTTTGTAGAGAATTTCTCTGCATTGTCAGGGTCAAGTCCCTCATCAATATACGCTGCTTCCAATTGCTTCCGCAAATTGTCCATTTCAACTGTATATTGAGATGCTGTTTTTCCTTTTTGTTTATTGTTCAACAATTTGGCTTTTATTACGTCGGGAGATTCTCCTTTTACGTTGCCTTTTAGTATGTTGATTATTCCTGTTATTGTGGTTTCATTTTGAACCTTGCACAGGATCGGGCCAGTTATTTTTGATTTGAGAACTTCGACCGCTATATCCTCTTGATCGCCTTTAGTTCTTTCTACGAGTCTTAAGGCTGTTAGGAATCTATTCAATGATAATTTTTTACCATCGAATTCAGGAACGGAAGCAGATACTTGCTTCACATATTCCCTGTCTAAAGCGACCTGATTTGCCATATTTGTATTTGTTAGTAAATTAGGTTTTGTATCTACTAATTCACTTGTTTTGTCTTCTAGTGTTTCTATGTCACTATCAGATTCAGCGTCGCTTGACTGTATACTATTTAGATTTTTTGGTACTGATATTTGAATGTGTCGTCTATTGGCGACAGAAATTAATCTTGTGTTTAGAGATTTTAAGACTCTTAAACATTTCTCTCTATGTTCAGCTGTAAATCTATTCTCGTACTTATTTACTAGCGTTACTATATTATTGTATTCTCTTACAATTATATCTATATGGTGTATTAATGTGTTCGTTTTTATTACTGCATCTTTATTGATGCATTTGTATGACTTTTCAAATTTATAGCGAAATGCGTCTATGTTTTTCGCTATTTCGTTCCATTCCATTCTTTAATGGAGCTTCACTTTTGTAAACGAACTAACCATATAGTTGCTATTCCCAATATTGGATTGTATTCCTTAACTAATTTAACTCTAACGTATGGCAGTGTGGTTAATACCATTGCGTTTTCTGCTGTATTGCAGTGTATTAATGGACTAAATTCTTCATTAAATGCTTCTATATACTCATTTTCAAACTGGTATATAGATATGTATTCTTTATGCAAGTGTAAAATTCTAATTGCGTTAATTCGAAAATTAGGATAGTTCTCGTAAATATAATCTATTCGATTGACATTCATTGTCTATATCTGATCCAAATGGTTTGCTCTACTTATATATCTCTTCTTTATGATCTTATTGTGTTTTATATATAGAGTCAATAAGAATTGACCAACTGAAGCAATTGTTAAGATCAGAAGTAGAATCCACAATGATTGGATATCATCTGTGTGATCCACTATTTTGACATTATTGACGACATTGGCCGTATTGTCTTTTGACTGGGTATCGTCGCTTCCGAAACAAACCCATTTTGAAGAGAAGAATTAATAATGAAAAAAAAATTTTAGAGAAAAATTTTGTATAACTTATGCTTGCTTTCTACTATTTCATATTACTATCATACTGTTTCATAAAATCGGTGTGAAAAAGAAGAAAAAATTTGTTTTTCTTCAAATTATTTTGAATATTTGTTTTTTTTTTTTTAATGGTTAATTTACTTTGCTTTCATTTAATGAAAATTATTATTAAAAAAAATTTTTTTTTTCTTTTAAAAGAGAAAAGTTTTTGTTTTGCTGCTATTTTCATAGCGCCACAGACATGGAAAATATTAGTGTGTTATTACATACGATTGGCTGACATTTTTTATTTATACAATTAATTGTCCAATCGTGTGGTTTTAGTATATAGCCTAACAGTGATTAGTGTTTTCAAGTTGCACTGTAAAGTGCTTCAACTTGAGGTAGGTCTTATTATAAAGGCAAACAAGGCATATGCATTTCTGCAGCCCGATTGCGTTACTGCGCTCTTTGGCGAAGTTGCTGGTTAATCTTTGCAATCCGCTCCAGTCCTTTTGTTTTTTCCTCGTCTGTTGTGTATGTCTTCAACAGATCCCTTTCTAGGTATCTTTGTTGAAGAAGTTTCCTAATCCTGCCTCCGCGTTTTGTCTTCTTTTTTTCTTTCTTCGCTTGACGTGCCCGGTACTCAGCTATCGTGAGTGGGCGTGGTCCATCGGTGGGATGCACCTCCAACGCTTCTTGGAGTGTCGGTGCGTCCCTTTGCTCGATAGGAGCAGCTTCCTCCAGCGACGTAGATTCGGTGTTTATCATTTATTGCTGCTGCTGAGTTTTTGGTTGGTAGCGGGTTTGCAGGGTGCGTTGTGTTACGTTTTCGGTTGAAAAATTAGTTTAACTTTGCATTTGGCCAATGGAATGTTTTTCACAAATTGGTAATATATGTATATATATTTATATTTTCACGCTACGTACAACACACGTCCCTTCCATATTCGCACACTTCCGCTCTCAACACATATTTTAAAAGTTTTTCTTTGCACAGCTCGTTAATAGTTAATAATTTCTATTTCGCAACACATGTTCGTGACTATGTGTTGCGAAATAGAAATTATTAACTATTAACGAGCTGTGCAAAGAAAAACTTTTAAAATATGTGTTGAGAGCGGAAGTGTGCGAATATGGAAGGGACGTGTGTTGTACGTAGCGTGAAAATATAAATATATATACATATATTACCAATTTGTGAAAAACATTCCATTGGCCAAATGCAAAGTTAAACTAATTTTTCAACTTACGGTCGCCATGTAATAAGAAGGTAAAGACGGGAATGCATCCGTTTAGTTTGTGTTCAGTTTATTGAATAATGTGACAATGAAAATGAAATAAAGTCTTAAGCTAAGATACATATATTTCTTATTATATATATCTCTGCCGCAGAAGGCAGCAGAGCGAGAGAGCGTAGTATGTGTGTATGTATATGCAAAGGGCATATACATTAGAATTGCTATATGAGCCTCTGCTCATGAGCATATATATATATATATATATATATATATATTGTGAGCATATATATATGTTTGCAAGCGGCAGCCGTTGGCTTGTGAAGCGGTCAAGTGCTGACGCGGCTATTCTCACGCCTCTTGTATATAAGCGATATATATGTTTATATGTCCGATCATCTCAAGTGCATTTATGTTTACATTATTGTATATATTTGGTTGTATATTTACATAGCGACAAAGTGTCACTATGTGTACATTTTAGAGTATTGAGTGCCGGGTATATATATTATTAAATGAGACATACTACAAGAGCCGTGGCTTATAACTAGATTAGAACTAAAATTACAATTGTTTGTTGGCTTATTATATGTGGGGCGTTGGAGAGCTTTTGAGCTTTTAGTGGTGAGCTTTTGATCGGACGATATGTATAAGTGAATCTGATTGGTTATTGACAATATGCTGAATAGGCGATCTCACGCTTTTCGGCAGCTAAGGATAAAATTGCTGATCAGGCGTTTTCACGCTTGGGGCTAGTGGCTGTTGGTTACACGTGCAGTGCTTATGCAAGTGTTATGCTACTTGCGGATATAGGGGGAATGAACCCGTTTATGTAAAATATGAGTTTATGAGAAAGAGGGCAAGTGTTTGTTGCTAAGTGAAGCGCTTGTCGCTTATTTATTACGTTATGTGAGGAGGCCGATATATTACTATATATATATATATATATATATATATATATGTAGGATATAACTTTATTTAGTGATAAATGTCTACAATATATTTATTTATTATTATGGATTACAAATTTACACTTATATACGACTTAATTAATTGAACGAAAACGCGATCTTTTCACTTCTTGTGTTCTCTACTTCATTTTCTGTCTTCTCTTTCTTCTTCGGTGCTCTTGACTCGCACGACTTAACAGCTTGACGACTACATTACGACTACCCTGTACGACGACTACATCACCACTCTTCTTCTTCTAAGAACGACTCTTGATCTTGTTCAAAGCTTGCGTTCACTCCGAACTATTCGGCGGTTTATCGACCAGGGATGTTTTAAATTTTACCAATCCCACATATATATATATATATATATATGTTTGATGTTTTGCCTCCTATTTTTATATTTTAACGTAAATTTTCCTCTTTCCTTTATTATTATGGTTTTTTATTTTTAAAATTTTTTTTATATATATATATATATATATAATAATATGTTTTACGTTGAGAGTTTTATAAAAAAAAATATATTATTTCACAACGGAGTACAATTTTATCTTAAAGTTCTTAATTGCGAATACAACTGGATGTTAAAGTGATTTTCAATTGAACTGCACTAGCTAAATTTCGGGGGTCTTTTATACGGCTGGCTTGGAGCTTTTCGTTGCTTAGGCTATGCAGAGCTTTTGGTTTTCAAGCTTTGGACTTTGGATCTTTGGTGAAGTAGGTGGCTTGATCGCTCCTGATTGGTCATTGCCAAATATGCTGAGTATGCAGTTCCCACGAGAAGGGTTCGATGCGTAAATGAGTGGCCTGATCGTTGGTGACTTCTAAATATGCTGAATATGCAGTTCCCACGAGAAGGGTTCGATGCGTTGGAGTGCGACTCGTTTATAGTGGACGATGGGATGATTGTTGCTGAGGCGATTTGTTTATAAGTGGTCGCTAGGGCGATTTGTTTATATTGAGTTATGAAAGGGATCGTGGCTTTGGTGACGTGTTTAAGTGTGGGTGAGTGCTGATGGATATATTACTTCCCCATCCTAAAGAGATTAGCCTGTCCTCAGGCGGAAAATGTAGGGTACAATTGTGGTATGGTTTCTAATGGTGCATGAGTTTCGGGGAGTGGTTGCTCTTCTGGTGTTGAATTACTTGCTGTTATGGCTGTTTCATGTCTTGTGATAATTTTCTTAGATATTGTCTTAAATTTAATGATTACAAATAGTATTAGACTTATAATAGTAATTATAAAAGTTGTAGTGGTTATAATATTGAATGTCTTATTATATTTAGTATTTTCTAAAATTATTTGCTTTGTTTGTAGTAATGATATTGGTTCTGTTTTTATACCCTGAACCCATTGAAAATGGGAAATCAGGGTATAATGGTTTTGTTAAAAGTATGTAACAGGGAGAAGGAGGCGTGGCAGACCCCACAAAGTATATATATTCTTGATCAGGGCGACAAACTGAATCGATTTAGCCATGTCCGTCTGTCCGTCTGTCCGTCTGTCCGTATGTATGAACGCGTCGATTTCTGAAGATATAGAAGCTAGAGACTTCAACTTTTTTTTAAAATGCTCGTATATAGCGCGAGTTTATCACAAAAGATCGATAACTCATCCCGTTATTTTTTTATCGATCAAAAACCTTATCGAAAACCAGTTATAAAATTATATCTCCTACACCTTTAGAGCTAAAGTCTCCAAATTTTAAATGTAGACTTGACTGCACGTGATAGAATTTCGATTTTTTTTATAATTCACCCCCCACCTCTATATCCACCCCCTTACCCTCATCTCTGTAAAAGGCGTATTTCAAATACTAGAGACTTGAGCTTTGGCAAATATACGCATAGTAATGATAAAACCACATTCTGAAAGTTTCATGAAGAACGTACGTCCACAAAAAAAGTTATTGAACAATTAAGTTCCCATAGTAAGCCCACACTGCAGCCCATGCCTGTTAATGCGTGCGTGCCTATGGGTGTCTATGTATATGTTTGCGTGTGTGTGTGTGTTTGTTTAAGCTGAATGACACTAAAAATTATTGAAATGGCTGTTGCTCGGAGGGTTCAGGGTATTTCGTAGTCGAGCAGTCTCGACTAGAGCTTTCTTACTTGTTGTGATATTATTTGTTACATAGATAGTTTGTGTGTAGTCAGAAAGTGTGTTTACAATTGAGATGTTATTTATTTGAAGGCTACAATCATATATTTTAATTATATTATTACCCTGAATATTAATGTTATTTTTATTACAGTTTTGAATGATTTCTGTTTTTGGGTAGTTCCAGGTTACAATAATGTTTGGTTCTATATAGTTGATTTGGTATGTTTTAAATGTTTTGGTGTATTTACATTCTGCTGATTTTTGAGTTATTATGCTACTTATACATTCATTTGTTTCTTGTTTCTTTGTGGTTTTTATATATGCTTTATTATTTAAGATGTAGTAAGTCTCGAAAGTATTTTCTATTAATGTATTATTTTGATTATCTGGGTATGGTAAGATCTTATAAAGTGGTATTTTGCTTATTTTTTTCGGTACATGCGAAATTATGATTATTTCGTTTGTGTCTGATTTAAGCCAAGTAGAAGTCTTTATGTTTAAAATTTTTTCAGAATTTATATTTAACATATGCTGATGCTGTAAAAGTTTGGGGTTGAAAATACCTAGTCTTGTTAATTGCATGCCTAATTCAATATCTTCTATGTATTCTGTGAAATGTTCTATATTGAATATCAGATAATCTAGTTTCTTGTCCGCCTCTTGTGAAGTGGTTAAATTATTGAGCAATTCTATGTTTTTATTTACTGCGTTTATTAAGTAGCTTAAGTCATTGTTTTGTGTTAAATTGTTAATTCTTTGTTCTAATTCTTCTTTGTCAGTTTGGTCTAAAGTGCCAAAAAAGTATTTGTTTACTGTTCCTATTGCATTTATTAAACCTCTTTTGTTTCTTTTAATAATTTGTATGCCATTCATTTGGCGATTTAATTTGTCAATTAAGTATTTTATATGCGTAATGTCTTTAAACGATTCTGTCTCTTTAAGTAGGTTGTTATAAGTATTTTGTATTTTTGTTAAATTTACTGTTAGGTAATGATATTCGTAGTCAGATGGCAAGTCCATGGTTTCTGTTTTGAAAATTAAGTAGCCATTCGGTGCTTCTATTGGGTTGATTTCGATGCTTTGATTGAGGATGGGAGATGCCATTGATAAAACTGATAATAGTAATATGGTGATTTCTGAAATTAATTGTCGTATTTACTTTCGTTAGTCTTTTTCTTTCGTTTGAATTTTGATTTGTAATGTGTGGTTTGTCGTCCTCTATTAGTTTCTACGTAATGTTTTTCGTCAGTTTGTGTTATTTGTCCTGTTTTCTTAAATGGTGTCGTCGTTTTAGTTTTAACTAGTGGAGCGTGTTTGTAGTCTGTGTCTATTTCGAAGTCGATTCGGTTTTTGTTGAGATTTTTGATTTGGTTTATCTTGTTTGCTTGTGTGTCATATTCGGGTGTACCTGCGTATATAAATATGTCTGCTGGGGTTCTGTTCGTTGTCAAGTGTTTTGTCTTATGGTTATAGATGTATAGAATGGTTTCGAATTTCGTCTGTTTGTTTTCTATGTCGGATTCTGTATTAATAATTCTAAGTTTTTCGTTAATCGTTCGGTGGAATCTTTCTATGTCTGAAATACCGTTTTTGCTAGTGGTGATATTGATTTTTACTTTTTCGGATTGTAGCCAAGCTTGGAGAGCTGCGCATATAAATGCTGAATCTTTGTCTGCTTTTATTTCGATGGGCTTTCCCATGTCATTGAAAATTTTTATGATTGCTCTTTTGGTTTCGAGCCAATCACGACTGTTTACTTCTACTAAGTTTCCGAATTTCGAATATATGTCAATGCAAGATAAAAATTGTTTGTTGTCAATTAAATAAAAGTCCATGACGTATCTGTCTCTGGGATTGTATACTTCTGGGGTGATTTCAAAGGTCAGTTTTGTGTTTCTATTTTCAGCTTTAGATAGATTGCAGATTTCGCACTCGTTAATGATGTTTTGTATTAGATTTTGGTGGTCTGGAAAGTAATATTTTTCTCTGAACCAGTTGGTCGTTTTTGTAATACCGGGGTGGAGTAATTTCTTATGATTTGAAAGGATTATTTCTTTAAATTCTGCAAAAATGAGGATATCTTGTAATTTTGTTGAAGTTCTTAATGTTTTCGTTTTACTATCGGGGTTTATAATTTCAGCGTAAGCTTTTTGGAATATTGGGAAGTCTGAGAAGTGATGAAAGCATAAGGCATTATTTTTTAAACAAAGATATTCTTTAATTATGTTTTTGGCAAATGTATCTGTCATTTCTATGTATGTTATTTTTATTTTTGTTTTATGGAAATAATGTATTATGTCGATTTTGTCTTCGTTACCTTTTATGAATTCGATTTGTCTATTATATAAGTTTAAAGGTCTTTCTGAAATAGGTATTAAGTCTTGATTGTCTTCTTGAGCACTATGAATGGTTGCTCGGGAACTGTTAATTTCTTCTCCTAAAAGATTTTCTTCTAGTTTAATTCTAGAGAGGGCATCTGCTACGTGGTTTTCTTTTTTTCCTGGTAGATATTTAATAGTATAGTCGTATTCGTTTAATTTAATCTTCCATCTTTGTAATTTCATGTTTGGTTCTTTAATATTGTGTAACCATACTAGTGGCTTATGATCGCTAAGGATTTGGAATTTTCGACCGAAGAGATATGGTCTGAAATATTTGGTAGCCCATACGATGGCTAATAGTTCTTTTTCTATTGCTGAATAATTAAGTTCGTGATCATTTAAAGTTCTACTTGCGAAACAGATTGCTTTGTGGTCCTGTGAGAGGACTGCTCCTATAGCCACATTACTTGCGTCTGTGGTTAGAGAGAAAGTTTTGTTGAAATCTGGATAGCTGAGATGAAATCTTGGTTAGTTATATCAATTTTGGATTCCTTTTTCAATCCTAGAGTCAGTGGTTTTGCTATTTTGGCAAAATTTGGAATAAACTTGCGGTAAAATCCGCAAAGACCTAGAAAAGATTTAATTTCTTTAGGTGTCTTGGGAATTGGAAAATTTATTATAGCTGCTACTTTATCGGGATTAGGTTTGATTCCTTCTGTTGTTATTATATGTCCTAGGAATTGTGTTTCCTTTTTTAGAAATTCGCATTTGTCTAATTGGAGTTTTAAGTTGGCTTTGCGTAATCTGTCGAATACCTTTTTTATGGAAGTTAAGTGTTCATCTAGTGAAGTTGAGAATATGATTATGTCATCGAGGTAAACTAGACAGTCTTTGAAGATTAAGTCTTCTAAAAGGTTATTCATACATCTTTGGAAGGTTGCAGGGGCGTTTTTTAACCCGAAAGGCATGCGAGTGAATTCATAATGCCCTTGTTTTGTTGAGAATGCAGTTTTTGCGATTGATTGAGGGTCCATTTGAATTTGTTGGGACCCTTTGCTAGATCAATAGTGGTAAAATATTGGCACTTGCCAAGTTTATCTAGGATTTCGTCCATGACGGGTATTGGATATTTATCATCTATTGTGACTTCATTAAGTCCACGATAGTCAATGATTAAACGATATTTTTTTTCTTTGGAAGCGTCCTCTTTTTTAGGTACGATCCATATGGGTGAACAGTAGGGTGAATTAGATTTTCTAATGATTCCCTGTTCTAACATTTCATTAATTTGTTTGTTGACTTCTTGGTCAAGAATTTGAGGGTGTCTATAAGGGTATTTTATGTTTGATTGTACTAGTAAAGGTCAAATTTTCACCTTTTCTATACTGAATGTCACTATAGTCGTGAAGTATTTTTTTAAATTTATTTGTTTCTTCTGGATTTAGATGATCCAGTCTGTATTCGTAATTTTCTTCAATATTATTATTTATTTCGTACGAAAATAAGTCGTACTCGAATTCTGTTGGAGGGTAAGGGGTTTCATTGGAAATTTCTTTATTGTATTTGAATTTGAACGTGTAGTTCCCTATGGTTATATTATCTTCTGCGTAGTTAATGATGGCTTTGGATGCCGAGAGGTAATTTCTACCTAATAGTATATCGTAACTGTCTGAGAAGTTGTGACAATAGAATTTTTGTTTAGTGGGGCAAAGTTTGCTGCTTGCGAATGAAACGCTTTTATTGAGTTCTATTATGCCTTTTATGGTTTGGACTTTTAGATGTTCTTTAGTTTCTGGGAAGTTGAAAAAGTTTTTATTAATATGGTTTATGGAAGAACCTGTGTCTATTATGCATTTAAGGGGTGTATTATTTAACATGAGTCTGATGTAGGGGTTTGTTCGATTGGTGTTATCGGTCTGGTTTGATCCGAGGCAGATTGATGAAAATTTTCTGACCAATCCATTTTAGTCTGTCCGCTATTGCTTTCTCTAATTCGTTTCATAGGTTGGTTAGGGAAAGGATTTTGAGTTTGAGTAGTCTGTCGATAGTTTAGAGGATTTTGTTGCGTTTCGGGATTTAATTTGTTACGGAACTCAGTATAAAGTTGTTGGTTAGTAGGATTATTCTGTCCTGCTGAAGTGGATTGATAGTTATTTTGTCTGTAATTCATTTGATTTTGGGTTGGTTTATAATTTGTTTGAGTTTGGTTTTGTTTAGAATAAGTTTGGGAATCGGTTGACTTCGAAGAGTACTTGGGTTTGTCTGCGAAACTATTTTCATATAACCCCTCTCTTTGGGCTACTTGTTTTAAATTAGACACTGTTGAAATATCGAACTTCGCTAAGGTCATATAGAGCCTATCTGGTAACTTTCTAGTAATAACTTCTTTTACAGTATTGTTCATTGCATTTATATAGAGTGTAGCATTGGCTTGATCACCTTTTAACGTTAACTTGTTTACAATTATGAATGTCTTATGTTCTAATTCTTCAATGAACTTACGAAAGCTTCCGTTGAAATTGGTGTTGTACAAACGTCGTAGAAGTTCCTCGCAAGGTGTATGAGTTTTGAACTCACTAATCAAGGCGGATCGAAGACCAAGCCAACCTGTGGCTTGTGTGAGTTGGGACGCTCGTTGTGCTGCTCCAGTTAGTAGCATCTCGATGGTTCCATACATTAAGCTATGCTGACGGAGGTCCTTTGTTGGATAGAGTTGCATTATGTAATCGATACGTCTGATGAAACCACTTAATCCATTGGTGTCGCCGTCGAATGTAGGCACCTGCCTTAGAAGAGTTAGGGCCTGATTGAGATGGGTCTCCGACAATTCCAGAGTCATGGTAGGGCCGTTTAATTGGTTCTCAAGTACTTGTTTGTTTTTGGGATCGAGAGATATGTAAGTCCCGGACACAAATGTTATGTAGTGGTTGATGTCCACTACGCAGAACTTCTAAATAGTCCAGCGGGTCTATATTTTAACTAGAAGTCTGGTTGCATACGCGATAGGTCACGTAGTACTTTAGCGGATTAGTAATGATGATCTTAATTATTCACCAAACTAATCCTACCGGCTGCGCCAATAATATGTTTTACGTTGAGAGTTTTATAAAAAAAATATTTTATTTCACAACGGAGTACAATTTTATCTTAAAGTTCTTAATTGCGAATACAACTGGATGTTAAAGTGATTTTCAATTGAACTGCACTAGCTAAATTTCGGGGGTCTTTTATACGGCTGGCTTGGAGCTTTTCGTTGCTTAGGCTATGCAGAGCTTTTGGTTTTCAAGCTTTGGACTTTGGATCTGTTGGTGAAGTAGGTGGCTTGATCGCTCCTGATTGGCCATTGCCAAATATGCTGAGTATGCAGTTCCCACGAGAAGGGTTCGATGCGTAAATGAGTGGCCTGATCGTTGGTGACTTCTAAATATGCTGAATATGCAGTTCCCACGAGAAGGGTTCGATGCGTTGGAGTGCGACTCGTTTATAGTGGACGATGGGATGATTGTTGCTGAGGCGATTTGTTTATAAGTGGTCGCTAGGGCGATTTGTTTATATTGAGTTATGAAAGGGATCGTGCCTTTGGTGACGTGTTTAAGTATGGGTGAGTGCTGATGGATATATTACTATATATATATATAAAAATTTTTTTAAAATAAAAAACCATAATAATAAAGAAAATAAGAAAATTTACGTTCAAACATAAAACTGGGAGGCAAAACATCAAAGGCTGCTGATAATACAGCAAATGTGGTCAATGTCGTAGAAGTCATGGATACCACACCCCATCTGGAAACGCATACACTGCTACTAGCTCTGTTGGCGGCCTTAACGTCCTTAAATATGTTATTGTACAAGCGTACGTAAGAAATGGTATCTGAGTCGTGCAAACGATCTAGATAAAGTTTAAAATACGAATATTATCTGACATATTGTAGAATTCGCCAAATAAAATAGTTCTTAATTCGAAATGTTCTAAAATGATCGGAAAAATATATGATATTTATAACAAAGACCCGAATTTTAGAATAAACTCGTTGAGAATATTACAACGGCATTTCGAATTCATTACAGTATCTAATTTCGAAAATGAATATATAGATACATTTGAAAGTATCGCAAGCCCGCTATTTTGCCTAACGCAAATAGAAAAGGGCAAAGCACTTAGCACATTACCTTATGTAATGGTTAAAACCATAGTTGAGGAACATCCAATACTTGGTTCAGCTACGATACTACTTGTACGATTGCATCGATAAGATGGAGTCATAAACAAAAAAAAAAAAAACGAACTATAATTGATGGAATGGTCAGAAATTGTGACCAACATCAAACAACTACGTGTAGAGTTTGACAAATCGTTTAAGTGCCTCAATAAGAGCGCCTCGATAACAATTCAAACAAAAATAAAACATATGCAAAATTTGGTTGAAATCTATAACAACATTCTTCAGATAGTTTGTGATAACATACCAAGACTTACGCAACTGCACCACACTCAAGTGACTGATAGATATATTCGTACCGAATATTCTTAATACGCCCGCTACTTTACAATTATTGTGGGTGAGGGGGTGGATAGAAGGGTGGGGGTAAAATTGAAGAAAAATCGAAATTCTATAACGTACATATCAATCTACATTTAAAATTTGGATACTCTAGGTCTAAAAATTTAGGATATAATTTTATAACTGTCTTTCGATAAGGTTTTTTATCGACAAAAAAATAACGGTATGAGTTATTGATTTTTGGTGATAAACTCGATATGCGCGCTGTATATACGGTCATTTTAAAAAAAGTTGAAGTCTCTAGCTTCTATATCTTCTGAAATCGACGCGTTCATACATACGGACGGACGGACAAACAGACGGACAGGGCTAAATCGACTCAGTTCGTCGCCCTGATCAAGAATATATATACTTTGTGGGGTCTGCCACGCCTCCTTCTCCCTGTCACATACTTTTAACAAAACCATTATACCCTGATTTCCCATTTTCAATGGGTTCAGGGTATAAAAAATTGAGACTTAAAGACGATGAACCAGTATACGTGAAAAATTATCGATGTCCGCCAAATAGAGGAAATCCAGCGCCAAGTTGGAAAGTTAATTGAGCAGAATATTGTTGAACCGTCTGTTTCATCCTATAATAGCCAACTTTTATTAGTTCCCAAAAAAGCCCTTCCGGGCACTGAAGAAAAATAATGGCGATTAGTAATTGACTATCGCCAAATAAATAAAAAATTGTTGTCCGATAAATTTCCACTCCCCAGAATTGACGATATCCTCGATCAATTGGGTCGAGCAAAATATTTTTCATGCCTCGATTTAATGCCAGGCTTCCATCAAATTGAACTTGAGGAAAACTCAAGAGATATAACGTCTTTTTCAAGAAACAATGGTTCGTATCGCTTTACGCGATTACCATTTGGTCTAAAAATAGCATTCTCAGGTCTAGAGGCCAACAAGCTTTACTTTACATGGATGATTTAATCGTCATTGGTTATTCTGAACAACATATGATTAAAACCTTAACAGATGTTTTCAATGTTTGCAGAAAACATAATCTGAAACTACATCCAGAAAAATGCTCATTTTTCATGCACGAGGTGACATCTTACCAGATGACAACAAATTTGACGTCATTAATAATTATCCTGTCCCTACGGAAGCAGATAGCGCTAGAAGATTCATTGCATTTTGAAATTTTATAGACGTTTTATACACAACATCGCCGAACATTCACGGCACATAACAAGATCATGTAAAAAGAATATCCCATTTGAATGGACAACGAAGTGTGAAAAAGCATTCCAATATCTGAAAAATAATCTTGTTCAACCAAATCTACTACAGTACCCTGAATTTAGCAAAGAAATTTGCATAATCACAGATACAAGCAAACAAGCATGTGGTGCAGTTTTAACTCAAAACTATAATGGACACCAGCTCCCAGTTGCATATGCATCAAGAACATTCACTAAAGGTGAAAGCAATAAAAGTACTACAGAACAAGAACTAGCAGCAATACATTGGGCAATAACACATTTTCGACCATATATTTATTGGAAACATTTCACAGTTAGAACGGATCACAGGCCTTCAACATATCTATTTTCTATGGTAAATCCAAGCTCAAAATTAACACGCATGCGACTGGAGCTCGAAGAATACGATTTCACAGTAGAGTATCTGAGAGGAAAAGCTAATTTCGTGGCGGACGCCTTATCTAGGATAAAAATATCCGAATTAATTGATATGAACAGAAAAGTCCTGAAAGTCACTACCAGGCAACAAAGTAGACAAAACAATATCTGCGCAGATAAAGAAAGACTGTTGCCAAGGCAAAGTCTAAAACAAGCTTCTAAGCCCAACGTATACGAACTTCGTATGGTTACAGTATTTCGTGTATTGCTTTAACACAACACCATCAGTAACTCATAATTATTGTCCATATGAACTTGTATTTGGAAGGCAAAGTAACCTTCCAATACATTTGAATACCGAAGATGTAATTGAACCATTATATAATATAGAAGATTATGCAGACTAGAATATGCGCATAAGAGAGCTCGAATACTTTTCGAAAAACATAAAATTAAACAAAAAGACATAAATGATAAAAAACTATTAGACATTAAATTAAAAACGAAAAAGGTCATAAGCTAGAACCTGCTTATATAGGACCATTTGAGGTCACTAGTATAGAAAATAATAATAATATAGTTATAAAAAACACAAATAATAAGAATAGAACACAGAAAGTTCATAGGGATAGACTAAACAAGTAAGAAAGCTCTAGTCGAGACTGCTCGACTACGAGATACCCTGAACCCTCCGAGCAACAGCCATTTCAATAATTTTTAGTGTCATTCAGCTTAAACAAACACACACACACACGCAAACATATACATAGACACCCATAGGCACGCACGCATTAACAGGCATGGGCTGCAGTGTGGGCTTACTATGGGAACTTAATTGTTCAATAACTTTTTTTGTGGACGTACGTTCTTCATGAAACTTTCAGAATGTGGTTTTATCATTACTATGCGTATATTTGCCAAAGCTCAAGTCTTTAGTATTTGAAATACGCCTTTTACAGAGATGAGGGTAAGGGGGTGGATATAGGGGTGGGGGGTGAATTATAACAAAAATCGAAATTCTATCACGTGAAGTCGAGTCTACATTTAAAATTTGGAGACTTTAGCTCTAAAGGTGTAGGAGATATAATTTTATAACTGGTTTTCGATAAGGTTTTTGATCGATAAAAAAATAACGGGATGAGTTATCGTTTTTTAGTGATGAACTCGATATCCGCGTGCTATATACGAGCATTTTAAAAAAAGTTGAAGTCTCTAGCTTCTATATCTTCAGAAATCGACGCGTTCATACATACGGACAGACGGACAGACGGACAGACGGACATGGCTAAATCGATTCAGTTTGTCGCCCTGATCAAGAATATTTATACTTTGTGGGGTCTGCCACGCCTCCTTCTCCCTGTTACATACTTTTAACAAAACCATTATACCCTTATTTCCCATTTTCAATTGGTTCAGGGTATAAAAATAATCAATTGATCAAAATTAAACGATATATATATATATATATATATATAGAAATACTAACGTATAATTACGAAAATTAAAATTGAACAAGTAAGAAGGCTCTAGTCGAGACTGCTCGACTAGGAGATACCCTGAACCCTCCATGCTGCACACATGCATACACATGCATCCACTCCCACGCATAGGCCCGCGCTCTGCTAACTGCGCAGTAAGCAGCGACTGCACTTGGGCTGCGCTGCAGTGTGGGCAATATTATGAGAATTTATTTGTTGAATAATTTCGTTTGTAGACGTACAATCTTAATGAAACTTTCAGAACGTAATCATAATGTGTAAATGTGTGTACATTCCAAAGCACAAATACGAATTGTGGGCGAAGGGGGCGTGATATCCAAAATCTGTAAATTACAAAATGTGTGTATTCACCAAATGTATATACACAGTGAATGTGAAGTCTCTATGTTTAATAGTGTTCAAATTAGGCTGAAAAAACAATATCAATTTATTGATTATCCTCGATAAAAAAGATATCGAATGAGTTATCGAAAAAGTATGATAAACTCGTACTGCGTATGGTATACACGAGTCTACATACAAAATTTCAGCTCTCTAGCTCTTGTAACTTCTGAGATCGACGCACTCATACGGACGGACGGACAGGGCTAAATCGACTCAGCTCATCGTCCTGATCAAGAATATATATACTTTATGGGGTCTGCGATGATTCCTTCTGCCTGTTACATACTTTTCACAAAACCATTATACCCTGATTTCCCATTTTCAATGGGTTCAGGGTATAAAAAAAAACAAAAATTCCTTTTTCCTAATATATATCATATAATACAAAAAAAAACTTTTATGAAAAAAAATTATAAAACAAAAAAATTTTATATATATGTAAACACCTAAAATATTTTGTCTTAAGAATACAACATAACGTATAACCATATAGAAACAAAAATAATAATAATAATTTTTATTTTAAATAACTACATTATATTACGTTATTTTTTTGAAGAGGGGAGGTGTAGTATGTTGTATGTCATATAAGCATATGCTGAACAGTATTGTAGTGTATATAATATATGAAGTTGACATATGCCCAAAATATAAGTAAGAGTATCATGCTCACAACATAGCAACACTTTGTTGCTTTATTTATATTACAACAGCTATACATAAGTGCCGTAATACGATCGGTCACTTATGTACAGACCAGCTTGCAGCGTGGGATCTGCAACGTAAGCATTGTTACGCTCTTGTCCACGCCGCAGCTTAAACGCTAAATGTATATGCCTTCTGCATATGCATACAAACATATATACACACATACAGCATGCTATATACTCCCATTCTGCCGCTGCTATAAGCGACAGAATTCTTTATGTAATTTAGGTATTTTAGGCTAAGACTTTATTTGAATAAAATACGGAGAGCATTCGCTGTCCAGATCTAAAGCCAGATAGACGTTTGTTTTATTATCAGGGAAAGCTAAAACCTCTGAAGATGAGAGTAGAATTTTTAACTCTTCAAACGCTTTCAAAAATGACTCATCTAGTTCGATGGGAACTTTCTTCGATTGGGAAGCTTTGACTCCCGCGCCCTCACTTCTTGTCAAGTTGGCTAGAGGCTTCGCGATTTTTGCATAATCCTGGATAATCTTCCTATAATAGGAAGTCATGCCAAGGAAGCTCTTTAGGTCATTGACATTAGAAGGCGATGCAAGTGTCCTAATAGCTTCCACCTTCTTGACATCCGGTCCTATACCATCGCAGGTCACGATGTAGCCCAAGAACTTGACCTGAGTAGACAAGAAATGGGTCTTCTCGAGGTTAACTTTCAAATCCACTTCACGAAGCGTTTTGAAAATCTGTCGCAAATGTTTCCAGTGATTTTCGTAGCTATCGCTGAAGACGATTATATCGTATATAAACGTAGCATATTTTACCAATAAATGGCCTGAGCACATCGTCGATCATGCGCTGAATTCCGCAGGCCGAAAGGCAATCGAGTGAATTCGCACTTGCCGTTGAAAGTCGAGAGTGCTGTCATTGGCATGTCGGTTTCTTTCATTAGTACTTGATTACTGAAGTCAGGTCAAGTGTGGTGAAATACTTTACCGTGCCAAGACTAGCCAACGTTGAAGTATTGTCAGGTATGGGATACGTGTCTGGTATAGTTACCGCATTAAGGCGATTGAAATCAACCACCATGCGATACTGTTTTTCCCCGTTAGGTTTCGGTTTCTTAGGAACCACCCAAATTGTAGAATTATAAGGGCTCTTAGATGGTCGAATTATACCTTCTTTTTCTAACTCCTTAATCTTACTCTCTTCCCTCATATGGGCTGGTTAAGGGTAAATCTTTGAGTAAATGGGCTCTTGAGTCGTGCCGTCTTGACAGTATGGCCTGGGGCGAGAGGTTGAAAAACATCTGCAAACTCATCGAGCAAAAGGTCAAGCGCTTTCCGTATTTCCTCTGAATGTATGTCATCAAGTAGGATATTTAAAGATCGCGATTTCTTAGGAAACAACGGAATCCTCACACCTGGCTCTATCGTGATAAGATCCCGTTTCCTATCTATGACCGCATTCAATTCTCTGAGACTGTCGTCGCCTATAAAACCGTCGAACGCCTACAAGCCAGGAAGCACGTACCTACTGAATCGAAGAAAGAACCTGTTAACTGTTGTTTAACTGGATACTACCACCTGCGGAATGTACCAGAAAAGGTCTAGCAAGATCGGTGCACCCGGTGGCTATTTTAGGGCAAATAAAATTCTTGTTCTCTCCAGTATCTATTAGAAACTGAAGCTTAGCCCCATCACTCGTACCATACTCTATATATTGAGCACTAGAGAGGCCTTCGTCATAAAATTTACCTGCCCCTCGTCTAACTGTGCCAATTGTTCACCAGTCTGGTCCGACTCATCCTCTAGTGATGAGTGTCCGGGCAGACTAGCTTCGCCTGCTTGATCAGACATCTCGTAAGTTGTCGCCATATAGGCATGATTACCTGTTTCTAAAGTGTCCTCATTATTGTATGAACACGGGGCTTCGCTATAAGCCTCTAAATGGTAAAGTCGTTGCGACTTCTTAAACAAGTTGGCGTATTCGCTGGGGGGTTTTTTGACACCTGGCGTTGTCACGTTCGACCTCTGGGAGTGCCCTGACTGGTTAGGGTCCAGTTTCAATGCAGCTCTTGCCGGTTGTAGTCCGTATCTCGGAGTGAAGAGTGGTCGAGGATGGGTATCGTTGTTAACGTATTCATATCCTTGCCGTTGCACTACATAGCTAATATTCCCAGAATTCGGCAAGGGTCGCAGATGACGGAATCCACCATTCAATCCACCTATGAAAACACTTAGCGCTTTCCTTTTGTAGATACCCGTCAAAATAGATGAAGCTTCGGCCGGGTACGAGCCACTATTTACTTTACCCATCATCAGGGAGAAATGATCATACACCTTGTTAAAGAATTCCTTAACACTCATTGTACCTTGGGTCATTCTACCCAACTGAGCCTCCAGCAAATCTAAGTTGCGTTTGTCTGCGTAATGCAGGGTTAACACGCGCTTAGCCTCTGGCCAGTTATCGTCTGACACCTCCTGAGAAATGAGAACGATGGTAGAAATATGGAGATTGAAGTTAAGTTTACAGTCAAAGAGCACACCAAGATCTTTGAGTGTATAGATGCGTCTTAGGGAAATGTTGCTAATTTTATAATCAGCAATTAGGGGAACGGTACGACTGAAGGTCATTGTCATACACTTTGAACAATTTAAGTCCAGCTGGTTTGCCACACACCAAAGTTGAAATGCATTTAGGTCATCTTGAAGGTGATGATGACCATTTGCATTGGAGTAGGGAAGGCAAAGTTTGACATCATCAGCATACATAAATATGGTAGAATGTGAGATACAGCTAGGAAGGTCATTTATGAAAAAGGGAAAAGAGCAATGGACCCAAATGGCTACCCTGAGGTACACCAGACGATACAAAGATCTCTTTAGACATAGCTGTTCTCAGCAAGACTCTTTGGGTTCTACCCATTAAATAGGAAGAAATCCAAGACACAAGTCTAGGTGAAAATCCTAAGCGTTCAAGCTTAAGAATAAGTATGTGATGATGTACAGAGTCAAATGCTTTACTGAAGTCAGTATAAATAACATCAGTTTGCATTTTTTTAGCAAATCTGTCATTAATGAGCGAAGTAAACTCAAGTAACTTAGAGGATGTTGATCGATTTTGAACAAAACCATGTTGAGATGGTTGAATAATCGATTTGCAAAAATGCTGCAAGGCCGACGTTATTATTTTCTCAAATAACTTCGGAATAGCAGATAATTTGGCAATGCCTCTATAATTGGAATATCAGATCTTCCACCTTTTTTATATAAGGGAATGATAAAAGAATCTTTCCAAATTGACGGGAACACAGAAGTATCCAAGGACAAGTTAAACAATTTTAGTAGATGTGACTGAAGAGAAACACTGCACTCTTTAATCACATCCTAATGGCTGCAGCCAGAGAGGCTGCAGTAACTTTAGGAGCATTTATAGACCCAAATTCAGGAAGTGAATATGGATATGAGTTGCTGTAGAGATCAGCAGAAGAATAAGTGGATTGAAAAAAATCAGCAAATAGATCAGAGGAATCCTGGTCATTGCAAGTTTTTACACCACCAAGGACAAATGAGGATGGCAAACCAGAAGATTTACGCTTCGAATTAACAAATGAGTAAAATTGTTTAGGATCTCGATAATTCTCATAACAACTAGAATTTAAAAGATTGAAATTTAACTTGGCAATGGAAAATTTGGACCAGTCAACACTTGAACCAGATTTTTTATAATTTCTGAAACTTTTTTTTTTTTTAATTTTTTTTTTTTTTTGGATTAATTAATTAATTATTGTCAACCTCCAATTGAAATTGACACGAGGTTCGAAAAATGACGGGGAAGAACCAGGAAGAAACCCCAAGGTATATAGTAAAGAAAAAGAAAAATTTTAAGGTTTAAGTTTGACGACATCGTTAACCTTCTCGTAGTGATAACCGGCGGGAAGGAAACGACAATAGTCGGAGAAGGTAAAGGTGTTTTGGGCTCCAGCAGATAAGACGCCTTGACGTCCGTCCGAATCTACTTCCACACGGATAGTATCGATCATAACGATATGATCGTTTATCCAAGCACGATCAAACAACACGACTGGTTGACTGGTCTTGTCAGTCACGGCTTTGGCGATAGTCAGTTGTTTGGCGATGGTGTAGCGGACGAAGTTTTCGACGTTGGACATGATGTTCAAATTCAAAATTCAAGACAAAATGACCTTCACAATATATAGCTTTTGGAATTCTTTGGGATTGTTTACAAGGTACAAAATGGAATCTATGAGCATAAAGTGTTCAGTGTACTCTGTTTTATATCTCTCTGTGATTGCGTTATTAAGAGAAAATTCCATTAGTACATTGTTTAAAGGGGCTGTGACGTCCTTCATAGATGTTCTGTACTCTTCAACGTGGTCGTTATTTCGCAAGTCACGTCTACCCATTTTCGTGACAATCCGTATCGGGTCGGGAACCACATAAATGTAGGGTCCGGACTGCAGCAAAAACTTCCCACAGAAGTAAGGGTACTTCAGGGTCGCTAAAGTTTTTGCCTCGAAGTTGAAGAGGTCGGCAAAAATACCAGCGGTGTTGTACGAGATGTTGTGACCGAACAACAAATGGTCATCACCGGCATAGACACCGCAAACTATGTTATTTGGGTCGTAAACAGCGACGCATGCGGCTTGGTTGATAATGGTATTTCCGAGGAAAGTACTAGCATCACCGGATCTACGTTGAAAATCAACAACAGCGGTGAAACCAATTTCAAATATCAGATAGTACGTCGGCATGCTTTTGTCGTACTTTCCGATATCATTCTCGACCCTTTCACAAGAGAACAGCGTTTGGGCGTCGAAACGTGAATTCAGTTCCGTTTCAAATTCATCTGGTGACATACCCGTGTAAAAGATGAATTTCGGATTCATTACGGACAACAAACGATTACGCAATTCAACAAATATAGGACAAAATATAATATTTACATCCTTCGGTTGGAAAGCGATTGTTTGTACGCTTTGGTACTTAAAAGCGTCCGAATTGGAACTGGGCGCCTTAGCAGCTTGTTTTATCATGTAGCTAAAGACGTTATAAACACGAGTCTCGACGGGTTCAACGGACTGGGACAAGAATCGCAAGATTTCTGGATTGTCTTGAGTGGCAATCCAGTTATCAAGGGACTCTACGGACGGTTTGATCGGGTAGTTGACAAAGTCCTCAAACAAGGCCTTATTGTCAATGACACTTTCGATGTAGTTCTCGAGCAAAAGTTCGGCAATGTATTGCGGTGGATAACCTACCGCAAGTTTTGGAACATTGCCGTTTCTTTTTGCAAAACCGAGAATGGTTTCCAGTTGGGTTGCGGGGCGGCGAGCGGACATCATTGTTCTCAATGTGGGACGTAGAGAATCGAACAGTGGAGCGAGATAATTCGCTCGATCGGCATCGATAACGATATCACTAATTGCCAGTTTGATGTCGGAGTTCTGGACGATTTCGGAATCAAAAGCATATTCGATACCTATGGCTGCTGGAAATGCCATGTCGTACCAGTGTTGCAAGTTAGCAATTGAACAGGACCTATTATGGATAGATCTCGGCGCAACAACTTTTGGAAAGGGTAAAGGATCAGGAACGGACGGACAAAAGATCTGGGTGACGTGATCCACAGATTGCAGCAGTTCTTCAGAGTCGACGTAACGGACTTTTCCCTTCTTCAAAGAAGCCAGTAACTCGCTGAAGAATGTACCAATTTTGTAGGGTAGAATAGGTACTTTTACGTCGTTACTCTGCAATCGTAGGGCATGCTGAACGTTCAGGTCCTGAACAGGACCTTCGATACGCTTGTGTTTGTCCGGTGGTGGGATAACATCCTGGGTCTTGTCTGTTGACTTCGTTAGTCCAACTGACTGAGCACAAGCTGTATTCGGAGTTGGCGTGTGAAACTTGACGTTTTTCGGGCACATACCAGCTGGGGATCGGTCCGGGCTGCTTGCTTTCCAGGTGTCCGATGAGTCCGACGACTGCTCCGACAACGTCGCATCCTTTGCCAGTGGGTCTTGAATGGTAGGTTGAAGATCCCCATACACCTGTAGGCTTTCTAGGTCTACTTGACCCAGCCGTGAGGTAACGGGCGGCGGTGACGAGACCTGATTCTCTGTGAGAGTTGACAGGAATAGTAGAGCTGCTTTGGATATACGGGTCTCGTTTTCTGTTTTCGGGCGTGCGCGGAAAGTACGGTACACTAGACCGCATGCGACTGTCACAAGTGATAGAGGTAACCAATTGTCGCAAATAACTTTGCATCTGTTCCAAATCAAAGATTTGCTTACAGTCAACATGCGGGAGGATATAATCATCGCAAGCTGTTTGGGCGGGTAAGGCGCCGTCGAACCAATATCGCCAAGGCGCCATTGCGTTAGTGGGCCGCGGTAGTAATAGGTTGTGCCTAACGTAAGTAAGCCGGTCCCAATCGAGGCTAGTAAGCGAAAATTTGTGAAGGTTGGGGCGTTTCCCGCTGTTGCCAAGTTTTCAAAGAAGCTATCGCTCATCGTGGGTAAAGCCAGACTTCCACCAGCGCGCAAACCTACACTTTCGAGAATCCTTGACAAAGTTGGTCGGCTTGTGTTTTTTAGCTTCATGTCCATATTGTGTTGAACAATGTTTTCCTTCTTACACAACAAGGCTTGCTCGACAAATGTAGTCAACGCATCTGCAGAAGGTGCAACTGTATAGTAGGTCATTGTTTTTCGGTGACGTGTGAATGCGGTTACTGCTTGGTTTTCGTCGTTGTATATCGCCAAATCATTCACTTGCAACCTAACTACCACAACTTGATCGTAAGTCAATCCTTGTGCTTCTGTGATTGTTAATACTTTGGCACCAACAACATCTTTGACTTTGGTGAGTACTTCGGTCTTTTCGGCTTGGGTGAAGGTCAGGTAAAGTGCTGCAAAGGTCAGTGGCATAGCGGATCTTATTACTGACACAGATCTAACAACTTCGTTGGTAGTGTACAGACAGCTGTAGAGATCTTTTAACACGTACACGACATCCATTGGGCAGCGATATGTTGTTGTGAGTTCAGGTAGACAGGAAGCGATCAAGCTCGGTTCAGAAAACTGCATCACACCAACATGTAACCTATCAACAAAAGGAATTTGGTTACGGTCTCCTACCATTATTACAGTGTGAACTGAAGGTAGGCGACATACGGCGTATAAAATGGCTCCCGGATGATATGATATGTGATATTATGAGATACCATATATCGTAGGAATTCGATTTCTTTCTTAAAGAATTTAGATTTTTCTAGAGATATTTTCATATTGGCTTTAAATAATATTTCGTTGAAATGTTGTTCGATATTTTCTGAAAAGACTATTATGTCATCTATATAGATGTGGCTTTACCAATTTTACCGCGTAAAATATTGTCCATAGCTCTTTGGAAAATGCTAGGTGCGTTCGCAAGTCCGAATGGCAGGCGAAGAAATTCATATTTTCCATTATTAATGGAAAAGGCGGTTTTTTCAATGTCTGCGTTTTTCATCAAGATCTGATGAAAACCAGACTCTAGATCAATAGTTGAGAAGAACTTTGCTTTACCTAAATTAGATAATATTACCGAGGGATCTGGCATCGGATATCTATCAGGAATTGTATTGCTTTTCAGTTTCTTATAATCGATAACCAATCTGTGTTTTGGTGTGCCATCTACATTAAAACCCTTTTTTCCTACAACCCATACTGGAGAGTTATAAGGGCTTTTACTTGGCCTTATTATATTATTTAGCATCCTATTAATCTCTTTATTAACGAAGTTATTAACTGAATGCGGGTAAGGGTATTGTTTACTATAAATTGGAGTATCTGTTACCGTTCTGATTTCACCTCTTATATCTGTTCTAAAAGGAAGAGATATTTGTATTTGGGAGTGTTTGGTTTTAATTTCCTGAATGACCTCTGGGTCATCATATATTCCCTTTTTAATATAGCAAGCTGTAGCACCCGTATCTTATACTTTTAATTGTTTGTTTATTTTTTTATCTATTCTATAGATAGGTCTCCCCTTGCTCCTCTAAAAATGATCCTCCTGAATATTATTTACGCGCATAACCTTTTTCGGTTGATGAGTTGTTTGTGAAGAGAATCCTCTTTTGCCTTCTTTATACATTCGCATAGCGGCGCAAGCTGCTTCGCGCCAGCTCACATATGCGTTCTGGCTTCCTGAGAACTCAGGTAAAGATTTTATTATATGGAACGATTCATCGCATCGATTTGCTTCATTGATTACTGTTGCTCTAAATTCTTGTTCATTAAATTAGTTATTAGATGATAATGTTAATTGTGATTTTAATTCTGTAATTTGATCTTGAAGTGCTCTAGTTTGAATTGCTATCAGTTGAGCTATAACATCTGCTGTTAGATTGTTAGCCATTTTTGAATTATCTGTAGTCACTTTTAATTTTTCTAAATTTTCAATTAACTCGTCCAGGTTTAGTACAATTTTAAAGCAATCAATATTTTTAAAACTATTTCTTAATGAGAAAGAAAAAAAATTCACGATCGCTCACGTAGTAGTGCTTCTTCCTTCCTTCTTAATCGTCTTCTTGGTCACAGATTTCAGTTTTTGGTTTGATATATTTTTTAATTGTTTGGCCACAGTTTTTTGTTGTTTACTTTTAGATTTTGGTTTGGCCACAGATTTTTGTTGTTTACTTTTAGTTTTTGGTTTGGTATTTTTATACCTTGTTCATTTAATATTCTATATATTAATAAAAGATTCTTTAACTTTTGTTAACGTTATTGTTTTGTTTTTTTTTTTTTTTTAATAAGCACAATTGTTTTGTTTTTTGATCAAAACTTTTTAATGCACTTTTTGATTGGTTCCAGAAACCTTTTGTTTCTGTTGGGTTTAATTTTTTAACACTTTTTAGTTCACGTTTTAAGTTTCGGCGGCGTACGATTACATTAAAAGGTTTTTATATTCTTTCAATGTGTTTTCTTATTTAACGTGTGCCCCACGTTGGGCGCCAATTAATCTTCTTGCCTTTGCAAGTTGATAAAAAATATATTTTATAATTAGTGAACTTAGTGTTCTTTTATTAAACTCCAAAATCGAACTAACAGCAAGATAAGTCAGTTAATGTTTATGCTAAAGCTTCCCTCATTAACGCTCAAAGCTCAAAAGCTCCCAAGATTGGCTTACGTGATTTTATATCGGGATTGTGAAATTAAGATTTGTTTACATCAAAGCTGGGTTGCCAGCTCTATGGGCTCATGGAAACAGTGCAGGGAAATCTTATGTTTATATTGAGGCTAAAACTGCGTACTCTGTGGGAATAGTGCAAGAAGTTTTTATGACTGGGCTGAGTGGCGTGATACTATAGAGGGAATTATGTTTTTTGAAAGTTGTTTACATTTGTCATAAGATTTGCCTGAGCAGCGTGATGATAACTTGCATACAAAATTTCAGCTCTCTAGCTCTTATAACTTCTGAGATCGACGCACTCATACGGACGGACGGACGGACAGACGGACAGGGCTATATCGACTCGGCTCATCGTCCTGATCAATAATATATATACTTTATGGGGTCTGCGATGCACAGTGGTTGCGCTTGTATGGGGAGAGCGGCCGAAAATACTTCTAGTGGAGATAATAATCTAAAATTTTTTCGAAATTAAATAAAAATATAATAATTAAAAAAGCAAAAAAAAAAAAACGTTCATGTTCAACCCCCTCCCAAAGTTATACCCCTACTCTAAGTCCCCGAATGGAGGCAACTGGCAAAAATAGTTTTACTTGAATTATCAATTGGAAATTAATGTTGTTTTATTGTCATGATTAAGTGGGCGTGGTTAAAGCATTGAAAACCTTTATAACAAAACTTAAAAGGATAATATTATTAAAGTAAATAAAAAATTCAAAAATAGGAAAAATAACATATTTTTAAATAAAATAAAATACGACTAAATATATAGAATTAATCTTCTAATAAATCAATTACGGACTTTGTTAATTTGGATTTCTGCCTGCGCGGTAACTCTCTCTATTCTGTTATTAAGGGATCGGAACTTAAAAGCAACCTGTTTATTAGATCTGAATTTGTTGCTGTGCGTGATATTTTTCTAGTGTGCTGTCTTCTCAATGATTTTATGCCTTTGTTCCGACATTCTGCGGCCTTTTCAGATAATTCTCCAATAGAAAGAATAATTGATAAATCACCAGAAGGAATTAAAACTTTGTGAATAGTAGGTGGAAGATAATACCAGGGATATTTTTGCAAAAGCTCTTTGGCAGTTTCAAGTGCATATTTCTGAAATTTTTCTATGTTTATCTTATATCCAGATGCCATAACAGCAAAATATGCAAAACCAACGAAAACAAATCAAAACAAGTAAGAAAGCTCTAGTCGAGACTGCTCGACTACGAGATCCCCTGAACCCTTCGAGCAACAGCAAACACACACACATACACACGTAAACACACATACATAGACACACATAGAAGAGCACACATAAAGACGTATGGGCTGCAGTGTGGGCTTACTATGGGAACTTAATTGCTTAATAACTTTTTTTGTGGGCGTACGTTCTTCATGAAACTTTTAGATTGTGTTTGTATCATTCATATGCGTGTATGTGCGGATGCTCAAGTCTCTAGTATTTGAAATACGCCTTTTACAAACTTATGGGTGAGGGGGTGGATATAGGGGTGGGGGGTGAAATTGAACGAAAATCGAAATTCTATAACGTGCATATCAATCTACATTTTAAATTTGGATACTCTAGCTTTAAAGATGTAGGAGATATAATTTTATAACTGTCTTTCGATAAGGTTTTTTATCGATAAAAAAATAACTTGACAAGTTATCGATTTTTGGTGATAAACTCGATATGCGCGCTGTATATACGGTCATTTAAAAAAAAAAGTTCAAGTCTCTAGCTCTTATATCTTCTGAAATCGACGCATTCATACATACGGACGGACGGACGGACAAACAGACGGACAGGGCTAAATCGACTCAGCTCGTCGCCCTGATCAAGAATATATATACTTTGTTACATACTTTTAACAAAACCATTATACCCTGATTTCCCATTTTCAATGGGTTCAGGGTATAAAAAAATTATGTCACGTAGGTACGAAAACAGATGTATAAGGTTCCAATATAGAAAACGCAAGCCCAATAGAAATAATGCAGAGCAGGGTCAAACAATAAAAATAAGAGCTATAATAATCAAAACGCCCAACAACAAAAGTATAAAAATAACTATCAACAATATGACCAACAGCACTACCAACAGTTTAACACAGCTCAGAAGTTTGGTAGTTTACACTCCAAAGTATTGCCAGAAATTCTTTATCTGTGGCTGAATAATTTTTTTCGTGGTTATTTAGCGTTCTTGACGCGAAGCAAATTGGATGCCCTTCTTGGGATAAAACCGCTCCGATGGCGTAATTTGGCGCATCGGTCGTAAGCGTGAATGATATTTCAAAGTTAGGGTATCTTAATATAGGGTGTGAACTGATGAGGATTTAATTTCTCGAATGTTTCGACATAAGTCGGATCTTTTATATTTACTTTAACGTTTTTATACCCTGAACCCATTGAAAATGGGAAATCAGGGTATAATGGTTTTGTTAAAAGTATGTAACAGGGAGAAGGAGGCGTGGCAGACCCCACAAAGTATAAATATTCTTGATCAGGGCGACAAACTGAATCGATTTAGCCATGTCCGTCTGTCCGTCTGTCTGTCTGTCCGTCTGTCCGTATGTATGAACGCGTCGATTTCTGTAGATATAGAAGCTAGAGACTTCAACTTTTTTTAAAATGCTCGTATATAGCACGCGGATATCGAGTTTATCACTAAAAATCCCGTTATTTTTTCATCGATCAAAAACCTTATCGAAAACCTGTTATAAAATTATATCTCCTACACCTTTAGAGCTAAAGCCTCCAAATTTTAAATGTAGACTCGACTGCACGTGATAGAATTTCGATTTTTGTTATAATTCACCCCCCACCCCTATATCCACCCCCTTACCCTCATCTCTGTAAAAGGCGTATTTCAAATACTAGAGACTTGAGCTTTGGCAAATATACGCATAGTAATGATAAAAACACATTCTGAAAGTTTCATGAAGAACGTACGTCCACAAAAAAAGTTATTGAACAATTAAGTTCCCATGCGTGCGTGCCTATGGGTGTCTATGTATATGTTTGCGTGTGTGTGTGTGTTTGTTTAAGCTGAATGACACTAAAAATTATTGAAATGGCTGTTGCTCGGAGGGTTAAGGGTATCTCGTAGTCGAGCAGTCTCGACTAGAGCTTTCTTACTTGTTCTTTAAATATTTCGTTATTGGTTATGCTTTAGTGTAATCTTTGCTGGTCTCCTCGCACATGTCCCCCTGCCTTCCGACGCGCAGCCAAGCCAGCCGTGGTTACAACCCAGCCTGGGCGTATAACGCTCCGGGCTGAGCTGTGCCACCCTCACTGGGCTGCGGTGCGGTGCCTGGAAACCAGTGGTTTCGCACGTCGGGCTCTGGCGTATGACACTCAGAGTCTTCAGTGTGCTTCCACCTAGAATCCGAAACATCTTCCCCACGAAGCTACGCCACACTACCTCGATCTCGCGCGCAGCCAATCGGGTTGCTGCCACGATCCGGCCCTGGCGTATAACACTCAGTGTCGGATTGCGTTACTCCCGTCGAGCTGCGGCGAGACGCTCAGTTGTCAGCGGCTTCTCGCTTTGGCATTCTGGCGTATAACGCTCAGAGGCCCTCGGCGCGACTCCGCTGCTCCGAGCCTTGAGTTGACAGCGCCCATTCCAGACGACACGAATAACAAACTAACTCCCGACGCGTAGCCATACTGACCATTATTGCCGGCCGGCCCTGGCGTATAGCGCTCAGAGTCGGATTGTGCAACTCTCGCCAGGCTACGGTGAGATATCTGGGTGCAGACGGTTTCTTACGTCAGACTCTGGCATATCACTCTCAGAGCCTTCGGCGCGATTCCACTGCACCGAATCCTGATTGACCAACCTCGTTCACGACGACCCACGCAGCAATCCCTTTCTCGACGCGTACCCAAGCAGGAGGCTGTCGCAATCCGGTTCTGGCGTATAACGCTCATCACCAGAGTGTGTAGTCCCGGCAGGCTACGGCGAAACGCGAGTCACCGAGTCAGGGAAGGCAGTAGGCCGGCGGTTCTAATTCCAGGCTCTGTGGTATAACGCTCAGAGTCCTTCATGCAATCACCGTCGGCTACTGCCTCCCAAACACGGCGACTCGTTTTTCGCCCTAATAGAATTGATTCACTGATTTATGTCTTTTAGGTTTTCACAATTTTTATTTCACTTCACTTAAACTTTATTAACTCACTATCGCCCCCACTATCAGGCACTCTTATCATAAAAACAAAACAGAAGGAGAAAATGTTAACGTGTGGGAAGGTAATTCCCGTCGGCTTACCGTCCGTCTTGTCATTGTTGTTGTTTGCTGCAGTGATATTGCTCCATTGCTTGCTATTGTTGTTGTTGGCGATTTGTGTGTGTTCTTGAGTGCGTGGTGCCGACTGTACTCGATTGCCGTTTTTGATCTCTGGGAGTCGTTTTCTGTTGCTGTCCGTTTGTCATTATTACCGTCCGTTGCTTGCCTTGTTTATGTTGTTGTTTTTATGTTCAATGTGTAAATTGCCAGTCGCTGCAGGCTGTACTCGTTTGATCGCAGTTCTCCGTTTCGTTTTCTGTCGCTGTCCGTTTTGTCGTTGTTGTTGTCCGTTATTGCATCGTTTTGTCACTCGCTGTTTTTATTCTCGTTGCCATGCAGATTTAGCGCTCATTGAGCGCCGTTAGGTTTCTCTGTTGTTTCTGTCCTCGTTCGTATTGTTGTCATGCTGTTACCCTATGCTATGAATAAGATGGGTATATAACTTGCTTAAGATAGACATATGTGTTTTCATTTCTTTTTTCCATCTTCACTTATTTTATTGAGATCAAAACAAACGAAATAAAGGGGATAGTTTTTCGGGATTGTTCTTGTATATGTGTATATAGTGTACATCACTATGTATATATATTATTATTATATGAGACATACTACAGCTGTCTTAATGTAGACTGGCTTTTGTAGTTGTATTGTCTTTGATTGTGTAATTACTTTTGGGTTGATAAAGGAGGAGGTTTCTCCAGTATCGATAAGAAACTTTAGGGGTTGATTGGGTATCAATGATGTATGGGAGGGGTGATCCTAAGTTTCTGTTTATTAAATATCCTGATTGTTGTTGGAGGCTTTTGTCTGAAAATTTGGCTGTTCGCTTTTCTTTCTGGTTCGCGGGGGTACTTACTCCCGTTGGTGTTCTTATTATAATCTTCTTTTGGCATTATAGCCCGGTAGTTAAGATTTCTATTTTTATATTCGTTTCCGTCGTGACTTTGTTGGTGAGTTCGTTTGTCAGATTGTCTGTTTCCCTGGTAATTTCCTTGTCTAGAAGTACTAGGCTTTGAATCTTCAATTCAACGGTTCTGTTTTTGTCTCTTCTGTGTATTTCGGGTGAAATAAATTTCACTTTCTTTCAAAGCCCACTCTAGAGCTTCTCGAAGATTTGTAGTGTAAACATAATTTAATTATCAAGAATTTAGACCATTTGGTTTGCTTGTTGGATAGCGAATGCTCTCCGTATTTTATTCAAATAAAGTCTTAGCCTAAAGTACATAAAGTTTACATAAAGAATTCTGTCGCTCATAGCAGCGGCAGAATGGGAGTATATAGCATGTTGTATGTGTGTGTATATATGTTTGTATGTATATGCAGAAGGCATATACATTTAGCGTTTAAGCTACGGCGTGGACGAGAACGTAACAATGCTTACGTTGCAGATCCCACGCTGCAGGCCAGACTATACATAAGTGACCGATCATATTACGGCGCTTATATATAGTTGTTATAATATAAATAAAGCAACAAAGTGTTGCTATGTTGTGAGTATGATACTCTTACTTATATTTTGGGCATATGTCAACTTCATATATTGTATACACTACAATACTGTGAGCATATGCTTATATGACATACAACATACTACACCTCCCCTCTTTAAAAAATAACGTAATATAATGTAGTTATTTAAAATAAAATTGTTATAATTTTTGTATTTAAATTTTAAATTTTTATTTTTTTGTATATAAAATTAAATTTAAAATTTTCTTTTCAATTCTTTTTTTTTTTTTTCATTTATTTATTTATTTTTTTTTTTAAATACAATGCATTAAAAAAAATTTTTTTTTGTTAAAAATTTTTTTTACTTTTTATAAAAAAAATTTAATGCATTTAAAAAAAAATCGATTTCATTGTTCAAGAAATGATGGTATTAGTAAAATGATAATTATTATATATATATATTGTTTTTATTCAATTTGATTAAATTGTTTGATCAGACTAATTTTATGTCTTAATCTATTTTCGAAACTGTCTGGTGTTTTATACTCTGTTTCCATGTCCGTAATGAACGTCTTCATTGGACCGTACTTCAGAACAAAATTTTTGAATATTGCGTTGGCAACTGTTGTTGCACTTTTATTTGCAATTTCAGATAGTAAATTGTCATGTTGTGTAAACAGTATCGCTTCTCGTTCGTTATTAATTATTATTCGGGTCACCGGCTTGAGTAGCGCTACTCTAAAATATATTATTGCCCATATTATTTAAAGAATCTGTTGAAACTTGTTCAAAGATCTTTTGCACGGTGCCTCTTGTGTTGCTGATTATATATACACCGGCTTGTCATGCAAGCCTTTGGAAAATCTGACCTAAGTCGAGAATTCCATTGGAGTACAAAATCGCTAACATCAATTCTTGCTATAATTTCTTCATGTTTCTAAAAACATGTCGATCTGTTATATGCAAGGCCACTACTTTTCATATTTCGTCATTACAAATGACGTTGGGCTTAGAAGCGTTTGTTAAGAGATTGCATAAGCAAATCTTCTTGAACATATCCTGCAGGATTTTTCTGTTTACTTGCCTGGTAGTGACTTCAGGACTTTTATAATATGTTTGTCTTCGCCAGTTGAGAATCTTAGTCGCCTTTTACGACAAGCGCCTCTCACTGTGGTTGTATTCTAAAGTCCCGCGACCACACGGGTGAATCTAAGGCTGGCTTTAGTTACATATTAAATCATAATTGATTTTTATGTTGGATATTATTATATCCATTATATGTTGCCAAGACAAAACAGGTAATAAGTTCAAGGCTGACTTCGACAATATCGAGTCAGCAAGAACATAAAATTTCAAGTTAAAAAAAAAGGTCATAACGAAGTTGTGTAAGTATAAATCAAATCAAATTTATGGTTTTTTGGTATCAAAAAAAAATTAGTGTATACCCTTTCATTTCTTGAACAAACATAATTTTTTTTTGTAGTATATAGAGAAATCAAAAATTAGTTTTTATACTATCATTTCTTGAACAAAGTCAAAAAGGAAAATTTTTGTTTATCTAATTTTATATAATATTGATTATAAGCAAAATATATTTGCTACTCGCTTGCATTTTTTTAAAATATTTTTTTTTTTTTATAGTTTCTACAAAAAATTTTTATATATCCTATTCGACCATCGCAGTGGTCTTCCTGGCTAGTATTTGCATGGCTTCACGGGCCATGCGCTATACCGAGCAACGCAATCGTCGCTCAGTAGTACAATGTTTACAATGTTACAATGTTTCTTAAATTCTAAGTATTATTATTATATGGTATTGTTCATTTAAATATATTATTAACTCTAATTTAATAATAAGATGCGTGCTCTTTGTAGCACTGTCGGTTCCCGGGCCCAGCTTGGCGCGCTGGGCGTGGTGCTGGTCTGCACAGGCTTCTATATTTATTGATGATTACGGCCGCTGATGCTCATTGTTGTTTTCAACATTTGCTTCCGGGGCCCAGCTTGGCGCGCTGGGCGTGGCCGGTGCTGGTCTGCACAGGCTTCTATATTTATAGATCATTATGGACGCTGATGTCCGCTGTTGCTGTTGTGTTGTTGAGCTGGGTATAATTTTCTTAATGTTGATTAGTTCACATTCAGAAGAGGGCAATTTGATGGGCACAAAGTTGGGCTCCACATCGTGGTTGATCTGCGACAATTGAACTTGTTGATTCTCTTACGGTTGACGTTGTTGTCGTAAGCTGCTTTGTTGATCCAGCATAACACGGTGGACGTTGTTGTTGTAAGCCGCTTTGTTGATCCAGCATAACACGGTGGACGTTGTTGGTCCGGTTAGTCCTTATAAGGACTTGTCACGGTCGCCATGTAAACATAATTTAATTAACAAGAATTTAGACCATTTGGTTTGCTTGTTGGATAGCGAATGCTCTCCGTATTTTATTCAAATAAAGTCTTAGCCTAAAGTACATAAAGTTTACATAAAGAATTCTGTCGCTCATAGCAGCGGCAGAATGGGAGTATATAGCATGTTGTATGTGTGTGTATATATGTTTGTATGTATATGCAGAAGGCATATACATTTAGCGTTTAAGCTACGGCGTGGACGAGAACGTAACAATGCTTACGTTGCAGATCCCACGCTGCAGGCCAGACTATACATAAGTGACCGATCATATTACGGCGCTTATGTATAGTTGTTATAATATAAATAAAGCAACAAAGTGTTGCTATGTTGTGAGTATGATACTCTTACTTATATTTTGGGCATATGTCATCTTCATATATTGTATACACTACAATACTGTGAGCATATGCTTATATGACATACAACATACTACAGTAGGCTTCATAGCCGTGACTGCTGTGCCTAAAGGACCCTTGATACCTGATAAGAATGAGTCCAGACAGACGTCTGTGAAGAGTTTTTTCTTGGTCTTTATCCGTATCGGGTCTATCTCTTTGGTGTCAGTTAGTCTGAATAATGCGAGTCTAATCTCGCAAACCTTGTCATAGAGTGTCTGAAGTGGGAGTGGATTTTGTAGTAACAGCACGAGTGTCTCCTTGATTTCATCCCATACCCTTAAGTTTGTTTCGAATGGCCCTAAGGAGTATTTGACCATAAGGTGTTTGGTCGGTACCTCTAATGAGTAGAAGGATTTCTTCTACGTTGATAATAAATTCGCTAAGTGTTTTTGGGGTTTCATCATAAGATGGTAGAAAACGGATAGCGTCTGAAATTTATAAAGTATTCATAATATCGGCTAGACTAGCCATCATTTGATTAGGTGGGGGGAGCTGGAGGTAGAAGTTATAGGTGTAATGTGTTCAGTCCTAGCAACTGTTCGAGTTTGCCTAATGTCCGTCAGACTAGTACTAATCTTTGCCCTTCATCTAGTATTTGGAATCAGTTTTTTTACTTTGCCGATAGTCGACATGAATTTTATGAAATTGTACAGGTGTGATTTCTTAATATTATTATTTAAAATATTTTGTTAATTATATGTAATATGAGTAGCGTAGACTTATTTCGATAATTAAAAAGTATGTTGTGTGTGTGTGAGTGCCAAGGTGGAACGTTTCCTCAGTGTGTTCAATTCATTGTAGGATTGAGAATACAATTACTATCTTTTGTAATCACTATGATTATGTCACTATATATATATATATATATATATATATATATATATATATATATATATATATATTAGTGACATAATCATAGTGATTACGTCCACAATATCCAAACGCTGTTCCCATAGCCGAATAATTAATGTAAATATTCCCAAACTTGGCAATTATAAACAAAGAGCAGCCAAGCCGACGCTTCTCCCCCATCGATCGCATCGATGGAAATATAGTAATGTAAACATTCCCAAGCTTGGTAATTGTAAACAGAGAGCGGCCAAACCAACGCTTCTCCTTACGATCGGCAGCGATCGAAACAAAAGCACAATCAGCATAAATTCGTTCTCAGCAACATGTATCACCCACATATAAACATTTCTTTTCAGCAACATGTATCATTAAGAAAGTTGCAAACATTCTGTTAGAGTTCACTTCATTATTCAATAAACACACAATTGTTAGTCTTAAGCTATTGTTCAATAAAGCAAGTTGTCATGATCTAACTTTGACTTCGTCTTTTAATTTACATTAGCGTTGCTGTTAGCATATGTCGCGGCATTTATTCGACTAATAACATATATTTAATTGGCGCAGCCGGTAGGATGACAATAAATTGTGGATCATCTGATGCAATAACTAAGTTATTAATTCTTTTTGTCCCGTTTACTGCCATCCGCTAAACAACTAACGCAAAGGCAACCCACGCGACGGTCAATATCACGCCAAGTTTAAAAAAAAAAAAAAAAAATAAAAATAAAACCTCGACAGTGACGTGTAAACCGAAATTCGCAAATTGCCAAAGCCGCAGATTGTGATTGTGCAAATAACAACTTGAAAATAATTCAAGAAGACGCGATAGAATTCGAAGAGGACATAATTCCAGAAGATTCTGGTTATCTCAAAAACATTCGAAAGTGCTATCTGCGCAACAAACTGAACAATCAATAAATTAAGTGAATACAAATTAAGTGAATATAATTAAACAAAAAAAAACTTACAATAAAACGAAAACTGAAATAAAAACTATATACTTTAAACTGTAACAAACTAAATAATCAAAATGGAAGGAGACGCAACAGCACCCCTTTCCGATGCCAACATGACACAAGTGATCAACCAGCTTAAAAATGTTGAGAAGTTCACTGGAGATAAGAACAGCCTGTACACGTTCGTTAGCCGGATCGACTACATATTGGCACTCTACACCACCAATGATGCAAGGCAGCATCCAATACTCTTTGGAGTTGTGGAAAGCTGCATCAGCAGTGAAGTTATGCTATCACTTGGCAGAAACAATTTAACAACATGGACGGATCTTCGAAAACAACTAATTTTGAACTACAAAACACAAACCCAGAACCACGTATTATTGGAGGAATTCAGAAATACCCCATTCAAAGGCAACGTAAAAGCTTTTCTGGAAGAAGCAGAACACCGTAGACAGACATTGGCGAGTAAGTTAGAATTAGAAAACAATTTAGACGAAAAAATATTGTATGCACGGATATTGTGGACGTAATCACTATGATTATGTCACTTCCCTCTCCTTAAGAGGCGAGCCTGCGAGTCAAGGTGACACAGAAGGGTAAAGTGTTGGTAAATTTGATTGTGTCATCTCAATGGCTGTGTTTTCTCGTTGTTGTTCTTCCAGCTGAATCGATGGCGTTGTTTGGTTGTTGGGCTCATGAATTTGTTTCTTAAATTTTTTTATGGATTAGTATTATGGGATTACAAGATACATATTTAAAATATAGGATTACAATTATGAATATGATTATTGTGATTATAATGACTGTATATGTTAAGATATTATTTTGTGATACAAGTTTTACAATGTCGTCGTGCTTAACGGGTTTGATTTTAATTATTTCTATTGGGGGATACAATGGTGTAAGGTCAACTTCTGGTTGAAAAGAGTTTTCGCTTATAATTATGTCATTTATTTGCAATTTGCACTGATTGATACTTATAATTTTATTACCCTCAATATTTAGATTAACATTATTTTTTTGACAATTCTGTTTTATAATTGTGGTAGTTATGTTCCAGGTTATAATGATATTTGGCTCGATATACTTTATTATTTCTTTGGAATTTATGTGGTTATAATTACAGATTGGTTTTGTGTGTAATAGAATATTTGTTATACATTCATCGATTACTGGTTTATTATCTCGATTAAAGATTTTATTATCTTTTTCATAATAAGAAGTAGTGCTAATGTAATCAAGTTGATAGCCATTTTGATCAGGATATGGGACGATTTTAATTGTGTTAGTGGATTGAAAGTCAATTGGGATATGGGATATAATTAGTATGATAACGTGTAATTCTATTTTTGTTAGTAATTTGGTAATGATCTGGATCTATTTTTTCAACATTTTTATTAGCTTTAAAGGGATTTTCTAATTTTCCTTTTTGTAACGGTCCTTTTCGATATCTAGTATCGACTTGGTATTCTTTTCGGTCACTGTTGATTTTATTTATTATTTTTTCTTTTTTTCTTGAGTGTCTAACTTTGGTTGTCCAGCATATAAGAATATGTGTGCAGGAGTTTGTCCAGTAGTGTTATGTTTTGTTTTGTGATTGTAAATGTAAAGAATGGTTTCTATTTTACTGAGTTTATTTTCTTCGTCGTTTAAAGTGTTAATTATTCTAATTTTCTCGTTTATTGTTTTATGAAATCGTTCGATGTCTGCTATTCCTGTTTTTGTAGTATTTAATTGTATTTCTACTCCTTCATTTTCAAGCCATTTTTTTAGTGCTAAACTGGAAAATGCGCCGTCTCGGTCAGCTTTTAATAATTTTGGTTTTCCTAACTGATTAAATATACGCATTAATGCGTTTTTGCATTCTATCCAATCTTTTGTTTTAATATTTTCAAGGGTAGCGAATTTTGAATAAGTATCTATGCAACTAAGATAGTGCTTGCCTTCAGAGGAATAAATGTCTATTACAAACTTATCGCGACAATGTTCGGGCATGGGAGTAATTTTCATTGGCATATTTGTGTTTCTGTGTTCAGTTTTTGCTAAGTTGCAAATGTTGCATTCGTTTATTATATTTTGTATTAGTAATTGGCTGTTAGGAAAATAGTAGGTTTCACAGAAGAGTTTATTTGTTTTTTGGATACCGGGGTGTTAGAGTTTTTCATGTGTTTTCAAAATAAGTTCTTTAAATTCGGCATATGAGTCTATATTTTTTAATTGAATGAGGCTTCGTAGAATTTTGGTGTGGCTAGTGTTGATAATTTCTTTGTGTGCGCGTTGAATGATTTCAAAATCTGCATCGCTGTCTATAAACATTACGCTAGTCTTTGTACAAAAGTGGTCAATCAAATATTTTTCGGCTTTGTCTTTAGTCATGTTATCGTATGTAATGTAAATTATTAATTTTTTGAAGTAATTCTGTTTTTTAATATTTGGAATGCCTTTAGAAAATATAATTTGTCTTTTAAATGTGTTTATTGGTTTTTCTGTGAGCCCAATTAAATTACTATTGTCTTCGTCAGCACTATGTTGTGTTTCTTCTCCGAAATAAGTCTGTTCTATTTTTACTCGCGATAGCGCGTCGGCTATGTGGTTTTCTTTTCCCTTTATGTATTTTATGTCAAAGTCGTATTCTGATAATTTTACTCTCCATCGGGTTAATTTTGAATTTGGTTCTTTCATTTTGTATAACCAACATAATGGTTGATGGTCACTATTGATTTCGAAATGTCGACCTAGAAGGTAGTGTCGAAAGGTTTTTGTTGCCCATACAATAGCTAAAAGTTCTTTTTCTATGGCGCTGTAGTTAGTTTCGTGGTCATTGAGTGTTCTGCTGATAAAACTAATGGGATGTCCGTCTTGAGAAAGTACAGCTCCAAGAGCTACATTACTTGCGTCAGTTGTTAGAATGAATTTATTTTTGAAGTCTGGAATTTTTAAAATCGGGTCATTGGAAATAAGTTGTTTCAATTTTTCGAAAGCTCTAATATATTCTGGAGTTTTAATATCTATTTTTGAGTCTTTTCTTAGTACTGTTGTCATAGGTTTGGCTATGTCTGCAAAATTTGGAATAAACTTTCTATAATAACCGGTTAATCCAAGAAAACCTTTTATTTCTTTAGTTTTTGTCGGAATAGGATATTTCAGAATTGCTTTGATTTTATCAGGATTGGGTTTTATTCCATCCTTAGTTATGACATGTCCTAGGAAGGTAGTTTCTTGTTTTAGAAACTCGCATTTATCAAGTTGTAATTTGAGATTTGCTTCAGCAAGCTTCTCGAAAACTAATTGTAATGAATGTAGGTGTTCTTTTAAAGATGTTGAATATACAATTATGTCGTCAAGATATACTAAGCAGTGTTATTTAGTAATGGTCGCAGAATATTGTTCATACAACGTTGAAAGGTTGCAGGTGCATTCTTTAATCCAAATGGCATTCGAAGATATTCATAGTGGCCATGTTTAGTGGAAAAAGCTGTTTTTTGAATGGAATCTGGATGCATTTCAAGTTGATGGAATCCTTTTGCAAGGTCGATTGTTGTGAAATAGTTGCATTTACCTAGTTTCCCTAAAATCTCATCCATATTTGGTATTGGGTGTCTGTCATTTATAGTTATGTTATTTAATTTTCTATAGTCAATTACAATTCTAAATTTTTGTTTACCTGACGCGTCTTGTTTTTTTGGTACAATCCATATAGGACTACAATAAGGGGAATTGCTGGGGCGTATAATGCCTTGATCTAACATGTCCTGAATTTGTTGTTCAACTTCCTGTTCGTATGCTTGTGGATAACTGTATGGTTTTGTGTATAGAGGTGAATTGTGAGTGGTGTTAATAACATGCTTTTCTTGATTACTGAAGCTAAGTTTGTCGCCTTCTCTGAACTGAATGTGTTGATATTGTTTCAACAAGCTCATTAAATTAAATTTTTCTTCTTCATTTAAATGTTCTAGTCGGTAAAGGCTTGAGTTCATAATTTTTTCATTTTTAGGATTATCTCTGATTGGATTTTTGAAGTGTTGATTAGATTCAGGATTTGATTGAACGATGAAGTGATTTTGATTAGTGATTGGAATATCGTTAATTAATTTATACTTTCGATTGTATAAGTTTACAGTTTGGGTTTTATAATCTATGACGGATTGTGCTTCTGAGAGAAGTTTTCTACCAATTAATAGATCATAATCTGGTGAAAATTGATGCAGAAGGAATTCATTATTACTCTTGAATAGGTTGTTGGAAAGGACATTTACTTTTTTTGTAATAGTTAATGGTCCATTGCTGGTTTGAAAAAGACAATCGGTATCATGAATTGGTAAATTGAAAATATTGGATGTCATCATATTTACGGTAGATCCTGTATCTATTAAACATTTTAAATTTTTGCCTTTCTAAGTGATAACTATGTATTGTTGGTTTCCGAGGCTGGCAGCTGAAAAATTTTCGGCTTTCTCGATTTCTATTTCATTTGGTTGTTCTATCTCATGTTCGGTTGTGGCTGTCTGTGTGTATGTGTAATCTGAGTTTTGTGGGTAAAGTTGTTCTTGGTAATATTGAGAATAGTGTTCGGGAAAAGAAGCTAATTGATTATAATATTCTTGCTGCATGTAATCGTGATAATTTATTTCTTCTTGGTTTCTAGTCTCTTCGTCTATGCTCATTTTGCTTTGTTGGCTTTCTGCAGGTCTAATACGCTTTGTTGGTTGGTTAGGTATGCCAGGACGATTGAAAGGGGTTTGTTGTGGAGTTACTTGCCCGAAGCGATTAATGTCAAATTGGTTCTGTCTAAGAAATGGTCTGACCGAATTAGGTGTTGGTTGTATTGGTCGAGGTGAATAATTATTAGGTGGAATATTGTTATGGTTAGTATAATTTGGTGTTGGTGGAAGATATGGTTGTTGAAAATAGGGTCGATATGGGACATAGCAATGGTTTGGTTGAAGAAATGTGGGAAACTTTTGGATATTGGGATTGGGATTTGGTTCATCATGTAACGAACCTTCGGTTTATCCCGAGTCTAAGCTGGGCTAGTTTCAGCTGACTGTGGATTCGTGCCAACAAATTTATTTGTTGAAGCCCCTGCGATAATAATTAATCACTTGTGAATTCGGTTTTATAGCGTAAATGTATATTCTCTTAAATAACTATGAAATGTACACGTCACTTATGTATGTAAATATGCTAGCTCGCTGCTTAGCGACGCACACCTACTGAGCGCTTGTTCGACGCACTCCGGCTGGGAGAGTGTTGTGCTAAACACGCTAGCTCACCGTAAGGATTTGAGAAAACGCCAGGATCTGGATCTGTAAACTCTGGCGGCTCGCCAGCTATGCAGATCTCTCCTACTATCTCGCTCACTCACAGCACAACACTAGCTTCGTCCACTCACAAGCACTTCTCTTACGCACGGCTACGCGAACTCACCCAGGTGTGCAGGCCTCGCTTGCGTTGCTAATATGCACCGATGTCCTGATCGGCGCCTGCTGATGATCTGCAAGGATTCCCACTGGATGTCCTTGCTGTTCCCACGATGTCCTTGTTATTCCCACGATGTCCTGGGAGTCCTGATTGTCACTCGCGTTGACTTGATTTCGGCACTTCACTTTCACTTGGTATAAATTTCGACGGCAACACTCTCTCGTATCGTATTTTGACAGCCTCGTATGGAGCCGCTGGTGGCCTTTTATACCCCAGCCACAGGCCTTGCCTCGTGTGGTAACGGGGCCTGTTCGGCTCTGGAGCGGGGCCTTTCTGCCGTTATTGACCATAAGAACGGTAAAGTGGCGTGATTTTTGGTGACGCCACTTTCCCGCCAAATCCGTGGCAGCCTCCCATTGGCCGAAGTACCGTTGGCGCCCTACGAGTGAAAGTGTCCACTACTATCACTCGGCCCAAACGGCACCTCGGCTAACGGTCCCCGATGATCGTCGTGCGTGCGACGCGAACCCATTGCTGAATCTGTAGGAGCGAAAGAGACCGCCTCTAAAGGACTCTGACCCCGCTTTCCAGTGCGAGGGTCGCTCCTACAGTATTCGCGTCGCTGTGTGGAGCAACATGTATATGCACGTATATGCATATAAACGCACAGCAAATACATACGTTTATATACATTAACACGTGCATACCCATATTGCTCCTCACACTCCCCTCTTCCTTCGGGAAAACACGAGACCATCGTGTTTTGAATTTGGCGCCCGTCTCCGCTGCGCTGCTCCGTTTTGCGTCGCTCCATCCCTCGATGCTCCATTTTGCGCTGCTCCATCCCTCGATGCTCCATTTTGCGCTGATCGCTGCTGTTAACTCTCTGTTAATGTTATCAGCTGCATTTCTCTCCTTACCGCTGGCAATGCTGTATTCTGCCGGTAAGTGAGTGGGTCAATATTTTTATAAGTCTCAATAAAATCTTAAATAAAATATTGTTTTTCAGGTTGGGCATATTTTCTCCATGCCCCTCAACCCGATGGCCTGCCGCTGCCAATGCCCACGCCGGGCGCTGCTGCAACACTCGCCTGTCAGTATTGCAGCCCCCGGTGGCATTGGTGCACGTGTGCACGGCATTGGCCATTTCACCCATTTGGTGCATGCTGTCCCTCGCCGTTGGAGACGTCTCTCTGCTGGGTTCTGCTGCTCCTTGGGCCCTTGGGGATGCTCCGGTGGGGCATCGCAGTCAATACATGCACTGCTGCCGTGAGATCGAGCCACAGACGTCGTTCGCAAATGGGCACCGGTGTCAGAACTTTGGTGTCGGTGCGCTTGTTGGCCACTCCTCTTTCGCGCACAGCTCCAGCGGAGTCGCTGGCCAGTGCGCGAGGATTCGGTTGCCAAGCTTTACCGACACCTGGCGATCCATGGCCGGTGGAGCCATTCGCGTGGCAGGCGTCTGTACTCACACTCTCACGGCAAACAGCCACGTCTCCGACTGCATGCCCGCGTGCAATATGGGCCGCCGCTGCCTCCGCCCACGCCGGACGCTCCTGCACAACTCACCTTTTGGTTCTGCAGTCTCCGGTGGCTTTGGCCCTCGTGCGGCGGCCACCTGCCTCACCATATCCCTCGTCGACCTCTCTGCTGCTGGCGAATCCATTCTTCGTATGTTAGCAGTACTTCTTCGTTGCTGCTATGTCTCCGTGGCGGCTGGAACTCTGTGGTGGTGCTACAGACACATTTTGGATTGCTGTTGGGAGCTGGCCACATCGATGTCGTTCGCAACTGCCACCGGTGCCGAACTTTGACGCCGACTGGCATTTTGCGGCACACTCCTCATTCGCGCACAGCTCACAGCGAAATCGCTGGCCAGTGCGCGAGGATTCGGCCACAAAACGCGTCTACGCCTCAGCACGGCAACCGGATGGACAGTCGCGTGGCAGGCATCGATGGTGAACCAAACTCCCACGGCCAACCCAAAATTGTGAAAATATGTGTTTCATTTATATATCTCTTTTTTTTATTCTCAAATAATTTACATTATGTTTTCAGGTATATTTGAAAACCCGGCACCCGATGCGTGTCCGTCGCACCCTGTATTTCGCCCCCCTTACCCAGACGATGCGGGCGGTGCGCCCGCTGCCTTGGGCCTCCATCCGGGCGGCGTGTTCTCCTACCTCCGACGGCCATTCCTCACGCCGCAACTCCACCCACTGTGCCGCTCCCGCGTCGGGCCAAGACGCCTGCCGCTGAAATGTAGGCCTCTGAGGTGGTGGCGGCCCTGGCTCCGATACCTGCCGCTGTAATGTGGGCCGGGCGGGCAGCCTGATCGGTCGCCACTCCTCGTCGGCGTCCATCGCTGTCTCCGGTGACGTGGGCGGCGGCGCGGTCGTCTGTTGCGGCGTCGTCCGTATTATGGGCGGCGGCGGTGTCGCCTGCTGTATGGGCGGCGGCGGCGTAACTGGAGGCGACATCTCCTCCAGTATGAACCCCGCGGGCTTCGTGGGGAGGGGCTCGCTCCAAGTTATAACGAATTCGGCGCGATGCTCCACGCGACCCCCCACCACCTTTCCAGCGTAGCTGGCGTCCACCCGCGGAGGCTCCGGCGTCTCCTCCTCCTCGGTGTCGGAAATCACTATAGTCTCCGATTGCTCGCCTACCTCGTCCTCGTCGCTGTCCAGGATTATTATCGGCTGCTCATCTTCTTCTTTGTCGCTGGTCCGCGTCGCAGTCGTCTCTTTGGCTGCCGGTATGGGTGGAATGGTAGTCTCACCGGCGGCAGTCGTGTTTTATTCCTCCGCACTCGTGGTCTGGACACCGGTGTGTGCACCCTGCTTGCTCCTCGTGCCGCTCCAGCGTAGTCGCTGGCCAGCAACCGAGGATCGGCAGGGTGTACCCGGCCGATGCCCAGATCCACATTATGGGTTTCGTTGCGTCCACTTGCCATGATAACTTTGCAAAAATAGGCCGAGCCACCGCTCGCTTGCCCATTTTATACCCTCTGCTGCCGCGTCGCCGACTGCGTAGGCGGCAGCATGTAACGGGTCCTGCATGTCCCATATTCAGCCCACTCTAGCCTTCCCTGCTTTATGGCTGAATTCCAGGCAGGCTACGGTATCACCCTGATCGCGTTTTGCATATTCTCACTCATACAACAACATGCACACACACTGCCCTTCGGTGGCCGAACATTCTAATGCACTCTTCCGCTGAGATACATTGTTGTTGGCCGTTTTATGTATCGCTGTGTTTTGTTGTTGGCTGTTTTGCATGTCGCTGTGTGTTTTGTTGTTGGCTGTTTTATCTATCGCACACACAGCATCTTCGTGCGTTAGCGATCGCTAAGCAGCCGACGAAGGCCTTTGCCCTCGCCTATGCATGTATGTGTGTGTGCAGAAACTTTTGCCTGGAACGTAAGCGGTTTTTGTTTTTGTTTTTCCGCTTTTCGTTTTGTGCGATTAAGTACATAATTTCGGCTGCCGTTTTCGTGTGATAAAACTGATAATACATAAGCTGCGCGCATTGTTGTTGCGCATTTACCGTATGTGGGTGCTGCTTGCGCATGCACTGCTTTGTTGTTGTATCTTTGTACTGCGCATGCACCGACAGCTAAGTTTTTCTGTGCAGTACTGTACACTGCTTGCTGTCGTGCGCGCGCAGTTCAAACAAATTGTTGTTGCGCACCCATCTACCGTAATTTTGCCGGTGGCAACTGTGATTTTCCAGTCACAGTTGCGACTCGACGACGAAATTATGCATTTTTGAGCAAAATTTTTGTGTGTTTTCTTCTTCTTTTTTTTTCTTAAATTAGAAGTAATACACCGCTGTGTATTCACTCCCTTTTTTTTTTCGGAAAAAAAAAAACGAAACAGCTCTATTGCTCACCCGTGTCTCCTCTCCACGGCTTGAGATCCGCCACATGCGCCGTCCTGGCCCGCTTTTCTGCCTCCGACCTTATCCGGCAGATGACTGGAGATACAAAACTGGCCACTATATAAGGGCCTCCATAGCGTGGTGCCAGTTTTGCTGCAAATCCTTCTGCGGCATTCGACAAGTGGCGTTCCTTTGCCCACACCTTGTCACCTACGGCCGGCTTCCACTGCCGCCTCCGTAGATTGTAATGCCGCGCCTGATCCTGTCCAGCTCTCTCCAGGTTCCGACGCACGATCTCAAACACTTCGCGCATCTTGGTGGCTCTCTCGACTGGGCTCTGTGCCTCCTGGCCTGTGCCGATAGTTTGTGCGTCGAATAGTGATTTGGGCAGCCTTGGCTCTCGCCCTTGTGTGATGAAGGCGGCCGAATACCCTGTGGATGCTGACACGCTGCTGTTGACCGCCAATGTCAACTCCGGCAATGCGTCGTCCCAGCATCTCTGGTCATCTCCAGCGAACTGCGCAATCATTGTCTTCACCGTTCTATTTGCCCTCTCAGTGGGATTCTCTTGAGGCGTGTATGGCGCTGTCAACTGGTGACGCACCCCAAGCTCTTCCAGAAACGCCTTGAATGCCCGACTGGTGAATTGGGTGCCATTGTCCGTAATGAGCACCTTCGGCGTGCCAAACCGCGCCAAGATCCGCTCTCGAAATGCCTTCTGGAGAGCTGTGCTATTCGCACTCCCGCAGCGGCACCATCTCCGTCCATTTCGAGAAGCGGTCTATGAAGACCAAAAGCATAGTGTTACCATGCTTTGATCTCGGCAGTGGGCCAACAAAATCTGCACAAACTGTTGCCCATGGCTCCTCGGGCACCTGTGTCAGCATTTGTCCAGCAGCTTGCAGCTGACTGGGTTTATATCGCTGACACACTTCACAGCGCTGTACGTATTTTCTTACATCCCGGTACATACCTGGCCAGTAATATCGCGCTGCCACCCGAGCGATAGTTTTTCGGCTCCCAAGGTGGCCAGCGGTGGCTGCGTCGTGGCTCTCCTCCAGCACTTGTTTGCGCCGGTCCGCCGGCACGCACAACTTCCATGCTGCCACATCCTCGTGGCCGGCCTGGTGCGGGATGTGCCGATATAAGTTTCCAGACTCTTCCATATAGTCTGGAAACTTATGTGGCGCCTTCTTTATATCCTGACGAAGCTTGGTGAGCCAGCGACATCCTGTCCCAGCTGGCATCTCCTTACTCTTGACCAGGCGGCACGCCTCCTCTCCCAGAGGCTGCCGTGAGAGCGCATCTGCCACCACATTCTGCTTACCTTTCCTGTAGCGAATCTCGAAGTCGTACTGCTGCAGCTCCAGTGCCCATCTGGCAATCCTCCCCGTTGGGCTCTCAATTGAGTTGAGCCACTTCAGAGCCATATGGTCAGTGACCACTACAAATTTGTAGCCTTCCAGGTATGGCCTGAGCTTTCGTATGCCCCAGATTATAGCCAGACACTCTTTCTCAGTAGCTGAATAGTTCTTCTCAGCACTGTTCAGTGTCCGGCTGGCATACGAAATAACGCGCTCTCCGTCCTCCGAGGTCTGTGTCAGGATTGCCCCAAGCCCATAATTGCTTGCATCCGTTTGCAAGCAAAACGGCTTCGAGAAATCTGGGCACGCCAGCACCGGTGACTCCGTCAGTTTGGCCTTCACCGTCTCGAACGCTCTCTGCCGCTCCTCAGTCCACTCCCACTTCGCGCCCTTTTTGAGCAGTGCGTTTAGTGGATGCACTGTGGCTGCAAAATCTGGCACAAAGCGGCGGTACCATGAAGCCACGCCCACATATTGGCGTAACTCCTTCACATTTGTGGGCGGCTTCAGCTCGGCGATAGCGGCCACCTTCTCTGGGTCCGTGCAAATGCCATCCTCCGTGACTTTGTGACCCAGATACTTCAGCTCTTTCTTGAAGAAATCGCACTTGTCGATGTTGATCCTCAAGTTGGCTGCCCGCAGTCGCCGGAACACCTCTCGAAGGTTGTTCATGTGCTCCTGTCGCGTCCGGCCGATGACGATGATGTCGTCCAGATAGGCAAAGGCATGGGGCATCATTTCTGGGCCGATCACCTGGTCCAGCGCTCGCTGAAATGTTGCCGGTGCAGAATGGAGTCCAAACGGCATCACCTTCCACTGATAGAGCCCCTTTCCTGGCACCGTAAACGCTGTCAGTGGTCTGCTGGCCTTCTCCATCGGTATCTGCCAATACCCATCCTTCAAGTCCAGGCTGGTGATGTAGCGCGCCTCTCGCAGCTGGTCCAGAATGTGATGCACACGCGGCAAAGGGTATGCATCTTTGATGGATCTGCTGTTCAGTTGTCGAAAATCCACACATAGCCGCCACTTGCCATTCTTCTTACGAACCATGACAATCGGCGCGCTATGTGGGCTCTTCGAGGGCTCGATGCAGCCTTTGGCCAGCAGCTCATCCACCTGCAAGTTGATTTCCGCCTGCATTTTTTGGATTTTTGGGGAAGTAGCGCTGCTTTATGGGCCTGTTATCCTGCATCCTGATCCGGTGCTCCGTGATCCTGGTGGTGCCCTTTACATGCTGGAACTTCTCCAGCTCATGCCTCAGGAAAGCATCCACCTCTGGGTCACTGTGCATGGGCTTTGGCTGCCCCATGTTCGCCTCCATCGGCGTCGCTGGGTTCGCCTCCACGCTGGCCACAACCACGGATAGCTTCTCCTCCGGCTGTCCGCTCGACTGTGAGGTTCTTGGCTCGACCTTCAATGTCAAGCCACCGCACTCCAGTGTGGTGCCCATGCTGGCCAAGAAATCCCAGCCCAGCACTAGATCTTCGATCACTCCTGGTAAAATCAGCAACGGGATTTGTATTTGCTGATTCCCCAGGCTGATCGTCGCCTCCAGTTGCGAGTCCACCTGACTGCAACTGCCGTCCGCTAAGCGTATGCGCCGCCGTGTAGCACGCACCACTCCCACTCCTCTGAGCTCGTCAGCAAGCTTTTCGCTGATAAAGCTGCTTGTGGCTCCAGTGTCGATCGTGGCTCGTTGTTGAGTGGCTCCAATGGCCACGATCGCCGACATCTGGTTGCCTTCATCCTGGAGACGGCCCACTAGCGCCTGGGGGCTCCTGACTGCTGCTCCCGCTCGCCCCTGGATGGCGGGTGTCGCTTCTCGTTTCCCGACTGGCAACAGGCATATGTTCGCACTCCAATGCGCCCGCACTGCCAGCAGAAATCCAGTGCCTTGTTGCGGCACTTAAAAGCGCGGTGCCCCTCCTGGCCACACACTCGGCATGCCCTGGCTGGATTCGGGATATGCGTCCTTGCTCCGGTTGCGCCTTCTCTCGGCGCAGGAGTAGGCTTCGCCGCATCCTCCATGCGACGATACTCCACGTCGCCTCCCGCGTCGTCCATGGCCATCAGTCGTGTCCGACCAGGCCGTGGCTGTTGCCGTAACCTCTCGCGGTCCCTCTCCAGTTCCTCGAACTCATCTGCCAGGTGCATCAATTCCACCAGATTGTGGAATTGATACGGCCTGGCATAAGCACGCAGATCGGGCAGGCTGTTGTTATAAATGAGTTTCATTTCGCGGTCTGCTCCATAGCGCAGAGGCCGCATGAGAGTCTGCATCTCCACCATGTAGACTTTGAAACACTCATCTACCCTCTGCCTCCGGCGTTTGACATCATCCTCCAGCTTCTCCAGATAGCCTCTGGGCAGGAAAAATTCCTGGAAGCTGCGCACAAATGTCGCCCACGCCGTCCAGTGCCGATTGTTGGCCACATACCATTTTAAGGCCATGCCTTTCAGCAGCTCTGGCATCGCTCTCGGGATCATGTCCAGATCCAGGCCATATGTGTCAGCCGACCACTCCACCTGCTCCAGGAACTCCAAAGGCTTCGTGGTGCCATCAAAGCGAAAACTCCACTCTCGCACTTGTTTGGCCACCTTTGGATACTCCTGAGCGGTGCTGTCGTGTCCTCGTGGCCTGATTTCCGGTTGCGGGGTGGATGTGGCCCTCATCTCACCTTGACGCGTACTTTGGAGTCGCGCCGTCGCGCTCGTGGAGGGCACACACAGCCGTGCTACATGTGCAAGCTCCGACTCCAGCTCGTCGTCCCCGGCGGCGGTCGTTGCCTCATCTCTGAGCGAGGCACGGCGTCCATGCAGTCGCCCCAGTTCGGCGATCCTCAGTGAGTAAGGAATGCTTCCTTCATTCCTCTCAACCCACTCGCCGAACTGTCTCCGCATGACGTCCAGTGTGCCTGACAGGCTCACTCCAAACTCCTCGCCGTAACGGAGCACTTCATCCTTTTTAAGATTATATACCCACGCTCGCACCATATTCACAAATATTCACTAATTGACTCTTATCGCAGGGCCCCACGTTGGGCGCCAGTTGTAACGAACCTTCGGTTTATCCCGAGTCTAAGCTGGGCTAGTTTCAGCTGACTGTGGATTCGTGCCAACAAATTTATTTGTTGAAGCCCCTGCGATAATAATTAATCACTTGTGAATTCGGTTTTATAGCGTAAATGTATATTCTCTTAAATAACTATGAAATGTACACGTCACTTATGTATGTAAATATGCTAGCTCGCTGCTTAGCGACGCACACCTACTGAGCGCTTGTTCGACGCACTCCGGCTGGGAGAGTGTTGTGCTAAACACGCTAGCTCACCGTAAGGATTTGAGAAAACGCCAGGATCTGGATCTGTAAACTCTGGCGGCTCGCCAGCTATGCAGATCTCTCCTACTATCTCGCTCACTCACAGCACAACACTAGCTTCGTCCACTCACAAGCACTTCTCTTACGCACGGCTACGCGAACTCACCCAGGTGTGCAGGCCTCGCTTGCGTTGCTAATATGCACCGATGTCCTGATCGGCGCCTGCTGATGATCTGCAAGGATTCCCACTGGATGTCCTTGCTGTTCCCACGATGTCCTTGTTATTCCCACGATGTCCTGGGAGTCCTGATTGTCACTCGCGTTGACTTGATTTCGGCACTTCACTTTCACTTGGTATAAATTTCGACGGCAACACTCTCTCGTATCGTATTTTGACAGCCTCGTATGGAGCCGCTGGTGGCCTTTTATACCCCAGCCACAGGCCTTGCCTCGTGTGGTAACGGGGCCTGTTCGGCTCTGGAGCGGGGCCTTTCTGCCGTTATTGACCATAAGAACGGTAAAGTGGCGTGATTTTTGGTGACGCCACTTTCCCGCCAAATCCGTGGCAGCCTCCCATTGGCCGAAGTACCGTTGGCGCCCTACGAGTGAAAGTGTCCACTACTATCACTCGGCCCAAACGGCACCTCGGCTAACGGTCCCCGATGATCGTCGTGCGTGCGACGCGAACCCATTGCTGAATCTGTAGGAGCGAAAGAGACCGCCTCTAAAGGACTCTGACCCCGCTTTCCAGTGCGAGGGTCGCTCCTACAGTATTCGCGTCGCTGTGTGGAGCAACATGTATATGCACGTATATGCATATAAACGCACAGCAAATACATACGTTTATATACATTAACACGTGCATACCCATATTGCTCCTCACAATCATAAAGGTTTTTTTCTTGTAATATGTTTATTAAAGATCTTAAATCGGAAATTTCACAATTTATTATCCGGATGCAAATGTGTGTGGGTAGTTTTTGGATTAAGTTTTCAATACTAGTTTTAATTAACCGTGCATACAATATTTTTTCGTCTAAATTGTTTTCTAATTCTAACTTACTCGCCAATGTCTGTCTACGGTGTTCTGCTTCTTCCAGAAAAGCTTTTACGTTGCCTTTGAATGGGGTATTTCTGAATTCCTCCAATAATACGTGGTTCTGGGTTTGTGTTTTGTAGTTCAAAATTAGTTGTTTTCGAAGATCCGTCCATGTTGTTAAATTGTTTCTGCCAAGTGATAGCATAACTTCACTGCTGATGCAGCTTTCCACAACTCCAAAGAGTATTGACCTCTGCCTTGCATCATTGGTGGTGTAGAGTGCCAATATGTAGTCGATCCGGCTAACGAACGTGTACAGGCTGTTCTTATCTCCAGTGAACTTCTCAACATTTTTAAGCTGGTTGATCACTTGTGTCATGTTGGCATCGGAAAGGGGTGCTGTTGCGTCTCCTTCCATTTTGATTATTTAGTTTGTTACAGTTTAAAGTATATAGTTTTTATTTCAGTTTTCGTTTTATTGTAAGTTTTTTTTTGTTTAATTATATTCACTTAATTTGTATTCACTTAATTTATTGATTGTTCAGTTTGTTGCGCAGATAGCACTTTCGAATGTTTTTGAGATAACCAGAATCTTCTGGAATTATGTCCTCTTCGAATTCTATCGCGTCTTCTTGAATTATTTTCAAGTTGTTATTTGCACAATCACAATCTGCGGCTTTGGCAATTTGCGAATTTCGGTTTACACGTCACTGTCGAGGTTTTATTTTTTTAAACTTGGCGTGATATTGACCGTCGCGTGGGTTGCCTTTGCGTTAGTTGTTTAGCGGATGGCAGTAAACGGGACAAAAAGAATTAATAACTTAGTTATTGCATCAGATGATCCACAATTTATTGTCATCCTACCGGCTGCGCCAATTAAATATATGTTATTAGTCGAATAAATGCCGCGACATATGCTAACAGCAACGCTAATGTAAATTAAAAGACGAAGTCAAAGTTAGATCATGACAACTTGCTTTATTGAACAATAGCTTAAGACTAACAATTGTGTGTTTATTGAATAATGAAGTGAACTCTAACAGAATGTTTGCAACTTTCTTAATGATACATGTTGCTGAAAAGAAATGTTTATATGTGGGTGATACATGTTGCTGAGAACGAATTTATGCTGATTGTGCTTTTGTTTCGATCGCTGCCGATCGTAAGGAGAAGCGTTGGTTTGGCCGCTCTCTGTTTACAATTACCAAGCTTGGGAATGTTTACATTAGTATATTTCCATCGATGCGATCGATGGGGGAGAAGCGTCGGCTTGGCTGCTCTTTGTTTATAATTGCCAAGTTTGGGAATATTTACATTAATTATTCGGCTATGGGAACAGCGTTTGGATATTGTGGACGTAATCACTATGATTATGTCACTATATATATATATATATATATATATATATATATATATATATATAATAATAATAAGACCGACGTTATAGTTTGAATAAAAAAAATTATTTATTCTTAATAAGCTATAACAGAGTACAAGTGGTCTTAGAGCTGAATTAAAACTGAGCTGCTTAGGCTACATTTCGGGGGTGCTTTTATACGTCTGGCTTGGAGCTTTTTCGTTGTTTAGGCTATGCAGAGCTTTTGTTTTTCTGGATTTCTCCTCAAGCTTTGGGCTTTGGATCTGTTGGTGAAATAGGTGGCTTGATAGCTCCTGATTGGTCATTGCCAAATATGCTGAGTATGGAGTTCCCACGAAAAGGGTTTGATGCGTTTCCAAGCGTTAGGGTGGTTTGTTTATAATGAATGAGTGGACGCTGGGATGATTGTTTCTAAGCGGACGCTAGGGCGATTTGTTTATAAGTAATCGCTAGGGTGATTTATTTACGTTGACTGATGGAGGGGATCGTGGCTTTGGCGATTTGTTTAGGTGTGGGTGAGCGCTGATGGATATATTACTATATATAAATTATAATCGTTTATTCCAGTTGTGGGTGAAGATTAAGTTGAGAGGCGAACTGTACCTCTTATTGCTGGCCTCGGGCTCAGACAATAAAACAAATTATTTAACGGCTAAGTGCCGGAGTGAATATTTATTTAAGCGACTTACTGGAAGAGCGCTGTATTCAAAACTAAAACTTAAAATACAGAATATTTCGCTTAAGCTAAGCCAAAACTCGCATCACGCCACAATGTCATGGTCGGCAAGCCGACTCAGCAAATCTTTGGCGATAACGGAAACTCTTGCAAAACAAAAGTGTCCGGTTACCGCCGCTGACCATTGCAGCTATAGCGCGCTGATACAACTTATGTAACGTCGCAATTGCGAGGGCTGTTACTTAACTTGTACAGCATGTGATAGCGAGGGTTGGCTGTAAACTTATGAGATATCCCACATTAAGTGTTAATTGTTAACTACTCCCCCTTCAAGTATGAGGCCGTCCTCGGCCGACCCAATCCCGGCGACGACTTCTCGTAACTGCTTTGCGGACTTCTTTGCACTGATGAATCGACTAAGAGTGAGACCAATGCAGATTAAAGCACAGCATATGGCTCCAATAATGAATGCCACACGATAAGCCTGATCAGTTCCGGCGTTTTTCTCGAATTGCTGTATCACCTCCAGATTACGTTCACTCAAACGATGAAGGTGAGGGAGGCTGAGGACATCTTGGGTGGCAGTGATGTTCAGCAAGGGAGAATTGGCAATACCTGGGACTCTATTGCGCACGTTGTTGTGATTGTAAAACAGAGTCCCGTTAATTCCGACCCGGTCTCCGAACGTGATGAGATGCGTGCCTTGTACCTGGATCTCAGTGCCGTTGTCCACCTGAATCCTTGCGGACCCGTCGTTGAGGATGATGATTCCGTCATCTACATGGGTGATTATTTCCAGGTTGCTCGGCTGGATCTCGCAGTGTGCTGTGACACCTGCGTGGAGCTCTTTGGCACATGAACTTTCCAAAGCCAGACGACAAAATGTGGCTCCAGGTGAAGCGGCGCAACTCTGCAGTGTGTGGGTTTCTCCATCGCATTCGGCTATGACGTTGTCAAACAATCGTACTATGAAGTTCTTGTGGATGACAGGATAGATCGTGATCTTCCTGCAAGCTTTTTTAATCTTGGGGAATTTAATTATAAAGTGTATGGTGTTAATGGATTGAAGAACTTTTACGGACGCAACGGACATAAGATCTCCTATGGGAGTGTTGGTGGGTTCCTCTAGCCAAATTGATTTCAAATCTGAGTGGTCCAAAATGTTTGGGCTAACAATGTTAGCCTTTGCCAGAGTAATAGCAAGCATTAAATTTTGCAACTCCATCATTAGCATCCTGTTTCTAGACAGTAGTGTTTCATATAAATGGCCAGTGTCAACTTGTGAGTTTTTGACTGTCTTGAGAATTGTGTTGACAGTGATTGTTAACTGGTTAAGCTGGTCCTGAACTCTAGTGTTTATTCCTATTTGTCTATTATTGGCATTTATCAATTGCATTTCAGTAAACCTAGTCTGCTCTAAATCGTCGGCATCGGGTGTACCCGCCACAACCTTTAGTATGGACCCTAGGAAATCTAAGCTCCTGGCGACTCTATGGTGCCTGCCTAACGCCTCCAATAGGTCTTGTACATGTGCCGTGTCCACAGTTAGAAGTTTTTTCATGTGGGATAGCGGGAACATGTCAATTAATTTGACTGTTTCTTCCACCATTCGCGCGTACTCGGAGAGGTTTGCCGAGTGCCTGGCATAGGCGTATTTCTCCCATACCAAGATTTCGCCGTCGACGATGGGAATGTACTTGGCACGCGAGTAGTCGATGACATGTGCCGAAGCCAGGGACAAGGAGAAGAGTAATATGGATCCAAACCTGTGAAGTGAGGCTGCTTTCTTATTTTTTCGCAATTTTTTTGTTTTTCTTTTTAATGTCCACCACCAAGAAAGTTTATAAAAATTATGCCAAGTGGCTAAAAGTAAGTTGAACAACTATATCTAACTTATACGAGTTTGCCTAGTGGCTTAAAAACAAGTGTACAAAAAAAACCAAGGGATTCACCTTAGGTTGTCCTTATGGACCACCCTCCCTCTAATGAGGACCTTGGTCCCCAGGTCTGCTTCCACTGCCTTCTCATCACATAAAGGTGTGAGTTTGTTTCCGAGCCGTCGGTTGGACTTAACCAAAACTTTGTCACCAACCTCGAAGACCCTATTCTGCCGATTTGCGTTCTCCCTAGCTCTGAGCATCGTCTGAGCGTTTCTGATCTTTTCTTGTATTTCTCCTCGTGGCTCATCTGGGTGCGCCTGAACCACATCAACTGGTTTCTGGTCGGTGACCGAATGGATCGACTTATTGTACTCAGTTGTAGCCAGTAAAATGACTTCTACAGTGTCATTTATGCCTTTATCGATCTTTAGGCATCTGGCCAGCTCTAACAGAGTGCTGTGAAAGCACTCAACCTGTCCATTCGAGATGCTATGCAATGGTGGTGCATTTGAAATGCTGACCCCATAGTTGTTTGCGAGCATAGTCACTATGGTCTTTGAATTCAATGACGGTTCATTGTCACAGTAAATGTATCTGGTTTTAGGAAAAAAATTCATGATTTGCATTAGAGCTGGCTTCAGATCCACAATGGTTCTTGAGGGGATCGGTTGGACAATAGCAAACTTAGAGAACTTGTCGATGCAAGTTAGAAAGTATTTCCTGTCAGTGGAGAAAATGTCTATGTGTAACATCTCTCCTACATGTGAGGGGATCGGTGTCTCTCCAAGCTCTTGTTTTTTGGGGTGTCTATCATATTTAGCCCTAGCACATGTTTTGCAATTTTGTACTATTTCATTGGCCATTCTTGCCATCTTTGGAAAGTAGTACTCCGAGAGTACCTGCTTAATATTTTCCTGTGCAGACCTATGGGCCCTATTATGCTCGGCTGTGAGGATTTCCCTTCTATCTCCCACCGCAATTACATCCACTACGCGATTTTTGCAATGCCAGAACTTTGTGGCCGGGTATCTACGAACCAATGAATCTTGTATCATTGCAAGCGTGTGTAAATTACAGTGGAGAGCATTTACGCATTTGGGTGAAATTACATCATCGAGCTCGTCTAGCAGCGATTCGATGGAAGTATAGCTGATCAAGTATCGTTTCTTATTTCCAAAAAGAATAAAACTTCGTTTTAAGGGTAAACGCGCCTCTTCTAGCACTATTTGGTTTTGAAAACAATTCAAGGGTTTGTCTGTTGTCTCAATGGTGTTGGTGAGAGATACCTCACTGTGGATCGTTGCTGCGCAGGACTCAATTTCTTGTTCATTCACAGCGTTGAGCTGCTGTCTTGACAAGGCATCCGCAACCAGATTGTCCTTGCCGGGTTTATAGAAGATACGTGCATTAGACTCGTCAATGCGCGCTTTCCACCTTTTCGATCTTCGCATTTGGATTGGATTCCGAAACTGCGAAGGTCAAGGGTTGATGATCAGTGAAGATGTTAATGTCTTTCACTCCATACAAATAATGCCTTAACTTGGCAAGTGACCATACGATGGCCAATAACTCTCTCTCATTTGTCGCATAGTTTACCTCGCTGTCCTTCAATGTTCTTGAAATCATTGTTATAGGACGACCCTCTTGAGACAAGACTGCACCTATGCCGTAAGCCGAAGCATCGGTCGTTAGATCGAATGGCTTCTTAAAATCGGGGTACCTGAGCATTACATCCTCAGATGACAAAATGTCGCGCAACTTCTGAAACGCCCTTTGCTGCACTTCAGAGAATTGAACCTTTATATTTCTGGACCTATGCTTACTGACTGTTCCATTTTCACCCTTCAAAATATTGGAGATGGGTCTTGCTATTGCGGCGAAGTCCCTAATGAAACATCTGTAATAACTTGCGAGGCCTAGAAATGACCTGACCTCGAATAGTGTTTTAGGTTCTGGATACTCCTGTATTGCCTTAACCTTTTCAGGGTCCGTCGTGGTGCCAGTGCTGGTGACTATGAAACCAAGAAAGTTCACGCTTTTCTTAAAAAATCGCGACTTTTCGATGGAGACCCTCATGTTTGCTTCGTGTAAGCTTTTTAGGACCCAATCCACGTGTTTAACGTGGGAGTCCTCATCTTCTGAAAAGATGATTACGTCATCGACATAAACATAGCAAAATTTGCCAATCTGCTCTCGCAGTATGTCGTCGATGGTTCTTTGGAAGATGCTTGCTGCATTCTTTAATCCAAAGGGGAGCCTTTTGAACTCGTATTTCCCCCCGTTTACAGAGAAAGAGGTTTTTTCGCGGTCGCGTTCAGCGAGTATGATCTGGTGATAACCGGACTTGAGGTCTAATGTTGAAAAAAATTTGGCTCTTCCCAAATTCCCCAATATCATTGATATATTTGGCATAGGGTATTTGTCAGGCACGGTTCTTTCGTTAAGTTTACGAAAGTCCATTACCAACCTCATTTTCCTATTGCCCGCTTCATCAGTGCCCTTCTTGTCTACTACCCATATTGGATTATTGTAGGGAGAGACTGACTTTTGAATTATATCATTTTTTAGCAGATCTTTGATTTCTTTATTAACGGTAAAGCCTGGCATAGATCGGTTGCTCATCTATGGTCCTAATGGTAGCCACGACTGATGTGTTATACGGCAACGCCTCGTCTGGGTCTGCAAAGGCCTTTTGTCTGGTCTTTAGCATTTTCAAAAAGGAACTTCTGGCTAATGGGGATGCCTCTGCACAGTCTACATGTGTGAAATTTACATTTTTGCACGTGTGGAAGGTGATTTGTTCTACCTCCGTGCCCCATTTAAGCTGTCCTGAAGCTAGACAAAGCGAAGCAGCTGCCTGCTTTAGCAGGTCAAGGCCTATAATCCCATCAAAAGTTGACAAGTCCGGCAGAATAAAAAAAGTTGCCTTTAACCCAAACATTGCAACGAAGCATTTGTGTGTAATTTGTGTCTCGCCGTGAATGGAATGAATTTTGAAGGGGGACTCTACAGAGTGGACGCCTTTTAACCCTTCATGTGGCCGAATGAAATTCTTGGCCGCGCCCGTGTCTATGAGGAATCGCATGTGAGTCCCTGCTATTCTTCGTCTGATGACGGGTAGCAGGGATTTACTCCTAAAAAATTGAGAGCATCAGAGTCATAACTAGCATCGTCATTGATTTGTGCCGCTGCGCTAGAGGCGGCATCAGCGTACACCTCTGCTCCCTGTCCCGCGTCTTGCGTGACGTGATTCAATCTTTGTTGATCTCTCTGACCACCTGTGCGGTTGGATGCGGCGTTCTTCCTATTCGCGTGAGCGGGGGCCTGAGTGGGCTGCAATACCCTTGAGAAGGAAGGATCGACCTCCATGGGCACCGGTGCGCCATTACTATTGTGCTGCCTGCTGCTTCGTTGGTCAGTCTGCACTGGGGCCTTGCTTTGCTTGCTGAAGTGTGGATTCTTGGTACCGCTAGTTTGTATTTCGGCTTGTTGCGAATGCCTTTCCTGTTGGTGACCCTGCGCTTTTGCATGCGGCCTGCGCTCTTTGTCCTCTAGACTTCTTGCGAAATTAGCCGCGAATGTGTACCTTTCATGATTTGACTCAACCTCTTGCGCGAGAGCTAGCGCTGAAGGCAAGTCTCTGGGCTTTGCTGCAAAGAGCACATCTGTAAGACTGCGCTTGAGACCCGATATGAACACACGCAACGCATCGTCACGGAATTTTTCACATAGGCCCTTTGCTAAAGCCGGCTCATATGACATGTTAACTTTGTTAGTGAGAAGAGTGAGTTTCTTCTCTACTTCGTCATAATACTGGAGCAGGGATAGGCCACCTTGCCTCAAGGTGCCTAATTCCTGTTCAATGACATGAATTGGTCTCTTGTCACTGTATGTGAAATTTTAGGGCGATTAGGGCGATTTATTATCGCATCAAAATTCAATACAGTACCAAATGAGGCCAGCACCGCGTCTGCGGGGCCCCTGATCTTGCTTCTTATAATGATAACAGCCTGGTAGTGACGAGAACTGCCATTATGTGGCCTGAAGATCTCGTAAGCTGCTAATGCTGCCTGCCTCCAAGATACATAAGCTTCCTGTACTCCTGCAAACTCAGGTAAACATTTGACGGCATCTAGTGGCTCGTCACAGCGAATGTCGTTTCTAATTCCTATATCAGCATATGCTACTACTTGTGGGGCGGCAACGTTTGCTGCTGCTATTTGTTGAGCCAACTCATTAATTCTTTGAGTCAATGCTCGCTCCCTCTGCTCGTTTGCAGTGGCCTGTTCAGCTAAAGCATTGCTGACAGCCGACCTTATTATTTCCCTAAGCTGATCTGGATCCATTTTACCTAATGGGGGGGAACTGCAGGGAGAGGTCTTGTAGCCGAGGCTCGGATGGGAATGTCACAGTCGGAATCTGAGTCGCTAAGCTGCTTGCGAGGTGTTCTATATTGGCTGAACTGAAACATGCGCAGGCAAGTGGCCGCGAAAAGCAAAACGGGGCGTCAAAATATGGATCGAATTACGACGTAGCCCTGAATCATGAGAACTGTATGCATTGATACAGCACAATTTTAGACACACAGAAAGTAACACAAGGTAATTTTACTAACGATCTGGATGATAAATTGTTTTAACTATTATAGAATCCTCAAGGTAGTCACTCTCACGTGTTTCAGAAACCGGGTTCAGATTATTGTTATTAATTATGATTTGTTGCAAAATAAAATACTCACAAGTATTAACCAATTTTTATAAAAAATTAAGACTTTTGTGTTTGAAGAAAAAATTTTGGCTAGAGTATCCACTTACATGATTCAACTAACACAAAAAAAAAAATTTATTTATAAGATTGGTCACTCGCAGCTCCCGCGCTGCTGTCTTAATTGCTGTTGGTTGTTGCAGCTCCTGTGCTGGTCACTCGCGGCTCCCGCGCTGCTGTCTTAATTGCTGTTGGTTGGTGAGTCCGACCACTAGTTGGGCGCCAATTATAATCCTTTATTCCAGTTGTGGGTGAAGATTAGGTTGAGAGGCGAACTGTACCTCTTATTGCTGGCCTCGGGCTCAGACAATAAAACAAATTATTTAACGGCTAAGTGCCGGAGTGAATATTTATTTAAGCGACTTACTGGAAGAGCGCTGTATTCAAAACTAAAACTTAAAATACAGAATATTTCGCTTAAGCTAAGCCAAAACTCGCATCACGCCACAATGTCATGGTCGGCAAGCCGACTCAGCAAATCTTTGGCGATAACGGAAACTCTTGCAAAACAAAAGTGTCCGGTTACCGCCGCTGACCAGTGCAGCTATAGCGCGCTGATACAACTTATGTAACGTCGCAATTGCGAGGGCTGTTACTTAACTTGTACAGCACGTGATAGCGAGGGTTGGCTGTAAACTTATGAGATATCCCACATTAAGTGTTAATTGTTAACTTATATAAGTTAAGAATTACAATGTCGTCTTCAAGACTGACAGTTGTATTCCTGGGTTCAGTTATCTTAGCCATAGTCGTTTTGCGACGATGGCAACTAGTTTGGTACTATACTTACTATGAGCTGTGGGAGAAGAACATAGTTTAGCAAATAACAAGTCCAACTGATTAAATCGTTATAAGTTTATTTAAAGAATGTGTTAGTAAGTGGTCTGGATAATTCCGTAGTTCGTCTGAGTCTAAAGTTTCGGCCTGCTGGTCGTCGACTCGCCAGTTCCTCCTCCAGGCCTGGTGAGCTTCAGCCCGTGGCAGAACGGCAGCAGCGGAACAGCGGCGTCTGCAACGTCAGCGCATTATTTCGGCTGCCGTCGCATCAGCGGTTCTCGGCGTCGTTGAACCCATGGCGGCAGCGCGCCGTCGTAAGTGGGTTTCGATAGCCGCTGCTGAAACTGCGCATTGGTTACAGCGTCAGCGTAAACGCAACTGTGTTGCAATAGCTGGGTCGAAGTGTTGTCAAGTAGTCGAAGCGTTGTCAAGTGGTCGAAGCGTGGGTCAGATATTCTAGACTTTGAGGCAGGGGCAGGGGAAGAGAGGCAGTGCTGCGCACTGGCTGGTGTTAACTCCTCCCCCCTTAAATATCTGCGTCCCGCAGATCAAGTGTCTTTATGGGTGGTTGTAGCGATGTCCTCCGTTTGAGTAACATTGGATTCCACGTCTTTGCCGGTTTCTGGAGATGCCTGTTGGTGAGTGACTTTTCTCCAAAATATGAAGATAGCAAATATCACTACAAAAATCGTTACGATTTCCGTAGTAGAAGATATTGTTAGCCTTCTTCGCACTACCTGGAGTAGGTTCAAGTTCTTTGTGCTTAACCCGTGTATCAGCTCCAGGTTGAGGTGGTAGCCCAAACTTGTTAGATTCGCGACCACAGTGGGCATGGCTATCAGGCGCGTGTGCGAGTGGCTTCTGAACGTTTTGTTGTCCGCCGTTACCGTCTCGCTTGTGAACTGGACAAGATACATCCCATCGAGGCTGTAGCTCTGTCCCTCTGCGTAAATAGTTCCATTGTAGTTTGTAAAGAACAGCGTTCCGTCTTCCAGTAGCTCTACCACGCGTCGACTAGATGTCACGTAGTGGCACTCGGCGTTTCCTCCCTTCAATGTTCTAGGGATACAGTCCGATTCGCTCAACGGGGTCAGGTGCTCTTCCGCACAAACGCTGGTGTTGCCTATTGTAAGGCCACCTTTGGCAGCGCCAATACATAGAGTAACGCGGTGCCATTCGTTACGATGATAGGCTTCGCGAACTCCGTGGCTTCTACGGCACTCTGATACGGCAAAGAGTCCATCTCTTTGAGTAGCGCTCGTATCTCCGCCTCGTCTAGTAAATTATTGTTTACTAGGCCCGCCTTCGCAAACTGGCAAGCTCTGCTCAGTTCACCCACTTGACTCTCCGGTAACATTGCTTTATGCAAGACAATCATGGCAGCTTGATCGTTGTTGTCGATAGTGTTGACCCTCTCAATCATTGTGTTGAGCGCCTCCAGGGATTTCCGTGATGTCTCGAAGAGCTTGTCGTTGATTTTATATTGTTGGTTGTTGTTTTCCACGAGACTATCCCGCACGTTGAGGATAGCGTTCCAGTCCGAAGCGTCCGGCGATCCTGCAATCCATTTCCACGCCGATCCAAGCCAGTCGATTGACCGGGCCTTCCTCACTCTCGATAGCTTCGAGAGCATCTGCTGTGCCTGCTCCATATGGTGGAACGCTAGGACTCGGATCTGTCCCGCGTTCAGTTCCCGCGCTTCATTCCTCGTTGCTTCTATAGCAGTTTCTATCTCCTCTAAGTTTACCATGTGGATCAAGTTGAAATACCCGTCAACTCTCCACCCGCTGCCTTGTTTTAGCGTTACCAGTGGGCCGTCGTATTTGAACATTCGAATCGCTCGAGCTGATGTTAGTAGTAGTAGTGGTAGTAATGAGATGCTAATGTTGAATATTGGGTTAGTAATACGACAAAATTTTTCCGCTTAATGCTAACAATTCTTGGGTTAGTAATACAATAAAAGTTTTTTGTTTAATGCTAACAATTTTTCTTAAATCTAAATGAAATTGACAATCAAACAATGTAGTTTTTATTTGGAAAAAGGCAAACATGTGTATATGAAACGTGTGGGTGTGAGTGTTTGATAAGGACACAGTGTCCTCCACTTGGCATAAGAAAAGAAGAATACAGTAACGTTACTTTTGTAAGAGTCCTCACTTTTTCACGTGGGACTTGTGAAAAAATTTATCTGTTCGCGTCTTTACTGTAACTCTGTTATCTTGTTCGACTACTTCTTTGTTAAAACGCTTTTTGTCTTTACTTTTTAACTGATTGTTTCTTACAAATATCTCTTGTCCGGGCTGATACTGAACTGGTGTGGACCTATTCTTGTTCTTGTTGTTATTCGATGTCTCTTGCTTATGTTGTAGCAATCCCCGGATATCCTCATATTCCCTATGCTTTATTTCTAAAAGCTTCTGTAGGTCCATGGTAGCGGCTCGATTGAAAAAAACGTCATTAGGTTTCCTCTGAGTGACAGAGTGAATTGAGTTATTATATCTATCGACCGAAATATCAGCAAGTTCACTGACCGTACAGGTTGGGTATTCTTGTTTGAGACAACCATAGATTTCCAGGAATGTGGAATGAAATCTCTCTACTTGACCGTTAACCTCACTTTTTTGTGAAGGTACGTAGTAGACTTGGATGCCCAAGGTTTTGAGGAAATTCAAGACTGTAGGGCATAGTAGACCCCGTTCATTGTCGGACACCATCGTCTTTGGTACCGATAAGTAATGTAGAACCTTAACCAGTTCTTCATGCAAATGTAGTGCCGATTTCGACTCTAGAGGGAAAAGCTTAGCAAACTTGGAAAATTTATCCAAGCAACTAAGATATTTCTTCCCTTCTAACATGAAGATGTCTATGTGCAGTATTTCACATGGACGAGTCGGTATAGGCGTAGGCTGTAGGAATGGCTTGCTTGGATGTCGGTCATACTTTTGATATTTGCAAATCTGGCAAGTGGCCGTGAAGGCCCTAATACGACTAGCCATTTTCAAGAAGTACAGCTGTCTAATAATTGCAGTCTGACCTCGCATTCCTATGAGCTCGGGAGTGCTCCCGCTCTATAACCAGCATAATTTCATTTTCGTCAACGATGTCTTTGACGAGCTTTTGCGCTATTCTAATTTTAAAAAGGGAAAATGTCTCTTTGTAACATTCCTGAAAAGACTGTAGGTAATCGTCAGGAATCTTTACTCCATTAATGACTGTCGGACGTAAACGCTCCTTCAGTATCGCTCTCAAAGATCGTCTTGCGTCATCATTTAGAGGAATAGTATGTCTAGTATAGCCGGTTGATAGTTGATAGTAGATAGGAGCTTCTACATGAGGTACGAGGTCTGTCGCGTCTTGGAGTGCACTATGCACCGTAGCTACGGAATCTGTATCTAGTGCGTTTAACTGAAGTGGGAGGCGAGAAAGTGCGTCCGCCACTACGCTAGACTTCCCAGGTTTATAAAGTAACTCGCAATTGTACTCCTCGATTCGCGCCTTCCACCTTTTCAATTTAGCATTGTAGTTCCTATTCCCGAGAGAGTATGTAAGGGGCTGATGGTCTGTGAATATTTTAATGGAGCCAGCTCCATAGAGGTACGAGCGTAGGTTATCTAAGGCCCATATAATTGCCAGCATCTCTTTCTCGTTGGCGGCGTAGTTTTCTTCAGTTTTATTTAGCGACCTAGAAATGTACGCTATTGGCCTGTCTTTCCCATCTTGGACTTGAGACAAGACTGCACCCAATGCATACTTGGATGCATCGGTAGTCAGATGGAACGGTTTATGGAAGTCAGGGAAAGCCAAAACCTCTGAAGATGAGAGTAGAATTTTTAACTCTTCAAACGCCTTCAAACATGACTCGTCAAGTTCGATGGGAACCTTCTTTGATTGTGAGGCTTTGACTCCTGCGCCTTCGCCTCTTGTCAGGTTGGTTAGGGGCTTTGCGATCTTTACGTAGTCTTGAATAAACTTCCTATAGTAGGAAGTCATACCAAGAAAACTCTTTAGTTCTTTGACGTTAGAAGGCGGCGCCAATTTCTGAATAGCTTCAACTTTCTTGGCATCCGGTCCTATACCGTCGGAGGTAACAATGTAACCTAAGAACTCCACTTGAGTAGACAAGAAATGTGTCTTCTCGAGGTTAACTTTCAATTCCACTTCACGAAGTGTTTTGAAAATCTGTCGCAAGTGTTCCCAGTGATTTTCATAGCTATCGCTGAAGACGATTATATCGTCTACATAAACGTAGCATATTTTACCAATAAATGGCCTGAGCACATCGTCGATCATGCGCTGAAATATGGCAGGGGCATTCCGCAGGCCGAAAGGCAATCGAGTAAACTCATATTTGCCATTCAGAGTCGAGAATGCCGTCTTCTGCATATCGGTTTCTTTCATTAGTACTTGATGAAATCCTGAAGTCAGGTCAAGTGTCGTGAAATACTTTGCCGCGCTAAGACTGGCTAAAGTTTCCGTAATGTCAGGTATGGGATACGTGTCAGGTATGGTTACCGCATTAAGGCATTTGAAATCAAACACCATGCGATACTGTTTCTCTCCGTTAGGTTTAGGCTTCTTGGGAACTACCCAAATTGGAGAATTATAAGGGCTCTTAGATGGTCGGATTATTCCTTCCTTCTCTAACTCTTTAATTTGCCTCTCTACTTCCTCCCTCATATGTGCTGGGTATGGGTAAATCTTGGAATAAATAGGCTCCTGAGTCGTGGTACGTATTTCCGCTCTCACTGCTGACCGTGCGTCCTGGAGTGAGAGGCTGAAATACGTCCGCAAATTCTTCTAGCAGAAGGTCAAGTGCCTTTCGTATTTCATCTGAGTGTATGTCATCTAATAGGATATTCACGTATCGCGATCTCTTGGCAAACAACGGAATCTTCACCCCCGGATCTATCGTGAGAAGATCCCGTTTTCTATCTATGACTGCGTTTAACTCTCTAAGACTGTCATCGCCTATAGTCCCGTCAAACGACTGCAAACCCGGAAGTACATAAAAAGTAAGGGGAGTACTATTACCTAGTGAATTGAAAAAAGAACCTGTCAGGTGTTGTCTAATGGTGATACTACCACCAGCGGAGTGTACTGGAAATGGTTTTGACAAGTCGGTACACCCGGTGGCTACTCTGTGGCAAATAAAGTTCTTGTTGGCTCCAGTGTCTATCAGAAACTGCAGCTTAGCCCCATCACACGTACCATACTCTATATATGGTACGCTAGAGAGGCGTTCGTCATAAAATTTACCTGCCCCTCATCTAGCTGTACCAATTGGGTTGGCGTTACCGCTGGGAGCTCTTTTGGCGCTGCCCGACGCAGCCACATTCGACCTCTGGGAGTGACCTGACTGGTTAGATTCCATTTTCAGTGCAGGTTTGGTTGGTTGTATTCCGTATCTCGGGGTGAATGGTGGTCGAGGAGGGGTATTATTGTTCGCGTAGCCTTGCTGTTGTGTTACATAACCAGCATTACCTGAATTCAGAAAAGGGCGAGGATGACGAAAAGTCGAATTGTTTGGTGCCGGACCCACCGGTCTTGGATTTCCGGGGAAAACATTCCTTGATGCAAATGCTGGCCCAGCTCTCATACAAACATTTTGCAATTCGTTGCACAATGAATAAGCCTCCGGCAGATCTTTTGGCCTATGGACCATCAGGAATCTGGGCAGGTCGCCATTCAACCAACCTATGAAGGCATCTAGAGCTTTCTTTCTGTAAATATCCGTTAAAGCGGACGAAACTTCACTCCGTAAGAAGTAAGAGCCTTATCTGCTGGACCTCTCACCTTCTGCCTAATATAGGTTATTATGGCCCTATACTGAGGTTTGTCCCTTATCAACTTATAATCCGCGAGGATACTATCGATCCTGTTGGCCCAAGACTCGAATGCCTCCTTCGAAGGTTTGTAAATCCTTCACACATTCCGGAATCTTATTACAGTCCGCTAGGTCAAAGATGTTGCGAGGACGAACTAAAGGTCGCGGCCCCTCAACCGTGGGGTTGCGGAATTCGCGTTCCCTGGCAAGGTCACCCTCCAAGGAGTTGATTTTAGCCAAAGCTTCATTCAATTCCTCCCTCTGCGCGGGATAAAGTTGCCTCGAATCTACCTAGAGACTCCCTCATTTCGGACAATTCCCTCTCGGACACGGACATTATTATTTTTTTTATTCAAATGAAGATCAAGACAACAAAGATACAATAATATGAGATACAATAATATGATGCGAAAATAATAATTTGTTTTGTTTGTTTTCTTTCTTTATTGTTATTCTGTTTTTTTTTTTTATTTATGGCCAAGAGGAGACAGTGCGTCACTTACCCAGTGTTGATGTGGTCTTAATTCTTAAATGTGCGTATGAGGATTGTTTTGTGTGTTTGTTTTGTTTATATTCTCAGATCTGTTGAAGATATGAAGTTCGATTAATAAAATATCAAAATAAGGTTGCAATTGAAAAGAAAATAAAAAATAACATTTTTTCTCTTTTTTTTTTTTATTATTATTTTTATCTTCAACTTTATTTATTTACTTTTTCATTGTATTTTGAGATTTTTCTTTTATATATTTTTTTATAGGGTATTCTTTAGTGTCATATCAGACTTTTAGACAAAAACTTTATTCGTGCACAAGTGTGGGTTGCATTGTGCGCGCGTCAAAGTGGGGTGAGTTTGTACTTAACGGGAGGCCCTTATTATCCTTTTTAGCTTGTTACAGCCTACTGGGGTAAGGACGATTCCACGAACCGTTGGGCAGCCAAACGCAATGTCTCTTTTTAATTTTGTTTTTTTATTGCAAGGCCTTTCCAACGGCACACAGCACATCACCACACACTTTTATTCACATGAAACACAATTGCACTCACAGCACTTTATTTTTGTTGTTTTTTTTTTCATTTTCTTTGTGTTTTGTTAAAAATGCCACCTGCATTTCGTAGCTGCCGACTGTACTCGATTGCCGTTTTTTGCTGTTGCTGTCCGTTTGTCATTGTTACCGTCCGTTGCTTGCCTTGTTTATGTTGTTGTTTTTATGTTCAATGTGTAAATTGCCAGTCGCTCCAGGCTCTACTCGTTTGATCGCAGTTAGATTTCTCCGTTTCGTTTTCTGTCGCTGTCCGTTTTGTCGTTGTTGTTGTCCGTTATTGCATCGTTTTGTCACTCGCTGTTTTTATTCTCGTTGCCATGCAGATTAAGCGCTCATTGAGCGCCGTTATGTTTCTCTGTTGTTTCTGTCCTCGTTCGTATTGTTGTCATGCTGTTACCCTATGCTATGAATAAGATGAGTATATAACTTGCTTAAGATAGACATATGTGTTTTCATTTCTTTTTTCCATCTTCACTTATTTTATTGAGATCAAAACAAACGAAATAAAGGGGATAGTTTTTCGGGATTGTTCTTGTATATGTGTATATAGTGTACATCACTATGTATATATATTATTATTATATGAGACATACTACAGCTGTCTTAATGTAGACTGGCTTTTGTAGTTGTATTGTCTTTGATTGTGTAATTACTTTTGGGTTGATAAAGGAGGAGGTTTCTCCAGTATCGATAAGAAACTTTAGGGGTTGATTGGGTATCAATGATGTATGGGAGGGGTGATCCTAAGTTTCTGTTTATTAAATATCCTGATTGTTGTTGGAGGCTTTTGTCTGAAAATTTGGCTGTTCGCTTTTCTTTCTGGTTCGTGGGGGTACTTACTGCCGTTGGTGTTCTTATTATAATCTTCTTTTGGCATTATAGCCCGGTAGTTAAGATTTCTATTTTTATATTCGTTTCCGTCGTGACTTTGTTGGTGAGTTCGTTTGTCAGATTGTCTGTTTCCCTGGTAATTTCCTTGTCTAGAAGTACTAGGCTTTGAATCTTCAATTCAACTGTTCTGTTTTTGTCTCTTCTGTGTATTTCGGGTGAAATAAATTTCACTTTCTTTCAAAGCCCACTCTAGAGCTTCTCGAAGATTTGTAGGCTTCATAGCCGTGACTGCTGTGCCTAAAGGACCCTTGATACCTGATAAGAATGAGTCCAGACAGACGTCTGTGAAGAGTTTTTTCTTGGTCTTTATCCGTATCGGGTCTATCTCTTTGGTGTCAGTTAGTCTGAATAATGCGAGTCTAATCTCGCAAACCTTGTCATAGAGTGTCTGAAGTGGGAGTGGATTTTGTAGTAACAGCACGAGTGTCTCCTTGATTTCATCCCATACCCTTAAGTTTGTTTCTAATGGCCCTAAGGAGTATTTGACCATAAGCTGTTTGGTCGGTACCTCTAATGAGTAGAAGGATTTCTTCTACGTTGATAATAAATTCGCTAAGTGTTTTTGGGGTTTCATCATAAGATGGTAGAAAACGGATAGCGTCTGAAATTTATAAAGTATTCATAATATCGGCTAGACTAGCCATCATTTGATTAGGTGGGGGGAGCTGGAGGTAGAAGTTATAGGTGTAATGTGTTCAGTCCTAGCAACTGTTCGAGTTTGCCTAATGTCCGTCAGACTAGTACTAATCTTTGCCCTTCATCTAGTATTTGGAATCAGTTTTTTTACTTTGCCGATAGTCGACATGAATTTTATGAAATTGTACAGGTGTGATTTCTTAATATTATTATTTAAAATATTTTGTTAATTATATGTAATATGAGTAGCGTAGACTTATTTCGATAATTAAAAAGTATGTTGTGTGTGTGTGAGTGCCAAGGTGGAACGTTTCCTCAGTGTGTTCAATTCATTGTAGGATTGAGAATACAATTACTATCTTTTGTAGATACATATATATATATATATATATATATATATATATATATATATATATATATATATATATAAGTTAAGGATTTACAAAGTCGTCTTCATGACTGACTATTGTAATCCAGGGTTCAGTTATCTTAGCCATCGTCACTTTGTGACGTTGGCGGCTAAGTTGGTTGAATACTTACTAAGTGCTGCGGAAGAAGGACATAGTTCTCAAATGATAAGTCGGCAGATTTAAACGTTATAAAGTTTTATTCAAGAAATTGTTAGTAGTTGTTCTGGATCAATTCGTTGTTCGTCTAAGACTGACTTTTTGGTTTTCTGGTCGTCGACTCGCCAGCTCCTCTTCCAGGCCTGGCGAGCTCAAGCCCGTGGCAGAACAGCAGCAGCGGAACAGCGGCGTCTGCAACGTCAGCGCATTATTTTGGCTGCCGTCGTATCAGCGGTTCTCGGCGTCGTTGACCCCATAGCGGCAGCGCGCCGGCGTAAGTGGGTTTCAATAGCCGCTGCTGAAACTGCGCATTGGTTTCCGGTGACAGCGTCAGCGTAAATGCAACTGTGTTGCAATAGCTGGGTCGATAGCTGGGTTGGAGTTGTCAAGTGGTCGAAGCGTTGTCAAGTGGTTGAGGCGTTGGTCAGATACTTAAGACGTTGAGGCAGGGGCAGGGGAAGAGAGGCAGTGCTACGCACTGGCTGGTGTTAACTCCTCCCCCCTTAAATATCTGCGTCCCGCAGATCAAGTGTCTTTGTGGGCGGTTGTAACGATGTCCTCCGTTTGAGTAGCATCAGATTCCACGTCTTTGTCTGCTTTCGAAGATGCCTGTTGATGAGTGAGTTTTTTCCAAAATATGAAGATAGCAACTATTACTACAAAAATCGTAACGATTTCTGTAGTATAAGATATTGCCAGCCTTTTCCTCATTACCTGAAGTAGGTTCAAGTTTTTTATACTTAACCCGTGTATTAGTTCCAAGTTGAGGTGATAACCCAAACTCGTCAGATTTGTGACTACGGTAGGCATAGCTATTAGGCGCGTGTGCGAGTGGCTTCTGAACGTCTTGTTGTCCGCCGCAACTGTCTCGTTTGCGAACTGAACAAGATACGTCCCATCGAGGCTGTAGTTTTGTCCCTCTGCGTGAATAGTCCCATTGTAGTTCGTGAAAAACAAGGTTCCATCCTCCAGTAATTCCACCACGCGTCGACTGGATGTCACATAGTGACACTCGGCGTTTCCTCCCTTCAACGTTCTAGGGATACAGTCCGACTCACTCAACGGTGTCAAGTGCTCTTCCGCACAAACGCTGGTGTTGCCTATCGTAAGGCAGTCCTTGGTTATAGCGAACGTCTCGTCTGCGGCCACCAGCAATTTTCCGAAGTTAACGTCAATGTGTCTGTTTGCGTGGATCGCTGGCCGGATGACTAACATCTGGTACTCTTTTGCAACCACCTTTGGCAGCGCCAGCACATAGAGTAGCGCGGTGCCATTTGTTACTATGATTGGTTTCGCGAACTCCGTGGCTTCTACGGCACTCTGATACGGCAAGGAGTCCATCTCCTTGAGCAACGCTTGTATCTCCGCCTCGTCTAGTAAATTGCTGTTTACTAGGCCCGCCTTCGCAAACTGGCAAGCTCTGCTCAGTTCACCCACTTGACTCTCCAGCAACATTGCCTTATGTAAGATGATCATGGCTGCTTGGTCGTTGTTGTCAATTGTATTGACCCTCTCAATCATTGTGTTGAGCGCCTCCAGGGATTTGCGTGACGTTTCGAAGAGTTTGTCGTTAATCTTGTATTGTTGATTGCTGTTCTCTACAAGACTGTCCCGTACGTTGAGGATGGCGTTCCAGTCCGAAGCGTCAGGCGATCCTGCGATCCACTTCCACGCTGATCCAAGCCAGTCAATTGACCTGGCCTTCCTTGCTCTCGACAGTTTTGAGAGCATCTGTTGCGCCTGTTCCACATGATGGAACGCCAGGACTCGGATCTGTCCCGCGTTCAGTTCCCGCGCTTCACTCCTTGTTGCCTCTATCGCAGTTCCTATCTCCTCCAAGTTGACCATGTGGATTAAGTTGAAATAGCCGTCAACTCTCCACCCGCTGCCCTGTTTTAATGTTACTAGAGGACCGTCGTACTTAAACATTCGAATCGCTCGAGTTGATGTTAGTAGGAGTAGTGATAATAATGAAATGCTGATATTGAATATTGGGTTAGTAATACGAAAAAGGTTTTTGCTTAAAGCTAACAATTCTTGGTTAGTAGTACAATAAATGTTTTTTTGCTTAATGCTAACAATTTTTCTTAAATTTAAATGGAATTGGTAATCAAACAATGTGGTTTTTATTTTGAAAAAAGCAACATGTGTATATGAAATGTGTGGGTGTGAATGTCTGATAAGGACACAGTGTCCTCCGTTTGGCATAAAAAGAAGAATATAGCAACTTTACTTTTGCAAGAGTCCTCACTTTTTCACGTGAGACTTATGGAAGAATTTACCTGTCCGCGTCTTTATCGTAACTCTGTTATCTTGTTCGACTACCTCTTTGTTAAAACGTTTCTTGTCTTTGCTCTTTATCTGGTTGTTTTTTACGAAAATCTCTTGTCCGGGCTGATACTCAACTGGTGCGGACCTATTCTTATTCTTGCTGTTATTTGATGTCTCTTGCTTATGTTGCAGCAAGCCCCGGATATCCTCATATTCCCTATGCTTTATTTCCAAAAGCTTCTGTAAGTCCATGGTAGCGGCTCGATTGAAAAAAACGTCAGTAGGTTTCCTCTGAGTGTATGTCATCTAATAGGATGTTCACGGATCGCGATCTCTTGGCAAACAGCGGAATCTTAACCCCAGGATCTATCGTGAGCAGATCACGTTTTCTATCTATGACTGCGTTTAACTCTCTAAGACTGTCGTCACCTATAATCCCATCAAACGACTGTAAACCCGGAAGTACGTAAAAAGTAAGGGGAGTACTGTTACCTATTGAATTGAAAAAAGAGCCTGTCAGGTGTTGTCTAATCGTGATACTGCCACCCGCGGAGTGTACTAAGAATGGTTTTGGCAAGTCGGTACATCCGGTGGCTACTCTGGGGCAAATAAAGTTCTTGTTGGCTCCAGTATCTATCAGAAACTGCAGCTTAGCCCCGTCACACGTACCATACTCTATATATGGTACGCTAGAGAGGCGTTCGTCATAAAATTTACCTGCCCCTCATCTAGCTGTGCCAATTGCTCACCAGTCTGCTCCGACTCATCTTCTTGTGATGAGTGTCCGGGCAGACCAGCTTCAGTTGATTGGTCTGACACCTCATAAGTTGGTCCACCATTAGCCACTTGTACAGTGTCTTCATCATTCGATGAACATGGGGCCTCAGCGGAGGCTTCCAAGTGGTAAAGTCGTTGAGATTTCCTAAACGGATTGACGTTACCGCTGGGAGCTCTTTTTACGCTGCCCGACGCAGCCACATTCGACCTCTGGGAGTGCCCAGACTGGTTAGATTCCATCTTCAATGCAGGTCTGGTCGGTGGTGCTCCGTATCTCGGAGTGAACGGTGGTCGAGGAGGGGTATTATTATTCACGTAACCCTGCTGTTGTGTTACATAACCAGTATTACCGGGATTTAGAAAAGGGCGAGGATGACGAAAAGTCGAATTGTGGGGTGCCGGACCCACCGGTCTTGGATTTCCGGGGAAAACATTCCTTGATGCGAATGCTGGCCCAGCTCTCATGCAAACGTTTTGCAATTCGTTGCACAACGAATAAGCCTCCGGCAGATCTTTTGGCCTATGGACCATAAGAAATCTAGGCAGGTCACCATTCAACCCACCTATGAAAGCATCTAGAGCTTTCTTCCTGTAAATGTCCGTTAAAGCGGACGAAACTTCACCTGTGTATGGACCATTTCTTAACTTTCCCATTATCAGGGAGAAGTGGCCGTTCACTTTATTAAAGAAATCCTCTACACTCATGGTACCTTGGAACATCTTACTCAATTGAAACTCTAGCGTGCTCAGATCGCGTTTATCTGCATAGTGCAGTGCTAGTACACGCTTCATCTCTGGCCAGTCATCGTCCTGTACTCCATAAGAAGTAAGAGCCTTATCTGCTGGACCTCTCACCTTCTGCCTAATATAGGTTATTATAGCCCTATACTGGGGTTTGTCCCTAATCAACTCGTAATCCGCGAGGATACTATCGATCCTGTTGGCCCAAGACTCGAACTCAGATATGCCTCCTTCGAAAGTTTGCAAATCCTTCACACATTCCGGAATCTTATTACATTCCGCTAGGTCAAAGATGTTGCGAGGACGAACTAAAGGCCGCGGCTCCTCAACCGTGGGGTTGCGGGATTCGCGTTCCCTGGCAAGGTCACCCTCCAAGGAGTTGATTTTAGCCAAAGCTTCATTCAATTCCTCCCTCTGCGTGGCGTTCTGGTTCGTGAGCAACGATAAAGTTGCCTCGAATTTACTCAGAGACTCCCTCATCTCGGACAATTCCCTCTCGGACACGGACATTATTATTCTCTATGAATGAATGAAATGAAGATCAAGATAACAAAGATACAATAATATGCGATACAATAATATAATGTGAAATAATAGTTTGTTCTGTTTTCTTTCTTTATTGCTTTTTTTCTTGTAGCCAAGAGGAGACAGTGCGTCACTTACCCAGTGTTGAGTGATCTTAACTCTTAAATGCGTATGAGGGTTGTTTGTGTGTTTAATTTGTGTTTGTTTTCTCAGATCTGTTGAAGATACAAAGTTCGATTAGTAAAATATCAAAATAAGATTGCAATCGAAAAGAAAATAAAAAACAAATAAAAATAATTTTTTTTTTTTTTTTTTTTTTTTTTTTATTATTATTATTATATTTTTTCCTTTCAACTTTATTTATTTAATTTTCCATTGCATTTTGAGATTTTTCTTTTATTATTTTTTTATAGGGTATTTTTTAGTGTCATATCAGACTTTCAAACTTTATTTGTGCATGAGTGTGGGTTGCATTGTGCACGCGCCAAAGTGGGGTGAGTTTGCACTTAACGGGAGGCCCTTATTATCCTTTTTAGCCTGTTACAGCCTACTGGGGTAAGGACGATTCCACGAACCGTTGGGCAGCCAAACGCAATGTCTCTTTTTAATTTCAAATTTTTTTATTGCAAGGCCTTTCCAACGGCACACAGCACATCACCACACACTTTTATTCACACGAAACACAATTGCACACACAGCACTTTGTTTTTGTTGTTTTTTTTGTTTTTTGTTAAAAAATGCCACTTGCAGTTCGTAGCTGCCACAGTGGTTATCTCTTATTACTAAAAATGCCACTTGCAGGTCGAAGCTGCCACAGTGGTTATCTCTTATAACTAGAACTGAGACCACTATCGATTGCGAGATATGCCGTTTTTATCAGTTTGGTGGTCGAATGGCGGGGAGTCGAACCCCGGCATTAAATATGTAATGCCCACTAATATTTTTTAGCCATGACCATCTCAACTGCACTATTTTATGAAAAAAAAAAAAAATTTTTTAATGATTCAGCTCGAAAGTCACCGCACGACGGGGAGTCGAACCCCGACATCACACATTATAAGTATTATAAGTGCACTGCCCACTAAATATTTGCCGCCGGCTTTTCGATTTTTCTTTATTTTTTTTATATCAGGCCGTGAATGGAATCGAACCAACGCATCTCTTAGTATAGAGAATGCGCACACATTTATCACAGCTTCTTTCATTTTTTTATAACAGCAGCACTCACAAATTCTCTTAATTATTTAAATATTTGAATTTACTTTATTTTAGTGGAAAAAATTCTTCACTTCATTGCGTCATATTTCACTTGTTGTTATGCAGCTCTTTTTGTTTTTGTTTTACATTCTTTTTGTTACAATTATTTATTTGCGCGCAGCGCTAGCGCAAAAGAAGACAGTGAAAAAGAAAAAAACGAATGACACTATCACATTTCATTGCATATTTGTTGTATATTTGTTTTGTTTTTCATTGTATATTTTTTTTTGTTTCGCGTTTTTTTCTTTTTTACCATCACTTTTTGTTGCATATACGATTTTGATTTTGATTTTATTTGATTTGTTTTGTATTTCGACTGCATAACATCGACACAATGAGAAAAACTTTTTTCACTTTTTATTAATTTTTTATTTTTAGACACTTTGATTTAGAGATTTGGAGCACTAATTTTATTGTTTAAGACACATCACACAATCTAAGGGTCCCTGCTCGGGCGCCAGTTAAGGATTTACAAAGTCGTCTTCATGACTGACTATTGTAATCCAGGGTTCAGTTATCTTAGCCATCGTCACTTTGTGACGTTGGCGGCTAAGTTGGTTGAATACTTACTAAGTGCTGCGGAAGAAGGACATAGTTCTCAAATGATAAGTCGGCAGATTTAAACGTTATAAAGTTTTATTCAAGAAATTGTTAGTAGTTGTTCTGGATCAATTCGTTGTTCGTCTAAGACTGACTTTTTGGTTTTCTGGTCGTCGACTCGCCAGCTCCTCTTCCAGGCCTGGCGAGCTCAAGCCCGTGGCAGAACAGCAGCAGCGGAACAGCGGCGTCTGCAACGTCAGCGCATTATTTTGGCTGCCGTCGTATCAGCGGTTCTCGGCGTCGTTGACCCCATAGCGGCAGCGCGCCGGCGTAAGTGGGTTTCAATAGCCGCTGCTGAAACTGCGCATTGGTTTCCGGTGACAGCGTCAGCGTAAATGCAACTGTGTTGCAATAGCTGGGTCGATAGCTGGGTTGGAGTTGTCAAGTGGTCGAAGCGTTGTCAAGTGGTTGAGGCGTTGGTCAGATACTTAAGACGTTGAGGCAGGGGCAGGGGAAGAGAGGCAGTGCTACGCACTGGCTGGTGTTAACTTATATTATATATTATTATTATTATTATAATAATAATAAGACCGACGTTATAGTTTGAATAAAAAAAATTATTTATTCTTAATAAGTTATAACAGAGTACAAGTGGTCTTAGAGCTGAATTAAAACTGAGCTGCTTAGGCTACATTTCGGGGGTGCTTTTATACGTCTGGCTTGGAGCTTTTTCGTTGCTTAGGCTATGCAGAGCTTTTGTTTTTCTGGATTTCTCCTCAAGCTTTGGGCTTTGGATCTGTTGGTGAAATAGGTGGCTTGATAGCTCCTGATTGGTCATTGCCAAATATGCTGAGTATGGAGTTCCCACGAAAAGGGTTTGATGCGTTTCCAAGCGTTAGGGTGGTTTGCTTATAATGAATGAGTGGACGCTGGGATGATTGTTTCTAAGCGGACGCTAGGGCGATTTGTTTACAAGTAATCGCTAGGGTGATTTATTTACGTTGACTGATGGAGGGGATCGTGGCTTTGGCGATTTGTTTAGGTGTGGGTGAGCGCTGATGGATATATTACTATATATATAAGTTAAGAATTACAATGTCGTCTTCAAGACTGACAGTTGTATTCCTGGGTTCAGTTATCTTAGCCATAGTCGTTTTGCGACGATGGCAACTAGTTTGGTACTATACTTACTATGAGCTGTGGGAGAAGAACATAGTTTAGCAAATAACAAGTCCAACTGATTAAATCGTTATAAGTTTATTTAAAGAATGTGTTAGTAAGTGGTCTGGATAATTCCGTAGTTCGTCTGAGACTAAAGTTTCGGCCTGCTGGTCGTCGACTCGCCAGTTCCTCCTCCAGGCCTGGCGAGCTTCAGCCCGTGGCAGAACGGCAGCAGCGGAACAGCGGCGTCTGCAACGTCAGCGCATTATTTCGGCTGCCGTCGCATCAGCGGTTCTCGTCGTTGAACCCATGGCGGCAGCGCGCCGTCGTAAGTGGGTTTCGATAGCCGCTGCTGAAACTGCGCATTGGTTACAGCGTCAGCGTAAACGCAACTGTGTTGCAATAGCTGGGTCGAAGTGTTGTCAAGTAGTCGAAGCGTTGTCAAGTGGTCGAAGCGTGGGTCAGATATTCTAGACGTTGAGGCAGGGGCAGGGGAAGAGAGGCAGTGCTGCGCACTGGCTGGTGTTAACTCCTCCCCCCTTAAATATCTGCGTCCCGCAGATCAAGTGTCTTTATGGGTGGTTGTAGCGATGTCCTCCGTTTGAGTAACATTGGATTCCACGTCTTTGCCGGTTTCTGGAGATGCCTGTTGGTGAGTGACTTTTCTCCAAAATATGAAGATAGCAAATATCACTACAAAAATCGTTACGATTTCCGTAGTAGAAGATATTGTTAGCCTTCTTCGCACTACCTGGAGTAGGTTCAAGTTCTTTGTGCTTAACCCGTGTATCAGCTCCAGGTTGAGGTGGTAGCCCAAACTTGTTAGATTCGCGACCACAGTGGGCATGGCTATCAGGCGCGTGTGCGAGTGGCTTCTGAACGTTTTGTTGTCCGCCGTTACCGTCTCGCTTGTGAACTGGACAAGATACGTCCCATCGAGGCTGTAGCTCTGTCCCTCTGCGTAAATAGTTCCATTGTAGTTTGTAAAGAACAGCGTTCCGTCTTCCAGTAGCTCTACCACGCGTCGACTAGATGTCACGTAGTGGCACTCGGCGTTTCCTCCCTTCAATGTTCTAGGGATACAGTCCGATTCGCTCAACGGGGTCAGGTGCTCTTCCGCACAAACGCTGGTGTTGCCTATTGTAAGGCCACCTTTGGCAGCGCCAATACATAGAGTAACGCGGTGCCATTCGTTACGATGATAGGCTCCGCGAACTCCGTGGCTTCTACGGCACTCTGATACGGCAAAGAGTCCATCTCTTTGAGTAGCGCTCGTATCTCCGCCTCGTCTAGTAAATTATTGTTTACTAGGCCCGCCTTCGCAAACTGTCAAGCTCTGCTCAGTTCACCCACTTGACTCTCCGGTAACATTGCTTTATGCAAGACAATCATGGCAGCTTGATCGTTGTTGTCGATAGTGTTGACCCTCTCAATCATTGTGTTGAGCGCCTCCAGGGATTTCCGTGATGTCTCGAAGAGCTTGTCGTTGATTTTATATTGTTGGTTGTTGTTTTCCACGAGACTATCCCGCACGTTGAGGATAGCGTTCTAGTCCGAAGCGTCCGGCGATCCTGCAATCCATTTCCACGCCGATCCAAGCCAGTCGATTGACCGGGCCTTCCTCACTCTCGATAGCTTCGAGAGCATCTGCTGTGCCTGCTCCATATGGTGGAACGCTAGGACTCGGATCTGTCCCGCGTTCAGTTCCCGCGCTTCATTCCTCGTTGCTTCTATAGCAGTTTCTATCTCCTCTAAGTTTACCATGTGGATCAAGTTGAAATACCCGTCAACTCTCCACCCGCTGCCTTGTTTTAGCGTTACCAGTGGGCCGTCGTATTTGAACATTCGAATCGCTCGAGCTGATGTTAGTAGTAGTAGTGGTAGTAATGAGATGCTAATGTTGAATATTGGGTTAGTAATACGACAAAATTTTTCCGCTTAATGCTAACAATTCTTGGGTTAGTAATACAATAAAAGTTTTTTGTTTAATGCTAACAATTTTTCTTAAATCTAAATGAAATTGACAATCAAACAATGTAGTTTTTATTTGGAAAAAGGCAAACATGTGTATATGAAACGTGTGGGTGTGAGTGTTTGATAAGGACACAGTGTCCTCCACTTGGCATAAGAAAAGAAGAATACAGTAACGTTACTTTTGTAAGAGTCCTCACTTTTTCACGTGGGACTTGTGAAAAAATTTATCTGTTCGCGTCTTTACTGTAACTCTGTTATCTTGTTCGACTACTTCTTTGTTAAAACGCTTTTTGTCTTTACTTTTTAACTGATTGTTTCTTACAAATATCTCTTGTCCGGGCTGATACTGAACTGGTGTGGACCTATTCTTGTTCTTGTTGTTATTCGATGTCTCTTGCTTATGTTGTAGCAATCCCCGGATATCCTCATATTCCCTATGCTTTATTTCTAAAAGCTTCTGTAGGTCCATGGTAGCGGCTCGATTGAAAAAAACGTCAGTAGGTTTCCTCTGAGTGACAGAGTGAATTGAGTTATTATATCTATCGACCGAAATATCAGCAAGTTCACTGACCGTACAGGTTGGGTATTCTTGTTTGAGACAACGATAGATTTCCAGGAATGTGGAATGAAATCTCTCTACTTGACCGTTAACCTCACTTTTTTGTGAAGGTGCGTAGTAGACTTGGATGCCCAAGGTTTTGAGGAAATTCAAGACTGTAGGGCATAGTAGACCCCGCTCATTGTCGGACACCATCGTCTTTGGTACCGATAAGTAATGTAGAACCTTAACCAGTTCTTCATGCAAATGTAGTGCCGATTTCGACTCTAGAGGGAAAAGCTTAGCAAACTTGGAAAATTTATCCAAGCAACTAAGATATTTCTTCCCTTCTAACATGAAGATGTCTATGTGCAGTATTTCACATGGACGAGTCGGTATAGGCGTAGGCTGTAGGAATGGCTTGCTTGGATGTCGGTCATACTTTTGATATTTGCAAATCTGGCAAGTGGCCGTGAAGGCCCTAATACGACTAGCCATTTTCAAGAAGTAACAGCTGTCTAATAATTGCAGTCTGACCTCGCATTCCTATGAGCTCGGGAGTGCTCCCGCTCTATAACCAGCATAATTTCATTTTCGTCAACGATGTCTTTGACGAGCTTTTGCGCTATTCTAATTTTAAAAAGGGAAAATGTCTCTTTGTAACATTCCTGAAAAGACTGTAGGTAATCGTCAGGAATCTTTACTCCATTAATGACTGTCGGACGTAGACGCTCCTTCAGTATCGCTCTCAAAGATCGTCTTGCGTCATCATTTAGAGGAATAATATGTCTAGTATAGCCGGGAAATTGCGTTTCAAGAGAATAAGTACTCGCATCGGAGTCGAAGATTATTTGATTTCTAAAGACGTTGATAGGAGCTTCTACATGAGGTACGAGGTCTGTCGCGTCTTGGAGCGCGCTATGCACCGTAGCTACGGAATCTGTATCTAGTGCGTTTAACTGAAGTGGGAGGCGAGAAAGTGCGTCCGCCACTACGTTAGACTTCCCAGGTTTATAAAGTAACTCGCAATTGTACTCCTCGATTCGCGCCTTCCACCTTTTCAATTTAGCATTATAGTTCCTATTCCCGAGAGAGTATGTAAGGGGCTGATGATCTGTGAATATTTTAATAGAACCGGCTCCATAGAGGTACGAACGTAGGTTATCTAAGGCCCATATAATTGCCAACATCTCTTTCTCATTGGCGGCGTAGTTTTCTTCAGTTTTATTTAGTGACCTAGAAATGTACGCTATTGGCCTGTCTTTCCCATCTTGGACTTGAGACAAGACTGCTCCCAATGCATACTTGGACGCATCGGTAGTCAGATGGAACGGCTTATGTAACTCTTCAAACGCCTTCAAACATGACTCGTCAAGTTCGAGGGAACCTTCTTTGATTGCGAGGCTTTGACTCCTGCACCTTCGCCTCTTGTCAGGTTGGTTAGGGGCTTTGCGATCTTTGCGTAGTCTTGAATAAACTTCCTATAGTAGGAAGTCATACCAAGGAAACTCTTTAGTTCTTTGACGTTCGACGGCGGCGCCAATTTCTGAATAGCTTCAACTTTCTTGGCATCCGGTCTTATACCGTCGGAGGTGACAATGTAACCTAAGAACTCCACTTGAGTAGACAAGAAATGTATCTTCTCGAGGTTAACTTTCAATTCCACTTCACGAAGTGTTTTGAAAATCTGTCGCAAGTGTTCCCAGTGACTTTCATAGCTATCGCTGAAGACGATTATATCGTCTACATAAACGTAGCATATTTTACCAATAAATGGCCTGAGCACATCGTCGATCATGCGCTGAAATATGGCGGGGGCATTCCGCAGGCCGAAAGGCAATCGAGTAAACTCATATTTGCCATTTAGAGTCGAGAATGCCGTCTTCTGCATATCGGTTTCTTTCATTAGCACCTGATGAAATCCTGAAGTCAGGTCAAGTGTCGTGAAATACTTTGCCGTGCCAAGACTGGCTAAAGTTGACGTAATGTCAGGTATGGGATACGTGTCAGGTATGGTTACCGCATTAAGGCGTTTGAAATCAACCACCATGCGATACTGTTTCTCTCCGTTAGGTTTAGGCTTCTTGGGAACTACCCAAATTGGAGAATTGTAATGGCTCTTAGATGGTCGGATTATTCCTTCCTTCTCCAACTCTTTAATTTGCCTCTCTACTTCCTCCCTCATATGTGCTGGGTATGGGTAAATCTTGGAATAAATAGGCTCCTGAGTCGTGGTACGTATTTCCGCTCTCACTGCTGACCGTGCGTCCTGGAGTGAGAGGCTGAAATACGTCCGCAAATTCTTCTAGCAGAAGGTCAAGTGCCTTTCGTATTTCATCTGAGTGTATGTCATCTAATAGGATATTCACGTATCGCGATCTCTTGGCAAACAACGGAATCTTCACCCCCGGATCTATCGTGAGAAGATCCCGTTTTCTATCTATGACTGCGTTTAACTCTCTAAGACTGTCATCGCCTATAGTCCCGTCAAACGACTGCAAACCCGGAAGTACATAAAAAGTAAGGGGAGTACTATTACCTAGTGAATTGAAAAAAGAACCTGTCAGGTGTTGTCTAATGGTGATACTACCACCAGCGGAGTGTACTGGAAATGGTTTTGACAAGTCGGTACACCCGGTGGCTACTCTGTGGCAAATAAAGTTCTTGTTGGCTCCAGTGTCTATCAGAAACTGCAGCTTAGCCCCATCACACGTACCATACTCTATATATGGTACGCTAGAGAGGCGTTCGTCATAAAATTTACCTGCCCCTCATCTAGCTGTACCAATTGGGTTGGCGTTACCGCTGGGAGCTCTTTTGGCGCTGCCCGACGCAGCCACATTCGACCTCTGGGAGTGACCTGACTGGTTAGATTCCATTTTCAGTGCAGGTTTGGTTGGTTGTATTCCGTATCTCGGGGTGAATGGTGGTCGAGGAGGGGTATTATTGTTCGCGTAGCCTTGCTGTTGTGTTACATAACCAGCATTACCTGAATTCAGAAAAGGGCGAGGATGACGAAAAGTCGAATTGTTTGGTGCCGGACCCACCGGTCTTGGATTTCCGGGGAAAACATTCCTTGATGCAAATGCTGGCCCAGCTCTCATACAAACATTTTGCAATTCGTTGCACAATGAATAAGCCTCCGGCAGATCTTTTGGCCTATGGACCATCAGGAATCTGGGCAGGTCGCCATTCAACCCACCTATGAAGGCATCTAGAGCTTTCTTTCTGTAAATATCCGTTAAAGCGGACGAAACTTCACTCCGTAAGAAGTAAGAGCCTTATCTGCTGGACCTCTCACCTTCTGCCTAATATAGGTTATTATGGCCCTATACTGAGGTTTGTCCCTTATCAACTTATAATCCGCGAGGATACTATCGATCCTGTTGGCCCAAGACTCGAATGCCTCCTTCGAAGGTTTGTAAATCCTTCACACATTCCGGAATCTTATTACAGTCCGCTAGGTCAAAGATGTTGCGAGGACGAACTAAAGGTCGCGGCCCCTCAACCGTGGGGTTGCGGAATTCGCGTTCCCTGGCAAGGTCACCCTCCAAGGAGTTGATTTTAGCCAAAGCTTCATTCAATTCCTCCCTCTGCGCGGGATAAAGTTGCCTCGAATCTACCTAGAGACTCCCTCATTTCGGACAATTCCCTCTCGGACACGGACATTATTATTTTTTTTATTCAAATGAAGATCAAGACAACAAAGATACAATAATATGAGATACAATAATATGATGCGAAAATAATAATTTGTTTTGTTTGTTTTCTTTCTTTATTGTTATTCTGTTTTTTTTTTTTATTTATGGCCAAGAGGAGACAGTGCGTCACTTACCCAGTGTTGATGTGGTCTTAATTCTTAAATGTGCGTATGAGGATTGTTTTGTGTGTTTGTTTTGTTTATATTCTCAGATCTGTTGAAGATATAAAGTTCGATTAGTAAAATATCAAAATAAGGTTGCAATTGAAAAGAAGAAAAAAAAATTTTTTTTTTAAATAATTTTTTTTTTTTTTTTTTTATTATTATATTATTATATTATTTTCTTCAACTTTATTTATTTACTTTTTCGTAGTATTTTTATTTTTTTCCTTATAGGGTATTTTGTAGTGTCATACACTTTTAGACAAAAACTTTATTCGTGCACAAGTGTGGGTTGCATTGTGCGCGCGTCAAAGTGGGGTGAGTTTGCACTTAACGGGAGGCCCTTATTATCCTTTTTAGCCTGTTACAGCCTACTGGGGTAAGGACGATTCCACGAACCGTTGGGCAGCCAAACGCAATGTCTCTTTTTAATTTCATTTTTTCTTATTGCAAGGCCTTTCCAACGGCACACAGCACATCACCACACACTTTTATTCACATGAACACAATTGCACCCACAGCACTTTGTTTTTGTTGTTTTTTTCTTGTTAAAAATGCCACTTGCAGTTCGTAGCTGCAACAGTGGTTATCTCTTATTACTACAAATGCCACTTGCAGGCCGAAGCTGCCACAGTGGTTATCTCTTATACTAAAACTGAGACCACTGTCGATCGCAAGATGTGTCGTCTTTATCAGTTTGGTGGTCGAATGGCGGGGAGTCGAACCCCGACATCGAATATACAATGCCCACAAATATTTTTTAGCCATGACCATCTCAACTGCACTATTTCATGAAAAATTTTTTAACAATTCAGCTCGAATGTCACCGCACGACGGGGAATCGAACCCCGACATCACACATTATAAGTATTATAAGTGCACTGCCCACTAAATATTTGCCGCCGGCTTTTCGATTTTTTTTATTTTTTTTTGTTACAATTATTTACTTGCGTGCAGCGCTAGCGCAAAAGAAGGCAGCGAAAAAGAAAAAAACGAATGACCCTATCACATTTCATTGCTTGTATATTTTGTTTTTGTTTCGTGTTTTTTCATTTTTTCCATCACTTTTTTGTTGCATATACGAACAATTTTTTTATTTTATTTGACTCGTTTTATATTTTGTCTGCATAATATTGGCACAATAAGAAAAGACTTTTTCCACTTTTTAATTTTTATATTTTTTGTCAACACTTTTATTTAGAGGATTTGTGGCACTAATTATATTGTTTATGACACATCGCACAATCGAAGCGGTCCCTGCTCGGGCGCCAGTTAAGGATTACAATGTCGTCTTCAAGACTGACAGTTGTATTCCAGGGTTCAGTTATCTTAGCCATAGTCGTTTTGCGACGATGGCAACTAGTTTGGTACTATACTTACTATGAGCTGTGGGAGAAGAACATAGTTTAGCAAATAACAAGTCCAACTGATTAAATCGTTATAAGTTTATTTAAAGAATGTGTTAGTAAGTGGTCTGGATAATTCCGTAGTTCGTCTGAGACTAAAGTTTCGGCCTGCTGGTCGTCGACTCGCCAGTTCCTCCTCCAGGCCTGGCGAGCTTCAGCCCGTGGCAGAACGGCAGCAGCGGAACAGCGGCGTCTGCAACGTCAGCGCATTATTTCGGCTGCCGTCGCATCAGCGGTTCTCGGCGTCGTTGAACCCATGGCGGCAGCGCGCCGTCGTAAGTGGGTTTCGATAGCCGCTGCTGAAACTGCGCATTGGTTACAGCGTCAGCGTAAACGCAACTGTGTTGCAATAGCTGGGTCGAAGTGTTGTCAAGTAGTCGAAGCGTTGTCAAGTGGTCGAAGCGTGGGTCAGATATTCTAGACGTTGAGGCAGGGGCAGGGGAAGAGAGGCAGTGCTGTGCACTGGCTGGTGTTAACTTATATATATATATATATATATATAAACAACAAATAAAACTCAAGTTTGCAATAAACGTTATAATTTTAATGATTGAATATATTGTTAGTTTTTTATTTTGGGATTTAAACAACTAGATGATACGACGGGTCGTCTCTAACTAACTCTCCAGTTGCACAATGGCTAACTCCCCGGTTCTTCTTCCAGTCATGGCGAGCTCGTCGCAGTGGCAGAGCAGCGGCGTTTGCAACGTCAGCGTTAAAACGGGTGTGGCGTCAGCGGTTCTTAGCTGACCGTCATTGAGCTCTTGGCAGCAACGGCGTGGACATAAGTGGTTTCCAATAGGCGCCGCTGAAACTGCGCATTGGTTTCCGGTGTCGACTCGGCGCTTCAAGCGTCAGCGTAACTGCAATTGTGTTGCAATAGCTCGGTCGTAGTGGCGCAGCCGCTTAGATGTTAGTGTAATTTGTTATCAAGTGGGTATTCAAGGCGTGGGGCGAAGTGCTCTGGGATTTGAGACGTTGAGGGCAGGGGCAGGGGATAAGAAGCAGTGCTGCGCACTGGCTGGTGCTAACCCCTCCCCCCTTAAATATCTGCGTCCCGCAGATCAAGCGTCTTTGTGATCGACCGAAGTGATGTCCTCTATTTGAGTCCCATTGGATTCCACGTCGTTGTCGGTTGCTGAAGATGCTTGTTGATGTGCGACTTTCCTCCAAAATACGAAGATAGCCAATATCACCACAAAAATCGTTACGATTTCCGTCGTAGAAGATATCGTTAGCCTTCTCCGCATTACATGAAGCAGGTTCAAGTTCCTTGTGCTCAAACCTTGTATAAGCTCCAGGTTGAGGTGGTAGCCCAAACTAGTCAGATTCGTAACCACGGTGGGCACCGCTATCAGGCGCGTGTGCGTGTGGCTTCTGAACGTCTTGTTGTCCGCAGTTACCGTCTCGTTTGCGAACTGGACCGGATACGTCCCGTCGAGGCTGTAGTTTTGACCTTCCGTGTAGATGGTTCCGTTATAGTTGGTGAAAAACAGTGTTCTGTCCTCTAGTAGCTCTACTACGCGTCATATAGCCGTCACGTAGTGGCACTCGGCGTTTCCTCCCTTTAGTGTTCATGGGATTCAGTCCGATTCGCTTAATAGAGTCAGATGCTCTTCCGCGCAGACGCTGGTGTTGCCTATTGTAAGGCAGTCCTTGGTTATAGCGAACGTCTCGTCCGGGGCCACCAGCAACTTTCCGAAGTTAGCGTCGATGTGCCTGTTTGCGCGGATCGCTGGTCGGATGACCAACATCTGGTACTCTTTAGCGACCACCTTTGGCAGCGCCAATACATAGAGTAACGCGGTGCCATTCGTTACGATGATAGGCTTCGCGAACTCCGTGGCTTCTACGGCACTCTGGTACGGCAAAGAGTCCATCTCTTTGAGTAACGCTCGTATCTCCGCCTCGTCTAGTAAATTACTGTTTACTAGGCCCGCCTTCGCAAACTGGCAAGTTCTGCTCAGTTCGCCCACCTGACTCTCCAGTAACATTGCTTTATGCAGAACAATCGTGGCAGCCTGATCGTTGTTGTCGATAGCGTTGACTCTCTCGATCATCGTGTTGAGCGCTTCTAGGGATTTCCGTGACGTCTCGAAGAGCTTGTCGTTGATTTGGTACTGTTGATTATAGTTCTCCACGAGGCTATCCCGTACGTTGAGAATAGCATTCCAATCCGAATAGCATCTGCAATCCATTACAATTGACCGAGCCTTCCTTACTCTCGATAGCTTCGAGAGCATCTGTTGTGCCTGCTCCAGATGATGGAACGTCAGGACTCGGATCTGTCCCGCGTTCAGTTCCCGCGCTTCATTCCTCGTTGTTTCAATGGCTGCTTCGCTTTCCTCTAAGTCTACCATGTGAATCAAGTTGAAATACCCATCAACTCTCCACCCGCTGCCTTGCTTTAAAGTTACCAATGGGCCGTCGTATTTAAAGCTATGAATCTCTCGCGTCGATATTAAGAATAGTAATGATAGTAATGGAATGCTAATGTTGAGTAGTGGGTTAGTAATACAATAAAAAGTTTTTCACTTAATGTTAACAAATTTTGCTTAAGTCTAAATAAAAGTGACAGTCAAACAATGCAGTTTCTATTTAAACAAAGGCAAACATGTGGATGGTGATAAGGACACAGCGTCCTCCGCTTGGCATAGAAGAAAAAGAATACAGTAACATAAGCGTCCTCACTTTTTCACGTGGGACTTGGGGAAAAATTTTCCCGTTCGCGTCTTTACTGTAACTCTGTTATCCTGCTCGACTACCTCCTAGTTAAAACGCTTTTTATCCTTACTTTTTATTTGATTGTTTTTTACGAATATCTCTTGTCCAGGCTGATATTGGACTGGCGCGGACCTACTTTTGTTCTTACTATTATTTGAGGTCTCTTGTTTATGTTGTAGTAAACCCCGGATATCTTCATATTCCCAATGCTTTATTTCCAAGAGTTTATGTAAATCCGTGGTAGTGGCTCGATTGAAAAAGACATCGGTAAGTTTCCTCTACAGTAAAGTCATATTCTTCTAGTTCTAATCTCATTCTTGTAAGTTTTGAGCTGGGACTTGTCATTGAGAACAAATATGTTAATGGTCTGTTATCTGTTTTTACAGTAAAGTGCTTTCCATAAATATATGGCCTAAAATATGTAATTGCCCAGTGGATTGCTGCTAGTTCTTGTTCTGTTGTTAATTTGTTGCTTTCACCTTTGGTGAATGAGCGTGAAGCGTATGCAACTGGGAGTTGTTTATCTCCATAATTTTGTGTTAGTACAGCTCCACATACGTATTTGCTTACATCTGCATAATTATGCAGAATTCTTTATTGAAATCAGGGTATTTCAACAAGGTGGGCTTAATTAAGGCTTTATTTAAATATTCGAATGCATTTTGGCATTCCTCAGACCATTGGAAATTGATATTCTTTTTGCATAATCTAGTTATGTGCCGTGAATGTTCGGCGAAGTTTTTAATGAAACGTCTATAATAGTTGCAGAATAAAATAAATCGTCTAGCGCTATCAGCGTCCGTGGGGACTGGGTATTTTTCGATGACATCATATTTTTTGTCATCTGGTAAAATACCATTATCAGTACACTTATGACCTAAAAATGTCACTTCGTGCATGAAGAAAGAACATTTTTCTGGATGTAGTTTTAGATTGTGTTTTCTGCACAGGTCAAAAACATCTGTCAAGTTTTTGATCATGTGTTTTTCAGAACAACCGATGACAATTAAGTCATCCATATACAAGAATGCTTGTGAATGGTTTAATCCAGAAAATGCTATAGTCATCATTCTTTGAAAAGAATTTGGCGCTATTTTTAAACCGTAGGGTAATCGTGTAAAACGATATGAACCAGTGCTGGTCGAAAAGGACGTTAAATTTCTAGGCATCGTCTAGGCATGAAAAATATTTAGTTCTCCCTAGTTGGCCAAGAATATCATCAATTCTTGGAAGTGGAAATTTGTCAAATAATAGCTTTTTATTAATTTGACGATAGTCTATTAATAATCGCCATCGTTTTTATCTGAACCCGGTTCTCTACTATTTTATCAAGAATGAGTTTATTGACTTGCCTGTCTACTTCTTCTCTGTGAGCGTGTGGCATTATATAATTTTGTATATACACTGGTTCTGTATCTTTTAATCTCAGCTCTTGCTTATATAAATTATTTGTAGATATCGATTCGGTTTCTAGTCCGAATATATCTGTATATTTTGTGCAGAGGTTTGTTAAAGTTTGTTTGTACAGGGGTGGAAAGTTCTTAATTAGTTTTTTCATGACAGTATTTTGTCTCTCTTCGCTAATTTCTTGGACTATCTCGTAGTCACTTAGCGTTTCTACTTTTATCTTGTTAAGGTTTATTAGTCTAATTGAATTGGTTGTGTTTAATATTCGGACAAATGTATTATTTTTATTGGAAATAGTGTTTCCAATAAAAATTCCTTCTTCGATTTCCTGGTTTGGAATAAGAACATTTTGTTCTTTAGAAGTTATATTAATTTGACGGACTACTTCGGCACGAGCTGGAAGTATTGTGGCATTATTATCACATGTATGTATGATTGGTATATGTATTGGATAATTTAGATTATTTGGCCTTAGTATTAGAGAATCACTTGATTGTGTGAAATCTAATTGGCAATTATATTTTGTAATGAAATCTATACCGATAATGCCATTGCTTGGAACTGGGAAGTCTTTATCGACTAAGTGGAAATTATGTGGTATTACATGTTTGCCTGTAGATAATTCTACGAATGCTAAACCTTTTGAAAAAACTGAACCTTCACCAATGCCTGATATTTGTGTTGAAATATTGTTGTTTACATTATCAAAGATATCTATATTTTCTTTTAAAATTGATATATCTGCACCTGTGTCTATTAGTAGTGTATAAGCTTTTCCTGTATTTTCGTTGTTAATTTTTATAAAGATGCTAAAACTGAGATTGAGTGTATATATTTTTTTATTTAATTGCTCTGAGTATCTGAAGGATTCTGTCCATTTCCCGAATTGCTTTGGGTAACTCGGACATTGTTATTGCCATAATTATTGTTATTATTATTATGGTAGAGTCGGTTGTTGCGTCGGTTGGAATTATATCTTCCTCGATTGTAACCTCGGCCTCTACCATTATTTCTGTAATTGTTGTTGTTATTATTGTTGGAGTTGTAGTTACCGCGGCCATTGCCTCTACCTCTTTGGTATCGGTAACCACCTCCTCTATTATTTCGGCTTTGCTGGAATAATACTGTGCTGGCGTTTCCAGTCATTTCAGTGCTGCAATGGATATATTTACCCATCACATCGTTGAAAGTAACGAAGTTTCCTGCTTCTAGAATTATTCTCAGTTTCTCATGCTCGCAGTTCTTAGTCATTGCAGTAATAGATTCTTTCGTTGAGAATTTTTCTGCATTGTCTGGGTCTAGACCATTGTCAATATAAGATGATTCTAACTGCTTCCGCAAGTTATCAATTTCAGCCGTATACGGGATGCTGTTTTGCCTTTTTGTTTTATGTTTAACAATTTGGCTTTTAAAACATCGGTTGATTCCCCTTTTACATTATCATTTAATTTTTGAATAATTCCGGATATAGTGGTTTCATTTTGTACTTTGTATAGGATTGTTCCGGTTATTTTTGATTTAATAACCTCAACCGCTATATCTTCTTGATCGCCTTTAGTTCTTTCAACAAGCCTCAAAGCTGTTAAGAACCTATTCAATGATAACTTTTTACCATCGAATTCAGGGACTGAAGAGGAAACCTGCTTCATATATTCCCTATCTAATGCGACCTGATTTGCCATGTTTGTATGTGGTATATAATTTTTTATATCAATTGATTCGCTCTGTTTTTCTTCTAGTGTTTCAATATCACTATCAGATTCGGTGTCGCTTGACTGGATCAAAGTCCGCTAATAGACTTAGACTACTTGGCACATTTATTTGAATGTGTCGCCTATTAGCGACAGAACTTAGTCTTGTGTTTAGAGATTTTAAAACTCTTAAGCATTTATTTTTGTGCTCGGTTGTAAACCTTTTTTCGTGTTTATTTACCGTTGTTACGATATTATTGTATTCTTTTACATTGATATCTATGTGGTTAATTAAAGTGTTTGTTTTTATAACTGCATCTTTATTAATGCACTTATATGATTTTTCAAACTTATAACGAAATGCGTCTATGTTTTTCGCAATTTCGTTCCATTCCATTCTTTAATGGAAATTTATTCTTGGCTGTTATATGTTAGTTTGCATTTAGCGATGTTGTTTCACGAGTACTATGGTTGCTGAACCAAGTATCGGATGTACCTCGTCTATAGCTTTGACTATTACGTAAGATAATGTGCTTAATGCTATACCCTTTTCTATCTGGAGTAAGCCGAACAGTGGGCTTGCTATACTATCAAAAGCTTCTATGTACTCATTTTCGAATTCGAAAATTGTAATGAAATCAAGATGCCTTATTATCTTTCTTTTTTTTAATATATATATATATGTATTTTTATAATATTTGGGACATATGCAATTTCGATTTTATCTAAATCATTGGCATGGCTTAAGGCCCTTTTTTATACCCTGAACCCATTGAAAATGGGAAATCAGGGTATAATGGTTTTGTGAAAAGTATGTAACAGGCAGAAGGAATCATCGCAGACCCCATAAAGTATATATATTCTTGATCAGGACGATGAGCTGAGTCGATATAGCCCTGTCCGTCTGTCCGTCCGTCCGTCCGTCCGTCCGTCCGTCCGTCCGTCCGTATGAGTGCGTCGATCTCAGAAGTTAAAGGAGCTAGAGAGCTGAAATTTTGTATGCATACTCGTGTATACCATACGCAGTACGAGTTTATCATATTTTTTCGATAACTCATTCGATATCTTTTTTATCGAGGATAATCGATAAATTTATATTGTTTTTTCAGCCTAATTTGAACACTATTAGACCTAGAGACTTCAGATTTACTGTGTATATACATTTGATGGGCACACACATTTTGTAATTTACAGATTTTGGATACCACGCCCCCTTCGCCCCAAATTTGTAAAAAACGTATATCAAGTACTAGAGACTTGTGCTTTGGAATGTACACACATTTACACATAATGATTACGTTCTGAAAGTTTCATTAAGATTGTACGTCTACAAATGAAATTATTCAACAAATAAATTCTCATAATATTGCCCACACTGCAGCGCAGCCCAAGCGCAGTCGCTGCTTACTGCGCAGTTAGCAGAGCGCGGGCCTATGCGTGGGGGTGGATGCATGTGTATGTATGTGTGCAGAATGATTGGAACATCAGCACGGAGGGTTCAGGGTATCTCCTAGTCGAGCAGTCTCGACTAGAGCTTTCTTACTTGTTTTATACATTTGTTGTGCAATAAGTATATTTTTAAAGAACATATGCACATAGAATAATTACAATTATTAACAACAATATATTTGTGAATTTAAGGTCAACACTAGATGACTCTATTTTGTTTATGACATTTGCAGTGGAGTCCACTGATTTTGTTTCAATTAACCCCATTGTGTGTATAATATATGTATCATCAAACTTACATATGTAGTATTTGGTTTTTTTTTTGCAATATTTATTTGTTTTTTTTTATATATCAATCCTATCTTCCCTACTCGATCATCGCAGTGATCTTCCTGCCTAATGGTGTATGGCTTCACGGGCCATACGCTAGCAGGCAATGCAATTATCGCTTCCGCTTTATAAAGGTTTTCTTAAAAATTAACTTATTTATGCATCGCAGTGCATTACTATTATTATTTTAATTGATGCGCACACTATGTTGTGCTGTCGGTTCACTGTACCTTGGTCTGGCTTGATGCGCCAGACGATGCCGGTGCTGGCTGCACAGGCTACTTCCTTGCTGGGGTATCGGTGTTGGAATCGCTGGTCGCTGCCTAATGGTCCCTCGCAGTCATCTGGGCACTTCTTTTGGGTTTTTTTAGGTTGACTTTTGGCATGTTGCATTCCTGTTATTAGAAGTTTCATTAATAATTTGAATCTGTTTGTATATAGTGGTAGAGGTTGAGTTTGTGTTCTTTATGTTTTCTTGCGCTTGCTTAATTTGGTCAAGCTCTTTTTGCAATTCTATTGTTGCCTGACAACGCGGTGGTGGGTTGGTGGCGAACAATAGTTTTAATATTTTCGCCTTTCTTTTCCGCAGGCGTATTTTTAAGCCGCTTCTGCCGGCTTTTTTCTTTTGAACCTCACTCATTGACCTCTACTCACTCAGATTTTCAAATTTATAGTTCTTCTTTATTTGTGCTGCCGTCAGTTGGTATCTGCGATGTCCCACGATGTCCATATTGTTGTTTCTGCTGTCGCTGCTGCTGTTTATGTTGCGCTTGTGGACTTGAAAATGTGGTCGGGTGTCCGTTTGTGTTTTGTCGCTGTTGTTCTTGACGTTTTTAAGGTTTATGTGTAGATGGCGAAGTCCATAGCGTCATCTTTAGACTCGGTCAGAACACACTTATTAATTTGTAGATAGTGACTTTAGACAGCGACAACTGTCACGGTCGCCATGTATTATAATCATAAGCTTGATATATGCATGTGTTCTTTAGCAATGTCTTTTATTGAATGAATTCTTAATTCTAAGACAATTGTCACGTACAGCTAAAATCGGTTGGCTGCGCTGCCAGTTACGCCGGCAGAGCAGCGGTCCGCTTATGTATATATGTTTATACTTCTCTGTGCATGATAAACTTGGATACCCAAGGTTTTGAGGAAATTCAGGACTGTCGGGAAAAGTAAACCCCGTTCGTTATCGGACACCATTATCTTTGGTACCGAGAAGTAATGTAGAACTTTGACCAGTTCTTCGCGCAAATGTAGTTCCGATTTCGACTATAGAAGGAAAAGCTTAGCAAACTCGGAGAATTTATCTAAGCAACTAAGATATTTCTTTCCTTCTAACATGAAGATGTCTATGTGCAGTATTTCACATGGACGAGTCGGTGTGGGTGTAGGCTGCAGGACTGGCTTGTTTGGATGTCGGTCATACTTTTGATATTTACAAATCTGACAAGTGGCCGTGAAGGCCCTAATTCGGCTAGCCATTTTCAAGAAGTAACTGCTGTCCAATAGTTGTAATCTCACCTCTCTCGCATTTCTATGCGCTCGGGAGTGTTCTCGCTCTATAGCCAACATAATCTCTGACGAATTTTTGCGCTATTCTGATTTCAAAGAAGGAAAATGTCTCTTTGTAACATTCTTGGAAGGACTGTAGGTAAGCGTCAGAAATTTTTACTCCATTGATGACTGTCGGACGTAAACGCTTTTTCAGTATCGCACTTAAAGATTGCCTCGTGTCATTATTTACTCACAACGGAGTCGAAGATTATTTGGATTCTAAAGACTTTGATAGTTGCTACAGAATCTGTATCAAGTGCGTTTAACTGAAGTGGGAGGCGAGAAAATGCGTCTGCCACGACATTAGACTTCCCTGGTTTATAGAGTAACTCGCAGTTATACTCTTCAATTTGTGCCTTTAGCATTATAGTTCCTATTCCCTAGAGAGTATGTAAAGAGCTGATGGTCTGTAAATATTTTAATCGAACCAGCACCATAAAGGTACGAGCGTAAGTTATCTAAGGCCCAGATAATTGCTAGCATCTCCTTTTCATTAGCGGCATAGGTTTCTTCATTTTTTTTTAATGACCTGGAAATGTAAGCTATCGGCCTGTCTTTCCCACCTTGGATCTGAGACAAGACTGCGCCCAATGCATACTTGGATGCATCGGTAGTCAAATCGAATGGTTTATGAAAGTCAGGAAAAGCTAGTACCTCAGAAGATGAGAGTAGAGTTTTTAACTTGACGTTAGAAGGCGGTGCTAGGTTCTTAATAGCTTCAACTTTCTTGGTATCCGGTCTTATACCGTCGGAGGTCACGATGTAACCTAAGAACTCAACCTGAGTAGACAAGAAATGCGTCTTTTCAAGGTTAACTTTTAAATCCACTTCACGAAGCGTTTTGAAAATCTGTCGTAAATGTTCCCAGTTGTTTTTATAGCTATCACTTAAGACGATTATATCGTCTACATAAATGTAGCATATTTTACCAATAAACGGCCTGAGCACATCGTCGATTATGCGCTGAAATATGGCGGGGGCATTCCGCAGGCCGAAAGACAATCGAGTAAATTCATATTTGCCGTTTAGAGTCGAAAATGCTGTCTTTTGCATATCGGTTTCTTTCATTAGTACTTGTAGGAATCCTGAAGTCAGGTCAAGCTAAAGTTGACGTAATGTCAGGTATGGGATACGTGTCTGGTATAGTTACCGCATTAAGGCGATTGAAATCAACCACCATGCGATACTGTTTTTCCCCGTTAGGTTTCGGTTTCTTAGGAACCACCCAAATTGTAGATTTATAAGGGCTCTTAGATGGTCGGATTATACCTTCTTTCTCTAACTCCTTAATTTGTCTCTCTACTTCGTCCCTAATATGCGCTGGGTAAGGGTAAATCTTGGAGTAAATGGGCTCTTGAGTCGTGGTACGTATTTCCGCTCTCCCTGTCGTCTTGACCGTGTGGCCTGTGGTGAGAGGCTGGAAAACGTCCGCGAATTCTTCTAGCAAAAGGTCAAGTGCCTTCCGTATTTCATCTGAGTGTATGTCATCGAGTAAGATATTTACGGATCGCGATTTCTTAGCAATCAACGGAATCGTCAGACCTGGCTATATCGTGAGAAGATACCGTTTCTTATCTATGACTGCATTTAACTCTCTGAGACTGTCATCGCCTATAATTCCGTCAAACGACTGCAAACCCGGAAGTACGTAAAAAGTAAGGAGAGTACTATTACCTATTGAATCGAAGAAAGAACCTATTAGTTGTTGTCTCATGGGGATACTACCACCTGCGGAATGTACCAGAAATGGTTTTGCAAGATCGGTACACCCGGTGGCTACTCTGGGACAAATAAAGTTCGTGTTGGCTCCAGTTTCTATCAGAAACTGCAGCTTAGCCCCTCGTACCATACTCTATATATGGTACGCTAGAGAGGGTATCATTCATATACGTTCATATCGAGAAGGGGTATCATTGTTCATATAGCCTTGCTGTTGTGCTGCATAACCAGCATTATCCGGATTCAAAAAAGGTCGAGGATGACGAAATATCGAATGGTTTGGTGCCGGACTCACCGGTCTTATATTCCCGGGGAAAACATTCCTCGATACAAATGCTGGGCCAGCCCTCATGCAAACATTTTGTAACTCGTTGTACAATGAATAAGCCTCAGGCAGATCTTTTGGTCCGTGGACCATCAGGAGTCTAGGCAGGTCACCCACCTATGAAAGCATCTAGAGCTTTCTTTTTGTAGATATCCGTCAAGGCGGATGAAACTTCCGCCGTGTACGGACCATTTCTTAGCTTGCCCATTATCAAAGAGAAGTGACTATTCACCTTGTTAAAGAAAACCTCTACGCTCATGGTGCCCTGGAACATCTTACTCAACTGAAACTCTAGTGTACTTAAATCACGTTTGTATAATGCAGGGCTTGTACACGCTTTACTTCTGGCCAGTCATCGTCTGGTACCCCGTAAGAAGTAAGAGCCTTGTCCGCAGGGCCCCTCACCTTCTGCCTAATGTAGGTTATTATAGCCCTATATTGGGGTTTGTCCCTGATTAACTCATAGTCCGCGAGGATACTATCAATCCCATTGACCCAAGACTCGAATTCCGACATACCCCCTTCGAAAGTTTGTAAGTCCTTCACGCATTCCGGAATCTTATTGCATTCCGCCAGGTCAAAGACATTGCGAGGACGAACTAAGGGTTGCGCCTCCTCAACCGGGGGGTTACGGGATTCCCGTTACCTGGCAAGGTCGCCCACCAAGGAGTTGATCTTGGCAAAAGCTTCTTTTAATCCTCCCTTTGTGCGGCACTCTGATTCGCGATTCGTCGCAGTGGCAGAGCAGCAGCAGCGGAGCAGCGGCGGCTGCAACGTCAGCGCCCTATTTCGGCTGCTGTCGCATCCGCATAGCGGAGCAACAACTTCGTCAGCGTTAGAGCGGATGTCGAATCAGCGGTTCTTAGCTGGCCGTCGTTGAACTGTTGGCAGTAGCGGCGTGGGCGTAAGTGGGTTCCAATAGCCGTCGCCGAAACTGCGCATTGGTTTCCGGTGTCGACTCGGCACTTCAAGTGTCAGCGTAACTGCAATTGTGCTGCAATAGCACGGTCGTAGTGCCGCAGCCGCTTAGATGTTAGTGTAATTTGTTATCAAGTGGGTAATCAAGGCGTGGGCGAAGTGGTCTGAGAACATGCTACAGACTACCACCGTCGCGACAATTCGACCTTTTTGTACTTGAATTAATTCTGTTGGTTTTAGGGATCAGGGTGACCCGTCTTCGTTTCTCGGTAGGGCATTTCGGCAGCAATCCCGGGTCATGATTCCTCTCCGGCCACAGTCCCAACAGAAACATACTTAGGCCCGGTGGCATTCCCGTCGGAAATGCCCTACCTCCCCGCATCCACGACACGTTCTCCGCACGTCCACTGGTGCCCCGTCTCTGTGTGTCACCGAGCGATTTATCGCGCTATTCCCTGGAGCCGAGGCGGTGTGGTTCGGGGTGCTCCGTAAAGGATTCACGTGGCCACGTGGCGTGTTAGTTGTGGGCTGCCGGCTTCCCGACGACTCTCTCTAGCATTCCAGTTCTCGCAGCACCTCGTACGTGACCGCTAGCCGTGTCAGTTCCACTATTGTTTGGCACTCGTCACGCTTCATGGAGAGTTGATACGTGGGCAACATGTTGTCGTATACCAATTGTTCGGCATCCGACAGCCCGGCCCTCTGCATCATTACCGTAAGGTAATGAGGTAATCTTGGAACGGTTCGCCTACGCGCTGCATGCGGGCCCGTATCTCGTCTCCGAGGCGCTTGAAATATCGCGGCGGGAGAAAGAAATGTAGAAACTCGTTTTTAAAGGTTCCCACGTTGCTCCCTGGAGCTCGCTTCCCCTCAGCCAATCATCATATTTATAATTATAAATATATTTTTTTTATGGCCTCGTTTGAGCGTTTTCCGAGGGTGGAATGAGGAGCTGCGAGGGCCGCTCGGCCGGTCTGACTCGACCTCTGTTTGTTTTTTCATCCTTTGGGGGATTGGAGCTGGGTGGCCGCGAGTCCGGGGATGGCCGATTGCCGTAACTCTCGGTAGCCCAATAGTCCAACCTCTGTTGTACCTCCTGGCCATGGTGACCATGGTGTGTTGTTTTTCGCTTTGGTATCATTTCAGGGTGTTCCTTGTGGTGATGGCCGATTGCCGTAACTCTCTGTAGGCCAGTAGTCCAACCTCTGTTGTACCTCCTTGCTGAGATCAACCCTATTCATATACGCGGTTACCCGGCGACGCAACTCGCCCACGAGACCATGTGGTTCCAGCCCCAGTATTTCCCGTCATGGTGTGTTGTTGTTCGCTTTGGTATCACCGATGAATCTAGCCAGTGCCCCGCGCTGGATTTCAGGGTGTTCCTTGTGGTTAAAACAAAATGTAGTCCTCGGCCCCGCTTTTGTTGAAAGTCCTTGACGATAGTTTAATGGTTCCCCGACGATAGTTGATTTACTCCAAGACGACGATAATGAGACTATTCTCCGACGATAGTCGACCTATCCCAAGACGATAATTTATTTTCCTCGAGATGATACTTTGAATATCCCGCGACGATCGTTGATTTATCCCTAGCCGATAGTTGATAGCCCCGACGATGACTGATACCTCACGACAATGACTGATATTAACGTCGATTGATTTAATGGAATTTAATGAAACTTTCAGCATACGGTCTACATATTCTATTGAATATATGGCATTTTTACAAAAATGCAAAATCATTCACAATTAGCTATACTGGCATCTGTCCTTCAATGGGGATTCTGGTGAATTTGGAGCCGGTATCCAAAATAAAGCAAAACGCGAAATTGTATAAAATAGATTTGAATATATATTTAGTTTTTGGTGACTCTAGCTCTAACGATGTGGGAGATATAATTTTATAACTGTCTTTCGACAAGGTTTTTTTATCAATAAAAAATAACAAGATGAGTTATCGATTTTTGGTGATAAGCTCGATATCCGCGCTGTACATACGGTCATTTTAAAAAAAGTTCTCTAGCTCTTATATCTTCTGAAATCGACGTGTTCAAACATACGGACAGACGGACGGACGGCCAGACAGACAGACGGACAGGGCTAAATCGACTCAACTCGTCACCCTGATCAAGAATATATGTATGTACATATATACTATGTGGGATCTGCAACGCCTTCTTCTGCCTGTTACATATGTACATACATATGTCTGTATGTACATTTCAACAAAACCATTATACCCTGATTTCCCATTGAAAACACTAAGCGAGATACGTTAATTTTTTAATAGCGATTCGCTGTCATTCAAGTCTAAAATCTTAATTTAGTGGACATAAAAGCATTACATCTACTCTTAGCTCGCCGTCAACATTGTTGCTGCAGCCGGCAAGATTGCGTCGTTGTTCCACAGAGTATGCTGCATTTGAAACAGGATATTTTTGCTATTGGAAGATTATAGCGCTTGTTGATCTGGAAAAGTACAATATATGAAATTTAAATAATGAAAATATAATTTGTGAAATTCAAGTCGTTAGCACTATAGAAACAATCATTCCTATTACAGTGACGAACTAAATTATTGGCACAGCAAAGTTTTTAAACTTTATGGCAATGTTTTAAGTGTTTTGAAAAGTTTTTTTAATTAAACAAAAAATTAACCAAATAGAATAGAGTATTTATTAAATAATACAAAAAAAATATTGCGAAAAACTTAAACGTAGATTTTTTAAAAAGTAAATAACCAAAAAAAAAACCTAAATTTGGCAGAAAAAAATTATTGGCACACTTTGTTTTTTTTTTTGGTTTTTTTTAACAATTTGACCTACATTTAACAATTTGGCAACATTGTTTTGGAAACTTCACCATCTTTTATGTTCCGTTATTTAAGACTTCTCAAATTTTAGTTCTAATATAGAGCATTTCTAGCAATTGAGCACGACCAAGGCAAATCTTATGCAGAAATAGGAGAACTACTGGAAAGAAGCCGATTCACCATTCGAAGCATCGAGCAGCGCTTCAAAGGAGCTCGCAACCTGCAAACTTCGAAACATACAGGTCGCCCAAAGTTGCTAAACGGCCATGAATGCAGAAAAATCGTTCGAAAGGTGCAAGTGAATCCCAAAATATCGTCTAACGATTCGCAGAGTACTGCACCAGGCCGAATTCAGAGCGCGTGTGGCCCGACGAAAACCGTGCATCTTAGATGACAATAGAAACAAGCGTTTGTACTTCGTAGCAAAACTGAAATAAGTTCACTGCTGCAGCGCCATCTAGCAAATCTAAACTAAACTAACTGCTGAGAATTCTAACACTTCATGTGTAATGTGATTCTAGGAATATGCTAGAATAAGTTTGAGTGTATGTGTCCACACCTATAGGAAAACTGCTGTGGCTGCTGCACGTACGTTTGTTAATTGGCCAAATGTTTTGTTAATTTATTAACGTCGATTGATTTAAGCTATACTGGCATAGACCTTCACTGGGGATTCTGGCGAATTTGGAGCCGGTATCCAAAATATAACAAAAACCGAAATCGTATAAAATGCATTTGAATATATATTTTATATATATATTTTATAACAGATTTTCGATAAGGTTTTTAATCGATAAAAAAATAACGTGATGAGTTATCGATTTTTGGCCATAAACTCGATATCCGCGCGCTATGTACGGAAATTAAAAAAAAAACAAGTAAGAAAGCTCTAGTCGAGACTGCTCGACTAGGAAATCCCCTGAACCCTTCGGAGAACTGATATTTCAATAATTCTTCGCGTCTTTCTGCTTACAAAAGAAACACATACACTCACACATGCACACGCGGACACACATACATAGACACTCATAGGCACACACGCATAAACACACATGGGCTGCAGTGTGGACTTACCATGGGAACTTTATTGTTTAATAACTTTTTTTGTGGACCTACGTTCTTCATGAAACTTTCAGATTGTGGTTTTATCATTACTAAGCGTGTATTTGCCAAAGCTCAAGTCTCTAGTCGAGTCTACATTTAAAATTTGGAGACTTTAGCTCTAAAGGTGTAGGAGATATAATTTTATAACTGGTTTTCGATAAGGTTTTTTTATTGATAAAAAAATAACTGGATAAGTTATCGATTTTTAGTGATAAACTCGATATCCGCGTGCTATATACGAGCATTTTAAAAAAAAATTGAAGTCTCTAGCTTCTATATCTTCAGAAATCGACGCGTTCATACATACGGACAGACGGACAGACGGACATGGCTAAATCGATTCAGTTTGTCGCCCTGATCAAGAATATATATACTTTGAGGGGTCTACCACGCCTCCTTCTCCCTGTTACATACTTTTAACAAAACCATTATACCCTGATTTCCCATTTTCAATGGGTTCAAGGTATAAAAATTTGAAGTCTCTAGCTCTTATATCTTCTGAAATCGACGCGTTCAATCATACGGACAGACGGACGGACGGACGGTCTGCCACGCCTCCTTCTCCCTGTTACATACTTTTAACAAAACCATTATACCCTGATTTCCCATTTTCAACGGGTTCAGGGTATAACAAGTAAGAAAACTCTAGTCGAGACTGCTCGACTAGGAGATACCCTGAACCCTCCATGCTGATGGTCCAATCATTCTGCAGTTCTTCTTCAGAAATACATGCACCCACCCGCACGCATACATAGGTCCGTGCTCTGCTAACTGCGCAGCAGCGACTGCGGTAGGGCTGCGCTGCGGTATGGGCAATATTATGAGAATTTATTTGTTGAATAATTTCGTTTATAGACGTACAATCTTAATGAAACTTTTAAAACGTATTTATAATGTATAAATGTGTGTACATTCTAAAGCACAAGTCTCTAGTACTTAATATACGTTTTTTACGAATTGTGGGCAAAGGGGGTGTGGTATCCAAAATCTGTAAATTACAAAATGTGTGTATCCATCAAATGTATATACACAGTAAATCTGAAGTCTTTAGGTCTGATAGTGTTCAAATAAGGCTGAAAAAACAATATCAATTTATCGATTATCCCCGATAAAAAAGATATCGAATGAGTTATCGAAAAAATATGATAAACTCGTACTGCGTATGGTATACACGAGTATGCATACAAAATTTCAGTTCTCCAGCTTTTATAACTTCTGAGATCGACGCACTCATACGGACGGACGGACGGACGGACGGACGGACGGACGGACGGACAGACGGACAGGGCTATATTGACTCAGCTCATCGCCCTGATCAAGAATATATATACTTTATGGGGTCTGCGATGATTCTTTCTGCCTGTTACATACTTTTCACAAAACCATTATACCCTGATTTTCAATGGGTTCAGGGTATAAAAAACGAACTGTCATTTTCATCTGACTCAGATTGCAGCAGAGTACGAGGATGTAGTAGACCACGCGACGGCGTCGAAGGCAGCGGCCCATCGCACGAGGACTTAGGAGGACTCAGGAGGTCGACGAGCAGATGTTGGTTTGTCGGCGTTGCGGCGAAAAGGAAAGAGGGAAACGAGCTAGGGCGCCCTCCGCAAGAACGGGGCGGCGCCATCTAAATGAGAGCAGAGTTAAAGATGAGAAGATCGTTGCGTCGGTGCTGGTCGGGGGTCGGAGGATAACCGCTGCGATCGACACCGGGGCTACACGCAGGAGCGACGATTGCGTGCGCCGGCAGACGATCCGAGGAAAGTTTGAGTAGCTCAATGAGAACGGAAGAGGAGTCGCTAGGATATGCACCGCAGCCACTTGGGCAGCGCGGGTCGATAGAGAGCAGCCAATCTGGAGGCCTGGAGTTGCTCGCTGGACCAGCGGCTCTTGGAATCAAAGCGACGTTAAATCCCAAGTCGCACAGTAGGGCCTCTGCCGGCAGAGCGTGGCAAAAATAAGTAAAGTCATAATCACCGATTTCGGATTTTTTGATGCCATTCGATTGGAAATTAACCATAAGGACAGATTCCAAAAGATTTTTGAAAATAGGTGAATTTTAAGGGTAGTTATGACCCCTCAAAGTTGGGCAAATTTGCAAACTGAACCAAAACATCGAAATTTTGTAAAAAATTTTGCACTTTGCGACCGAACTGAGGCAAATATAATGTACGGATTGTTGATTTCTTGGTATCGTTGGAAAGATTGGTTTATTCCCAACAAACTAAAAGGAAAATGATGTCATTCTGTTTATTAGTTTACGAGATACATTCATTCTAGGTAACGTCCAAATTTTGCCATTTTTTTACCTAAAGTGGATTAAATATATTCGATTTCCGAACTTCGCTTTATATACACATGTTAAGAAATATATAATCTACCAAATTCATAAAAAATTGGCTGCTAGAATTTGCAACTTTGTTTTTTTTTTAGCAAAAAACTAACCCAAAATCGACATAAAAACGCACAAAATGTACTAAAAAAAGGTCAAATTTGCATGCAGCTGTATGCAGTAGGTAGAAATGCTAACGGCAAAACATTTGTTGAATGGGGTTGGGTTTTTATAAATTGTTGTAAAAATGTCCGTTGCTGTCCCTTTTTGTTTCTACCTAATGTAAAATATTGTCAACAAACACGTGTTATTGGTCCCTTTTTGTTTCAACCTATTGTCAATGAACACTTGTTATTGAAAAATAGTATATGATGAGGTCAAGGAGTTAAGAAAAGATTAAATTAAAAGTTAAAAAAATATTAGCGAATTTTTAATAAATTATTCTAAAACTAGTCATATTTCAGAAATATAATAAATTAAAAATTATTTTCAATCAAAAAGTTCACTTTTTCATACAGATATATGTCATTTTTTGACTATAATCACATTTTTCATTTTTGAGGTAAAACTGTGAAGCCACCTGTTAACGCAGCACCTTGTGGTTAGATTCATTTTAAAGATTAAAGAATTCTCTGTCGAATGCTTTTTAAATTTTTGAAATATCTTGCTTGGTTCAAAAGTTATGATTTTTGCAACGCAAAATGAGCAAAGGCCCCACTGTGAGTCGCCGTACTGGATTTCAGTGCCGGAAGAGAGCGTGTTGGTGTCGAACGAAAGATTTCCGGCCAAAGTGCGGAGCGTGTCGAGTGAGGGCATGCCACCTGTCGAAGAGAGTATTTCATAGAACGCCGGAAGAGGAACTCGGGGAGTATTCTCTTATAGCGAGGACAAAGGATCTGAAGGAAGGGCCTAAGGAGCGTTCTTCAGAGGTAAATACAATGAAGCTGGAAGTTGAGGATGAAGTCAGAGGTAAACCGTCAATGCGAGACGTACTAGACACAGAGGAAAATGGTGAATCTAAGGGTAGCCTGTCGCGGCGAGGAGTGCTAGACAGTGAAGAGGGGAGGAAGGTGGAATCTTTACCCAGCGAGGCAGGATGGTCAGACGATGTGCGAGTCGAGTCAAGGGACCATCCACCAGAATAGTTTCGTAACATATGTGTAGTGTTAAGTTAGTTTTAAGATCATTTGAAAAGCGACTCTAGCGCGCGCAATCCTGGCGATCGGCAGTGCAATCTTGCCATGCGTTGGGAAAGTTACATTGCCGCCGCTGGGAGGGGAATTGCAATTGTCGACGCCGCGGAGCATTCGGCACGAGGGCAAGTGGCCCAAGCGACGATGGAAGAAGGAGTCGGTGAAAAAGCGTCTTACGGATCAGAGTTGCATAGGATAGGTCGAAGATAACAGTGAAAAGTTAAGTGTTAACGAAGTAAAAGAAATATATTGGATTTTTGTACACATGAGCTGGGTGAATTAATTCATCTTATCCCCTCCCCACATCCTCCCTATTTCTTCAAATGAAATGCTACGCGATCGAAACGACCCCCTTTCCATACCCCTTGCCCCGTGTCTTACAAACATAACAAATTTTCTTGTAATAGGACTCTGGGCATACTGAGTCTGCCCCAGCTGGAAACACTTCTTTACACCTTATATGCAACCCCTTACCCCTAAATTTTTGCTTTGTCATATGCACGCATTTCATTGTTATGATCACGATCTAAAAGTTTCACGAAGATAGTCCATCCACAAGATAAGATTTTTGACAATTATATTCTCATAGTAAGCTCATAGTATGCGTGGGTGCCTGGGTGTGCGTGTGTTTCTTGTGTAAGCAGAAAGACCCGAAAAATGATTGAAGTAGCAGTTGCTCGAAGGGTTCAAGGGATCTCGTAGTCGAGCAGTCTCGACTAGAGCTTTCTTACCTGTTAACAGTTGTTTTAGTTTATTCTTTGGTGTAGCAGTGATATTGTTTCGTTATTACTATTTTGGACAAACATACTATTCAATGCAACTTCAAACGCTTCGTAAAATAGTTTTTATCTTTTTCCTAGTTCAGCATACCGACTACAGTTTTGTACTTACTTCAAATTTGTAGAACTAGCTACAATTTGTTTTTTTTTTTTTATTATTATACTTTATTATTATTATATACTTTAATAAAAATGTAAAATATCGATTATTGTTTTAAATATTTATTTTTCAGAGCACGTTTGTTTGTAATATATAAATATTTACATCGATCGCAAAACTTTTCTAAGTCGATCTAAAACAATGTTGGCATGAGCTTCTTTAAATATTAAAGCAGGGCGGAAGCGAATAGAGATTTCTCCACATCCACCTGTTTGAACGCCGTTCAACCTCAGTGTACTGACAATAGAATCCCTTACTTTGCTATTAGAACAATTAACTGCTAAAAATGTTCCACGTCCTCGAGTAGAATTTAAAAGTTGTGGGAATTCTTTTTCTAAGTTTAATAGACCCTGCTTGAGAACTTTACCAGCAGCTTCAACATTTGTCATTAGCTTTTCATCTTTAATGACCTTTAATATTTCTTCTAGAAGCAATATTTTACTGGGATCACCCATCCAAGTGTTAAAAATTCTGTAGGGCTCTTTAGGGGCGAAGTCACTGTTATGGAAATATCCTCCAAGCTGCAGTTTTTTGCTAAAGGTAACGACATCAGGTGGATATTCAAGGTCAAAGTGCTCATGACACCAAAATTTTCCAGTGCTGCCACCTCCAGTTTGAACCTCATCAATCAAAAGTGCAACGCCGTTTTTTTTACAAATCTTTTGTAGGGCTTGGAAAAATTCTGGCGAAGCTTCGTTGTCGCCTCCTTCGCTTTGTATTGGCTCAACAATAATACCAGCCACGGGCTTGTCTTTTTTTTGGTAAGCCTCAATTAAACTTTGCACTTCACTTAGGCACTTTTCATCTTCTTTTCTATTTTCCGCTACATTCTGATCTAATGGATACTTGTATTGCGGGAATGATGCAATTGGCCAATCAAACGATGGAACATCAATTTTATGAATATATTTCGAATGTGTGGTGGACAATGCACCTAGGGTACGACCATGAAAAGCTCCTTTAAATGAAAGAATACTAAGTCTCGGGGCGCCAGGCGCCATATTTATCATGCATGAATCGATCTCATCTGTAGTAAATCCGGCGTCTCCTCGAGTTTTATTTTGATACCTGATAAAATCAATAATAAAAAAGTAAAAGTTAATAATATACAAATATAAATATGATAAGTTTACTTAAATTTAATTAGCACATAATCATTATATTAGTTCTGACACCCACTGGTAACTGTTTCGTATGGCTACGAAACACCATATATAGACACTACATGACAAATGAAGCATAGGTTCACAACGATTTTACAACGTTACTAATAATGTGGAAGAGTTATTTCATTCGAAATTTAGCAAAAAATCTGTTCATTAATTATAAAGCTTAGTATTTAACCCTCGTAGGTGAAATAAATCTGATTGTGTAGCACATTATAGCCAATACCTTTAAGAGGTTGCAAATAATACTTACCAAATAAAAATACTCTTAAATGCATTTTCATTTGAACATGATCCACACATCATTGTCGTTATTTTGTTCAATCCTTTTGGTGCAATGTTCATTAAAATCGAATTTAGCTTTTCAGGCCATTCTTTTCCAGGAAACACTCCAAGTGCCGGTCTATTAATCATAGCTGAAATAAGAAAGGATAAATATGTATTTTATTTTGAATTACCACATTTTGGAACAAGTAACAAGTAAACTGTAGGAAATATAAACTTTTGCGGTGTGCGAGGCCCCCTTTGGGCGGAGAAATATCCACCATAGCTCGTCGGACTTGGGTGGTCAACCCGCGTTTATATACAAAATTTCAGGTCTCTAGAATAAATAGTGCATAAATTTTTTCACCAGTCTTTATAAAATCGTAGCAGTAACAGTAGGGTGGTCGAAAATATATCGAAATATCAATGTACATATAGATATTTTTATACCCTAAACCCATTGAAAATGGGAAATCAGGGTATAATGGTTTTGTTGAAATGTATGTAACATGCAGAAGAAGGCGTGGCAGACCCCACAAAGTATATATATTCTGGATCAGGGTGACGAGCTGAGTCGATTTAGCCCTGTCCGTATGTCCGTATGTTTGAATGCGTCGACTTCAGAAGATATAAGACCTAGAGACTAGAATTTTTTTTTATTTTTGTATATAGCACGCGGATATTGAGTTTATCACCAAAAATCGATAACTCGTCCCGTTATTTTTTATCGATAAAAAATATTATCGAAAGGTAATTATAACAAGTAAGAAGGCTCTAGTCGAGACTGCTCGACTAGGAGATATCCTGAACCCTCCATGCTGATGTTCTAATCATTCTGCACTTCTTTTATTCACACATACATACACATGCATCCACACGCACGCATAAGTCCGCCCTCTGCCAACTGCGCAGTAAGCAGCGACTGCGCTTGGGCTGCGCTGCAGTGTGGGCAATATTATGAGAATGTATTTGTTGAATAATCTCGTTTGTAGACGTACAATCGTAATGAAACTTTCTGAACGTAATTATAATGTATAAATGTGTGTACATTTCAAAGCACAAGTCTCTAGTACGTTTTTTACGAATTGGGGGCGAAGGGGCGTGGTATCCAAAATCTGTAAATTACAAAATGTGTGTATCCATCAAATTTATATACACAGTAAATCTGAAGTCTCTAGGTTTAATAGTGTTCAAATAACGCGGATAAAACAATATCAATTTATCGATTATTCTCGATAAAAATTATATCGGATGAGTTATCAAAAAATAAGATAAACTTGTACTGCCTATGGTATAAACGAGTATGCATGCCAAACTTCAGCTCTCTAGCTCATAACTTCTGAGATCATTTTGCTCATACGGACGGACAGACGGACAGACGGACGGACGGACAGACGGACAGACGGACGGACGGACGGACAGACGGACGGACGAACAGGGCTATATCGACTCAGCACATCGCCCTGATCAAGAATATATATACTTTATGGGGTCTGCGATTATTCCTTCTGCCTGTTACATACTTTTCACAAAACCATTATACCCTGATTTCCCATTTTCAATAGGTTCGGGGTATAAAAATATATCTCCTACATCTTTAGAGCTAGAGTATCCAAATTTTAAATGTAGATTTATATGTACGTTATAGAATTTCGATTTTTGTTCAATTTCACCTCCACCCCACCTACAAGTTTGAAAAAGGTGTATTTCAAATACTAGAGACTTGAGCTTCGGCACATACACGCATATTAATGATATAAACACAATCTAAACGTTTCATGAAGAATGTACATCCGCAAGAAAATTTATTAAATAATTAAGTTCCCATGGTAAGCTCAAACTGCAGCCCATTATATATGTTTTATTTAAAAATTCTTATTCCAATTATATTTATTTTTTGGGACGGATTATAAATTTATTGTGGCAAAAACGTCCCCAATAGGCATAGATATATCCACCATAGCTCGTTGATTTTGGGTGGTCGACGCGGATCTACATACCAAATTTCAGCTTTCTATTTCTACAACTAAAATGATTTCTGGTATATCGGAAAATTAATTTTTTGATTTTCCACGCCCTTAGTGGCCGATTCCGAAAAATTTTCAAACTTTATAAATCGTAGATATACACTTATATGCTCCAAATTTTAAGCATAGCGCCGAAAAATTGCGTTTTTACGGACAGACGTACGGACAAGACGCGCATTCACAAAAAAATATATTAATTCACTTTCGTGAATAAGTATAAAAATACATTTTGGCAACGAGCTGACGTGATAAAGCCATATATGTCATTCCGTTCGAATGAATAAAACGATATCGAAACCAACAAATACTAAATTTTGAATAATTTTCATCGGCAGCTCTTTAAATTTAATATTATTACTTTTGATACAATCACTTACTTTTCAAATTACTTTCATCCTTAAAAATATTAAGAAGTTTTGGATGATTATAACCAAGAGGCACTGAAGATATTTGAGTGTACACATCAAGTAAAGCGTTACCATCTACATCAAAAATATAGTTTCCAGCTGATTTTTCATAATCCGCAAAAAACTGTATAGTGCCAGTACTCTGTAAAATAAAATATAAATATAAATATATATACAATATATACATTTACATATACAAATTAATTATATATATATATATATATATATATATATATATATATATATATATATATATACATAAATATATAACTAATTTACTATAAGTGTGTGGGGATGCAGCTATTGTTGAACGCGTCGTAAGCAACCGAAGTATGCTTTATTTTTATACCCTGAGCCCATTGACAATGGGAAATCAGGGTATAATGGTTTTGTTGAAATGTATGTAACAGGCAGAAGGAGGAGTGGCAGACCCCACAAAGTATATATATTCTTGATCAGGGTGACGAGCTGAGTCGATTGGCCCTGTCCATCTGTCCGTATGTATGCACGCGTCGATCTCAGAAGATATAAAAGCTAGAGACTTCAACTTTTTCTTAAAATGTCCGTATATACAGCGCATATATCAACAAAATCGATAACTCACCTTTTTTTATCGATAAAAAACCTTATCGAAATGCAGTTATAAAATTATATCCCCTACATCTTTAGAGCTAGAGTCTCCAAATTTTAAATGTAGATTGATATGTACGTTAAGAATTTCGATTTTTGCTCAATTTCACCCCCACCCCTATATTCACCCCCTTACCCATAAGTTTGTAAAAGGCGTATTTAAAATACTAAAGACTTGAGCTTCGGCACATACACGCACATTAATGATATAAACACAATCTAAAAGTTTCATGAAGAACGTACATCCACAAAAAAAGTTATTAAACAATTAAGTGCCCATAGCAAGCCCACGCTGCAGCCCATGCGTGTTTATGCGTGCGCGCCTATATGTGTCTATGTATGTGTGTTTGCGTGTCTATGTGTGTGTTTGTATAAGCAGAGAGACGCTAAAAATTATTAAAATGGCTGTTGCTCGAAGGGTTCAGGGGATCTCGTAGTCGAGCAGTCTCGACTAGAGCTTTCTTACTTGTTTTTTTTTACAATATCAACTGAAACTCACCTGTACGGTACTTAATTGATTTTTAAGTTCTGTAGATTTTGGTCCAGGTATTGTTTTTGTACGCAGAATTGGTTCCTTGGGCTCCCAATTGGTTGAATAGGCTTTCATACAATTAACCCCTGAAATTTTAGTCGGTCAAAGATATTTTTTAAAAAAATATACATACATACATATATGTATGTATATGTACGTATATTTACTTATGTATACAACTTTGCTTGCAAATTCTTACCATATGTACTGCATTTACTTTTTACATATAAATGCGCCTTTGGCAATACGTTTACTAACAAATAACTCATTTCTTTGCTCTTATTTTTTCAATGAGGATGCACAAAGGTAAAACCGATTGTGTGCTTAAAATCCAAACGAAGTGTGTCTTTTCTGTCAACCTACATATGTACATATCTATGTATGTATATGTATGTGTTTCATATGAAGCTCTGTTAAATAACAATTGAATATATCAACTTTAATTGATAAAATAAAACATGATTCTGCGTCAAATACATTAAGGGTATAGCTGTACAGCAGTTGAAAAAACCTATAGAAATCAAACAAACATAATAATTCTGAAATTATATACAATGTATTATTATTAAAAGTAAAAACTATATTATAATTCTTTACATAATACAGTAGGATCCGGTTATAGCGACACTCAAGGGACCGTCGATTTTACGTCGCTATACCCGAAGGACGCTTTTACCAGAAGGACCAAAAAATATATTTTTTAAAACATTTTTTTACGGCTGCGTAATAGCTTTTAACATAAAGCAATTTGCATAGTTAATCAAAACAAACATTTTTTATAAATTTATTTAAATAACTTGGCTTAGAAATGTTTTTGTGACTTCGGCATTGTACTTTGTATCTCTCTCTCGCTGTGTCTTAGCAGCATTTGTGGCGTTGCTACGCACACAAGCAAGGGTATTGATCACTGATCAATACATACATATGTACATACATCTATACATTTCTAACTGAGTCTATTTTTGCAAAAAATTGTTGTCATTATTTCGCAAATTTTTTTTTTCTCGTCGTAATAGCCGGTGAACGACTTAGAAATATGAAAAAAGCCGTCGGCATAAGCGGATTGTCGTTAAAAGCGGAGACGTATTAAGCGGAGGCTCTTTCATATAAGTTTGTATGGGGACCAACCAAAACATCGAATTTTCGTCGACATAACCGGTTGGGCGCTTTAAGCGGAGTCGTTTTAACCGGATTCTACTGTATATTAATTTAATAGCAGAAAGACAAAATGGATTATGTATCTTGCATGCAACATTCTTACCTGTTATTGTTCATCAATGAGACAGCAAACAGAGGCAATCGAAATAAACCGTTTTCTGAACGTGGTAGTGGACCAATCGTGTCTACTATCACTCTGTCGAAAGCCTCTATTGGTGTCTCTGTTATAATCATGGGTGATCGATTGTGTTACGTCGTTTTTGGCGTCAGGCATTTAGGACATTTATTTATGTACTCTTTTACATGTTTAGTCATGTTTTTTATACTCATTCACGAAGTGAAAGTCATAAAGCTAGAAAGTTGAAATTTCGCACGTGAGCTAATGTTATGATTCTATAATGATTGATAAAAAAGCTTTATGTTTACGCCTTCTAGGGGCGTGGCAAATCGGACCTAAAGATATAGTGATTATTAAAATTTTTATATATTTTAGGCATTATTGATGCTAGAGACCTGAAATTTGGTATATATACGCAGTGTGACAACCCAAGTCCAACGAGCTATGGTGGACAAGTCTTCGCCCAAAGGGGGCGTGGCAAACCGCATAAGCTTATACCTCCGAAAGTATAAGACCTAGAAGCTTCAAATTTGAATAGTTGAGTTAGTGGTAACCCCCTCTATCGATGCCCCAAAAATAATTGTTACACCTTTTTAGGGGTAACCCTGTAATTTTCACATTTTTCAGCGTAAGCATCCAAGTTTTGCAATTAGGTTACCGTTAGGTCGTTCTAAGAACTGGCCAAAAATTAGATGTTTACGCCCAGTTGGGGCGTGGCAAATCGCAAAAATACTGTATTTTATACAGTATACTACTACTGTATACTACTACTACTAAATTGCTAATGGGATGTGAATGAGTATTCCGAAGTCGGTAACGCCCGACTGCAACGTTCTTACTTATTTTTAAAATGACCGTATAGACAGCGCGCATATCAAGTTTATACTAAAAATCGATAACTCATCTCGTTATTTTTTTATCGATAAAAACCCTTATCGAAATGCAGTTATAAAGTTATATCTCCTACATCTTTAGAGCTAAAGTCTCCAAATTTTAAATGTAGATTCATTTGCACGTTATAGAATTTCACCCCCACCCCTATATCCACCCGCTCAACCTTAGATTTGTAAAAAGCGTATTTCAAATACTAGTGAGTTGAGCTTCGGCACATACCTGCATTGTAATGATATAAACACAATCTAAAAGTTTCATGAAGAACGTACATCAACAAAAAAAGTTATTAAACAATTAAGTTCTCATGGTAAGCCCGCACTGCAGCCCATGCGTGTTTTGCGTGCGCGCCTATGTGTGACTATGTATGTGTGTCTATGCATGTGTGTGTGTGTTTTTTGTAAGCAGAAAGACGCGAAGAATTATTGAAATATCAGTTCTCCGAAAGGTTAAGGGGATTTCTTAGTCAAGCATTCTCGACTAGAGCTTTCTTACTTGCTTTTATACCCTGAGCCCATTGAAAATGGGAAATCAGGGTATAATGGTTATGTGAAAAGTATGTAACAGGCAGAAGGAGACGTGGCAGACCCCACAAAGTATATATATTCTTGATCAGGGCGACGTGCTCAGATAGCCCTGTCCGTCTGTCCGTCCGTCCGTCCGTCCGTCCGTCCGTCCATCCGTCTCATACGGACGAGTGCGTCGATCTCAAAATTTATAAGAGCTAGAGAGCTGAAATTTTGCATGTAGACTCGCATATACCATACTCAATACAATCATATTTTTTCGATAACTCATTCGATATATTTTGTTTCGAGGATTATCGATAAATTGATATTGTTTTTCAGCCTAGTTTGAACACTTAAACCTGGAGACTTCAAATTTACTGTGTATATACATTTGATGGATACACACATTTTGTAATTTACAGATTTTGGATACCACGCCCCATTCGCCCCCAATTTATAAAAAACTTATATCAAGTAGCGGAGACTTGTGCTTTGGAATGTACACACATTTACACATTAGTATTACCTTCTGAAAGTTTCATTAAGATTGTACGTCTACAAAAGAAATTATTCAACAAATAAATTCTCATAATATTGCCCACACTGCACCGCAGCCTAAGCGCAACCGCTGCTTATTGCGCAGTTTGCAAAGCGCGGGCCTATGCGTGCGGGTGGATGCATGTGTATGTATGTGTGCAAATTATAACAAACTGTATTTTACTATGAATCTTTTTTATTTTAAAGCTTGTGTGCACTCTGTGCAACGGCGTCCGGTGTAGAAGTTGCTGACTCGTTGTCAGCACTATTTATTCGGCGCGTGTTAACTCCTCTCCGGGTAGGTTGAAACCCGTCCTCGGGTTTCCCATTGATCGGCTTCCGTTGACATAGCTTAATACCGATAACTAGAAGGAAGACAAGAGAAACAATGATGTGACGCAACCAAATGACCTTGATGACAATTCGGCCTTGAGGTTACTGATCTGGCGAAGATTACTCAAACTCAGGTCATGCACGAACGGAAGGCTCAGGTGTTCTCGGAATAGTGTGATGTTGACTATTCCTGACATCGAAACTGCTGGTTTTTTTCTCAGAATGCCACGATGATTTATGTAATGGGTTCCATTCAATGAGATGTGGTCATCGAAGGTGACTAAATAAGTCCCCGTGACCTGCTGGCGGTCACGGTGCTGCCCACAATGTGGATTGTGGCGCTGTTGATGATAACGATGCCTTCATCGACTACGATTATGGGCTTTAGATGCCCAAGGCGTGTAGCGCATTGTGCAGTGCCACCTGAGACTAGCTGTTGGGCACATGTTGATTTCTGCATTTGCTTGCAGAAGGTGGTGCTCACTGTAGAGGTGCAATCGCGCACGGCGAAGGTATTTGTCCCGCAATCGGCCACCACGTCGCCTTCTTCTAAATCTATTTTTGCAGTGTAACTTAGCGGTAGGGAATTTGATTTCAAAAAATAGTAGTTGGTAATTTTGGTAGGTCTGTTACGCTAACATTGGTGAGTTCCTCATTTAGTTCTTTTACATCAATGCTGTCGAGTATGAGTGGGCGAATTAAATTTATTTTTGCAAGTGAAATTGAAAGAACCAAATCTACCAGGTCCGAAATTACATTCTGTTTTTCGCCACGATAGATATTCGACTTCAGCATCTGGTTTTTGAATTGTGTTAAGAGTTCTTGAAATTTCGTTGAGTCTTACTTGAATTTTGTTATTGATCTCGATTTACTTGTTTTCAGCATCTACTAATTATCCCTGTTTAAATTTTATCTGTTCTCAGTCATTCAAATCTGGGTTTCCTGCTATTGCTTTAAGGGCACTACCAATCAAGCTTATGCTTCTCGCCTGTCGATGGTGAATGTTAAACTAATTAAAGTGGCTATGCCTTAAGTACCTGTCTCATATGGTCTTTGGGTAGTCCGTCCAGTAAGTTCCATGTCTTGTCAACATATGTCTCGTATATCGTCAAGTTAGTCGTGTGTCCCATGTAGCCGTACTCGTCCCAAATCGTCACGTCCCCGTATGGTATGTAGTCCGCGTGCGTATAGTCATTAAGTCTCGACGTGGCTTCAGTTCTAGTCAGATCCACTAGTTTTTATACCCTGAACCCATTGACAATGGGAAATCAGGTTATAATGGTTTTGTTAAAAGTATGTAACAGGGAGAAGAAGGCGTGGCAGGCCCTACAAAGTATATATATTCTTGATCAGGGCGACGACCTGAGTCGATTTAGCCCTGCCTGTCTGTCTGTCCGTCCGTCCGTCCGTATGTATGAACGCGTCGATTTCAGAAGATATAGAAGCTAGAGACTTGAACTTTTTTTTAAATGACCGTAAATACAGCGCGCATATCGAGTTGATCACCAAAAATCGATAACTCGTCTAGTTATTTTTTTATCGATAAAAAACCTTATCGAAAGACAGTTATAAAATTATATCTCCTACATCTTTAGAGCTAGAGTATCCCAATTTTAAATGTAGATTGATATGTACGTTATAGAATTTCGATTTTTGTTCAATTTCACCCCCACCCCTATATTCACCCCCTTACCCATAAGTTTGTAAAAGGCGTATTTAAAATACTAAAGACTTGAGCTTTGGCACATACACGCATATTAATGATATAAACACAATCTAAAAGTTTCATGAAGAACGTACGTCCACAAAGTTATTAAACAATTAAGTTTCCATAGTAAGCCCACACTGCAGCCCATGCGTGTTTATGCGTGCTCTCCTATGTATGTCTATGTATGTGTGTTTGCGTGTGTGTGTGTGTGTTTGCTTTTGCTCGAAGGGTTCAGGGGATTTCGTAGTCGAGCAGTCTCGACTAGAGCTTTCTTACTTGTTTTAAAACTAAGATATATTTTATCCTAAGGTAAAAGAATGTAGGTATTAAAAAGGATGTTTTTTCATAAAAATTTAAAATTAAAAACAAAAATAGTTTACTTAAGGTTGTCCTAATGGACCACGTTCCCTTTTATAAGGACCGTTGTGCCCAAGGTCTGCTTCAACCACTGCTTCGGTGAATAAGGGTGAAAGTTTATTTCCCAGTCTCCTATTGGACTTTACCCATACTTTCTCTCCTATTTGTTACGCTTTCTGGACCCTGTTTTGTTATGTTGCTTCAAAGACTTTTCTTGTGCTGATGTGAGGTTGTTTTTTATCTGCACTGCAACGTTTGTAGGGGATATTGAATAATTTCTATCCACAATTGCTCGTGATCGAATTGGATGGACGACAGAAAATTTGGAAAATTTGTCGATACAGGTTAAGAAGTATTTCCCATCTGTGGAGTAAATGTCCACATGTAACATTTCTCCAACATATGATGGTAAAGGGGTAGGGACACGAAAAAAGTATCAATATTTTCTGTATCGGATACATTGGGGCGATGATTCCGATACTTTTTACTCGATGTTTTGGTTTCGATATTTTTACTTATCAAGTATCTCTAGAGCCATATCGAGTAAAGAAAAATACGCGGAATCACGTCAAGCTCGGCAGTCAATTTGCGCTTAATTTGAGACTCCGCTAGTTGAATCATTAAAAAAAAGTTAAAACAGTGATCCATCGTATCCATCGAAGAAAACCACCTACTTGCGATAGCTTGTTTACTAGATCCAAGATTCGAAAATATTAAAGTGGACGCACGCAGGGAAGCGAACCAAAAAACAAGATCTACAATGAACGGTCGCTACCTGTCTACCCACGTTTTACCACTTTCTATCGACCCTTTAAAACAATGGGGTGATATGAAAGTAGTATATCCCAAACTATACAACCTAGCTCAAAAGTAATTGGGAATTCCCGCGACGTCCGTGTCCTCTGAGCGCCTTTTCTCCAAAGCTGGAAGTACCATAACCAAAACTCGCAGCCGACTGTCACCGAAAAGACTTGATTGATTTTTTTAGGCGATTGTGCGGAGGAGGAATGGAATATATAACATAAATGTGTTCATTGTACTATGTAGTAATTGAAAATTTACATGTAACTTTTACTCTTTAACTTTAAAACATGAAATATATCCTAGATTTAATAAACATTTCATCCAAATATAAATACCCGATACCTTACAAAATCGATGCTTTTTGTTTTTGTCTCGATATTTTTATAAGTACGATGTTTTTCTTACTTCTTATGAGTACATGATCGATACTTTGCATTCGATATCGTGTCCCTATAAAGGGGTTTTCCCTAGTTCATGCCTGATCGGGTGTCGGTTGCGTTTTTTTTAGTTCATGCCTGATCGGGTGTCGGTTGTGTGTTCATAGCGCATATTCGACAGTTTGCTGCTATTTCAGTTGTTAAACGGCCCATTTCTGGAAAAAAAATAGTCTCTAAGTATTTGCTGGGCGTTTTCCTGTGCTACGCGATGAGCGCGATTGTGCTCCGCTGTAGCTATATCCCTTTGTTCTGTAACGTCTAATATATCTATGACAAAACTTTTAGAATGTCGAAAAGTTGTTGAGGGGAATTCCTTCACTAGATTATGTTGAATGGAGGCTTTGCCTGGCTTACGATGATGTTTGCGTTATGCTCATTAATAAAAGCCTTCCAGCGCTTTATTTTGGCATTCGGAATTTTATCCGATACCGCAAATGTTAGGGTCTGCTGGTATTTGTAGATGTTAAGACTTTTAACACCGTACAAGTAATTTCTGAGATTTTTCAGTGCCCACACAATGGCTTGGAGTTCTCGCTCATTTGTGGCAAAGTTAATCTCATTGTCTCGCAATGTGCGCGAGATCATTGTTATAGGGCGTCCGACCTGAGATAGCACAGCGCGGAGCCCTTGGCCTGACGCGTCTGTTGTCAAGTCAAATGGTTTTTTAAAATCGGGATATGCCAACAGCACATCCTCGGACGCTAGTAACTCTTTTAATCTGTTAAAGGCATCCGAACTAGGTTTGGTTTAATTCGAGTTTCACTTTCCTCGAATGGCTGGCGCTTATTTTCCCATTTTCGCTTTTCAAGATCTCCGTTAGGGGTCTTGCAATGCTGGCGAATCATGCTATGAAGCACCTGTAATAACTTGCCAACCCTAGAAATGATCTAAGGTTAAACAATATTGTCGGTGGTTGGAAATTCTTTATGGCCTGTACTTTGTCGGTCGATGTCCGAATTCCACCTCTGCATACTGTGAATCCCAAATATTCCAGATCCTTTTTGAAGAGTTTGGATTTTTCTTGAAAAACCCTCATGCCTGCATCCCTAAGGCTTTTCAAGACCCACTCGATGTGTCTGATGTGGTCTTCCTTATTGGGGGAAAAAATTATTACGTCATCCACATAGACGTAACAAGTTTTTCCAATTTGATCCCTAAAGACATCGTCTATTGCCCTCTGGAAAATACTAGGGACGTTAAGCCCAAAGGGAAGTCTGCAAAATTCATACTTCCCATTGTTTACAGAGAATGCAGTTTTTTCTCTGTCTCTTTCAGCCAATTCTATTTGGTGGAAGCCCGATTTAAGGTCCAGTGTTGTGAAATACTGAGCCTCGCCCATATTCGACAGTATGGTCGAAATAGTTGGGATAGGGTATTTATCGTCGGTTGTCTTCTGATGGCCAGACTCCTCGACACCTTTTTTGTCGATCACCCATATTGGATTGTTATATAGTGACTTTGAGGGTCTAATTATGCCATTCGTATTCGGTGATACGAGTATAACTTAGAGTATACCGGTTCGTTGTCAGTTGGAATTGTGGCAATAGTGTTAATATTGTACGGTAGGGATTCGTTAACGTTTACAAAGGCGTTAATCGTTCGAACGGTCAATCATGGTCAATGAGACATTTCTGTTCAATTTTTGTGTGCCCATGGATGGATTTAACTTGAAAGGGGCTATTTACTGGCTTCCAATGCGCCAGCTAGGGAAGAGGCTTAATATAGTTTTTAGAGGCTCCTGTATCTATCAAAAGTTTGATTGCTCGCCCTGCGACAATGCGTCTTGCAAACGGTAGCAGGGAGCTTCCACTAAAAAATTACAGCTCTCTGCTCCTGACAGGTCATCTTCGACCGCCTCTGCTTCCTGATGTGAATAAGATTCGTAATTGTTATTATCGTTAGTTTCTTTTTGGGGTAGGGGGCCCCTGGTACTATCTTTATCTCCTCATAAGCCTCTATCTGCGGAGCTGTCCCTTTAAGCTAGGCGATTTTTTCTGTAAGGCTGTTCATTTTTTTTTCAAATCTAAGTTCCTGCTATTTGAGGGCTGCGCGTATTTGAGCTTCAAGGTGTGCTACTTGTTCGTCTGTCATTTTCTTTTGTCTATGTTCTAAATAGGAAGTGATAAGCTCGTCCTCGCTGCTCTCTTCTGATCTGTTTACGCCATGTCAAATCGAAATCACTTTACACTCACAGTATTCTTAACGAAATTTAATATTTAAAACAAGTAAGACAGCTCTAGTCGAGACTGCTCGACTACGAGATCCCCTGAACCCTTCGAGCAACAGTCATTTCAATAATTTTTAGCGTCTCTCTGCTTATACAAACACACACATACACACGCAAACACACATGCATAGACACACATAGGCGCGCACGCATGGACTGCAGTGTGGGCTTACTATGGGAATTGAATTGTCTAATATTTTTTCTTGTGGATGTACATTCCTCATGAAACTTTTAGATTGTGTTTATATCATTAATATGCCGAACCCATTGAAAATGGGAAATCAGGGTATAATGGTTTTGTTGAAATGTATGTAACAGGCAGAAGGAGGCGTGGCAGACCCCATAAAGAGCTAATAATAACCTAACTACTATATTTGCATGCTTATGCTCAAAAAATGTGAAAATTACAGGGTATATTTCGATGTGCCACGCCCCTAAAGAGGCGTAAAAATTGTTTTTAGGACATCGATAGAGGAGGTTACCAGTAACTCAACTATCTAAATTTGAAGCTTCTAGTTCTTAAACTTTAAGAGATATAAACTTTTGCGATTTGCCACGCCCTTTTTGGGTGGAGAGATATCCACCATAGCTCGTTCGAGTGGGTGGTCAGCCTGTGTATATATACCAAATATCACGTCTTTGGCATCAAGATATATATCGCGGTATTTGAAAAATTACTAAATCTTCGGGTCCGGTTTGCCACGCCCCTAGTGTGCGTAAATATATAACATTTTCATCAGTCTTTATAAAATCATTAGATTAGCTTACGTGAAAAATTTCAACGTTCTAGCTTTAAAACTCTATGAGATACAGTTTACTCCGATTTACCACGTCCCCAATGGGCGTAGATATAATATCCACCATAACATGTGATCCTGGGTAATCGATGCGGATCTACATACCAAATTTCATCAAATTTCATCAACTAATATGATTTCTGGTATATCGGAAAATGCATTTTCCACTAGGGGCGTGGCAAATCGGGACCGAAATATTCCTAGAAATAATTATGAAAACGCTAACAGTTTGCATGAAAGTGGCAAACGTTTTTAAGATTCCAGTATACCCTTCACTCAAAAGGAAAGAGCTGGGATCGTAGCGAACAATTTTCAATTTATGTGCGCTGCTGCTATTTGAGAGACCATAGAGAGGGAACGTAAAGAGAGGGAGAGAGAGTGAAGGAAAAACACCGTATGCTACACACGAGTATGCAAATTTCAGCTCTCTATCTCTTGTATCTTCTGATATCTAGACGTTCACACACACGGAAGAACAAGAGGACGGACAGACGGACAGGCTTATATCGAGTCAGCTCGTCGCCCTGATCAAGAACTTTAGGGGTCTGCCACACCTTCTTCTGCCTTTTATATAAATTATAACAAGACTGTGTTTTATTTTGAATCTTTTTATTTTACTGCTCGTGTGAGCTTTCCGAGAAAAGATTATAAACTAAACTTTTATAAAACTAAACGGCGGCTCCAAGCCATCGCTGCCGGCGGCCGGGCCGACAGAACGCTGAGCTTGCGTCTTCCATGGATGATCAGCCCGCTTCTGCGTGCTGGTGTCCAAGCCATTGCTGCCGTCGGTCAAGCCGACAGAACGCTGAGCTTGCGTCTCCCACGGATGATCAGCCCGCTTCTGCGTGCTGGTGTCTAATTTCGCCTGCAACTCTGTCGCAACGGCGTCCGGTGTAGAAGTTGCTGACTTGTTGTCAGCACTATTTGATCGGCGAGTGTTAACTCCTCCCCGGGTAGGTTGAAACCCGTCCTCGGGTTTCCCCTTGGTCAGCTTCCGTTGACATATTTTAAAACCGAGAGCTAGGAGGAAGACAAGAGAGACAATGATAGTGACGCAACCAATTGACCTCGATGACAGTTCGGCCTTGAGGTTACTGATGTGGCGAAGATTACTCAAACTCAGGTCGTGCAGGAACGGAAGGCTCAGGTGTTCTCGGAATAGTGTGATGTTGACTATTCCTGACGTCGAAACTGCTGGTTTTTTTCTCAGAATACCGCGATGATTTATGTAACGGGTTCCATTCAATGAGATGTGGTCATCGAAGGTGACTAAATAAGTCCCCGTGACCTGCTGGCTAGTTCCGGTGCTGCCCACTACGTCGATAGTGGCGCTGTTGATGATAACGACGCCTTCATCGACTACGATTATGGGCTTTAGATGCCCAAGACGTGTAGCGCATTGTGCAGTGCCGCCTGAGACCAACTGTTGGGCACATGTTGTTTTCTGCATTTGTTTGCAGAAGGTGGTGCTCACTGTAGAGGCGCAATCTCGCACGGCGAAGGTTTTTGTCCCGCAATCGGCCACCACGTCGCCTTCTTCTAAATCTATTATTATATTACTATGCTGAACGGGAAAAATATTGATTTTTTTGCAGTGTAACTTAGGTTTAGGGAATTTGATTAAAAAATATAGTAGTTGGGAATTTTGAAAAGCCTTAATATTAGATACCTCTAGTAGGTCTGTTACGCTAACATTGGTGAGTTGCTCATTTAGTTCTTTTACATCAATGCTGTCGAGTATGAGTGGGCTAATTAAATTTATTTTTGCAAGTGAAATTGAGAGAATCAAATCTTCTAAGTCTGAAATTATCATTCTGTTTTTCGCCAAGATAGTCGTATAAAGATATTCGACTTCAGTTTCTGGTTTTTGAATTGTATTGAGAGCTCTTGAAATTTCGTTGAGTCTTACTTGAATTTTGTTATTGATCTCGATTTGCTTGTTTTCAGCATCTACTAATTGTCCTTGTTTAAATTTTATCTGCTCCCAGTCATCGAAATCTGGGGTTCCTGCTATTACCTTAAGGGCACTACCTATCAAGTTTATGCTTCTGGCCTGTCTATGGTGAACGTTAAGGGTACTAATTAAAGTGGCTATGTGTTGTAAGTCAGTCTTTAGTACCTGTCTCATATGGTCTTTGGGTAGTCCGTCTATTAAGTTCCATGTCTCGTCAACATATGTCTTGTATATCGTCAGGTTAGTTGTGTGTCCCATGTAGCCGTATTCGTCCCAAATTGTCACGTCCCCGTCTATTATAGGTATGTAGTCCGCGTGCGTATAGTCATTAAGTCTCGAAGTCGCCTCAGTTCTAGTTAGAGCCACTATTTTTAAAACTAGAATATATTTTATCCTAAGGTAAAAGAGTGTAGTTATTAAAAAGGATGTTTTTTTGTTAAAAAATTCAACAAATGGGTTACTTAAGGTTGTCCTTATGGACCACCCTCCCCTTTATAAGGACCGTTGTCCCAAGGTCTGCTTCAACCACTGCTTCGGTGAACAAGGGTGAAAGTTTATTTCCCAGTCTCTTGTTAGACTTTACCCATACTTTCTCTCCTATTTGGTACGCTTTTCGGACCCTGTTCTTGTTATGTTGCTCCAAAGACTTTTCTTGTGCTGACGTGAGGTTGTTTTTTATCTGCACTGCAACGTTTGTAGGGATATTATGAATATTTTCTATCGGCTGTTTCTTTGTCACCGAGTGGATCGACCTATTGTACTTTATTGTCGCAAGGAGGGTACTGTCAATAGTATCTTCAATGTGATTTCCATTTTTTAGGCAACGACTTATATCCCCTAAAGTGCCGTGAAAACGCTCGACCTGCCCGTTAGATGTACTATGTAGGGGGGGGGGGGGGGGGGGGGGGGGGGGGTTGTGCGTTTGTGATCACTATGTCAAAGTTGTTTGACAACATTGCCCTGATGGTCTCTGAGTTTAGTGATTTTTCGTTATCGCAGTAGATTGTTTTTGTCTTTGGAAAAAAATTTAAAAGTTGCAAGAGTGGAGCCTTTATGTCCACAATTTCTCGTGATCGGATTGGTTGGACGACAGCAAATTTGGAAAATTTGTCAATACAGGTTAAGAAGTATTTCCCATCTGTGGAGTAAATGTCTACGTGTAACATTTCTCCAGAATATGAAGGTAAAGGGGTTTTCCCCAGTTCTTGCCTGATCGGGTGTCGATTGTGTTTGTTCATAGCGCATACTCGACAGTTTGCTGCTATTTCAGTTGTTAAACGGCCCATTTTTGGAAAAAAATAGTCCCTAAGTATTTGCTGGGCATTCTCCTGTGCTGCGCGATGAGCGCGATTGTGCTCCGTTATAGCTATTTCTCTTTGTTCTGTAACGTCTGATATATCTATCATGAAACTTTTAGAATGTCGAAACGTTGTTGAGGGGAATTCCTTCACTAGATTGTGTTGAATGAAGGCTAGAATAGGAAGTTCACAATATATTGCGTTAGTCACCTCGGAGTTTACAACCTCTCGTAGAGTTTGTATTAATGTGTTGCGATCGGAAAACTGTATAACGTGTCCGGTTTTCGTTCTAAACAAGATATATGTCTTGTGTTGTGGGACAGTGCTTTCCTCCAGTATAATCTGATTTCGGAAGCAGTTTACCGGCTTATCTGTTGTCTCGATTGTGTAAGTTAAGGACTCTTCGCTGTGGATCGTAGCGGCATCAGATTCTGCCGTGTCTTCCAGAGCGTTGATATTCTGGCGAGACAGAGCGTCTGCCACAAGATTTTCTTTGCCAGGCTTATAGATGATGTTTGCGTTATGCTCATCAATGAAAGCCTTCCAGCGCTTTATTTTGGCATTCGGATTTTTATCCGATACCGCAAATGTTAGCGGCTGGTGATCTGTGTAGATGTTAAGGTTTTTAACACCGTACAAGTAATTTCTGAGATTTTTCAGTGCCCACACAATGGCTAGGAGTTCTCGCTCATTTGTGGCAAAGTTAATCTCATTGTCTCGCAATGTGCGCGAGATCATTGTTATAGGGCGTCCGCCCTGAGATAGCACAGCGCCGAGCCCTTGGCCTGACGCGTCTGTTGTCAAGTCAAATGGTCTTTTAAAATCGGGATATGCCAACAGCACATCCTCGGACGCTAGTAACTCTTTTAATCTGTTAAAGGCATCCGAACTAGGTTTGGTTTAATTCGAGTTTCACTTTCCTCGAATGGCTGGCGCTTATTTTCCCATTTTCGCCTTTCAAGATCTCCGTTAAGGGTCTTGCAATGCTGGCGAATCCTGCTATGAAGCACCTGTAATAACTTGCTAACCCTAGGAATGATCTAAGGTTAAACAATGTTGTCGGTGGTTGGAAATTCTTTATGGCCTGCACTTTGTCGGTCGATGTCCGAATTCCACCTCTGCATACTGTGAATCCCAAGTATTCCACCTCCTTTTTGAAGAGTTTGGATTTTTCTTGAAAAACCCTCATGCCTGCATCCCTAAGGCTTTTCAAGACCCACTCGATGTGTCTGATGTGGTCTTCCTTATTGGGGGAAAAAATTATTACGTCATCCACATAGACGTAACAAGTTTTTCCAATTTGATCCCTAAAGACATCGTCTATTGCCCTCTGGAAAATACTAGGGACGTTAAGCCCAAAGGGAAGTCTGCAAAATTCATACTTCCCATTGTTTACAGAGAATGCAGTTTTTTCTCTGTCTCTTTCCGCCAATTCTATTTGGTGGAAGCCCGATTTAAGGTCCAGCGTTGTGAAATATTGGGCCTCACCCATATTCGACAATATGGTCGAAATAGTTGGGATAGGGTATTTATCGTCAGTTGTCTTCTGATTTAACTTCCGAAAATCGATTACCAGGCGTCTCTTAAACACCATGGGAAAGGTATTTGAGACCCCGATTTGCTCTTGACTGGAGACGTCTATTGCTAACGCCGCAGGCCTGTCACCTAACCAAATTGGTTTCCGGAAGGCCGGGTCAACAACGGATGCACTAGAAAAGGTTGTTGGCCTGGCAACTTCCGCCATCCAAGGCACCAGATGGAGATACGGGGCGAAGCAATACTGCATCATTGCGACTCTGGATGTAAAGAATGCGTTCAACACAGCTAGGTGAGATATGATACTAGATGCGCTATCACAAAATAATATCCCTAAATATTTAAAAGAGATAATTAAGAGCTACTTCAGAGGAAGAACACTAGTATACAACACGAGTGATGGTCCCCAAACTCATACAAAGTCAGCTGGAGTACCCCAAGGCTCAGTGCTGAGGCCTCTACAATGGAATATCATGTACGACGGGAACTACCAGCAGGTGCGCACACCATTGGCTTTGCTGATGATGTAGCTGTCATCTCGATAGGCTAGCAGCTTAAAGAGCGCATACGAAGCTAGCTGACAGGAGCTGGGCTCGAGCTAGCGGCCAGTCAAAAGTGCGATGGCAAAACTGAAATAAGCTCACTGCTGCAGCGCCATCTACCAAATCTAAACTAGACTAACTGCTGAGAATTCTAAGAATCATATTACGCATGAATAAGTTTGAGTGTATGTCTGCACACCTATAGGAAAACTGTTGTGGCTGCTGCACGCCCGTTTGTTAGTTGGCCAAACATTTTGTTAATTTATTAACGTCGATTGATTTAATGGAATTTAATGAAACTTTCAGCATATGATCTACATATTCTATTGAATATATGGCATTTTTACAAAAATGCCAAATCATTCACAATTAGCTACCTACTGGCATCAGACCTTTACTGGGGATTCTGGCGAATTTGGAGCCGGTATCCAAAATATAGCAAAACGCGAAATTGTATAAAATGAATTTGAATACATATTTAATTTTTCTGATCAAGAATATATGTACATATGTATGTATACATATGCCAAATCATTCACAATTAGCTACCTACTGGCATCAGACCTTCACTGGGGATTCTGGCGAATTTGGAGCCGGTATCCAAAATATAGCAAAACGCGAAATTGTATAAAATGAATTTGAATACATATTTAATTTTTCTGATCAAGAATATATGTACATATGTATGTATATACTTTGTGCCTGTTACATACATTTAAACAAAATTATTATACCCTGACTTCCCATTTTCAATGTGTATAAAAAATTCAAGCCTCTAGCTCTTATATCGATCGTTCGTACATACGGACAGGACTAAATCGACTCAGCTCGTCACCCTGATCAAGAATATATGTACATATACATATACTATGTGGGATCTGCAACGCCTCCTTCTGCCTGTTACATATGTATGTACATACATACATATGTATTTATGTACATTTCAACAACCATTATAGCCTGATTTCCCATTGAAAACACTAAGCGAGATACGTTAATTTTTTAATAGCGATTCGCTGTCATTCAAGTCTAAAATCTTAATTTAGTGGACATAAAAGCATTACATCTACTCTTAGCTCGCCGTCAACATTGTTGCTGCAGCCGGCAAGATTGCGTCGTTGTTCCACGGAGTATGCTGCATTTGAAACAGGATATTTTTGCTATTGGAAGATTATAGCGCTTGTTGATCTGGAAAAGTTAATAAAATTTAAATAATGAAAATATAATTTATGAAATTCAAGTCGTTCGCACTATAGAAACAATCATTCCAATTACATATACATATATTATAGTGGTGCGGTACGGTGACTTTTGTGACACAAGGTAACTAATAAACAGCGTTTAGAATGAAACACATTGCCTTAAAAGGTATTTCTACAAATTTGAAAAAAATTCATGATAATAATAATAACCATAGATGTGAAATGGTTAACCTTTGTTTACATAAATAAAAATATGTACATATGTATATGTATAACGTGTGGAAGTCAATTTGGTGCAGTGTTATCTGTGTTTTACAAAAAAAGAAACAAAAATAAGTTATGCAAAATATCGAGCATAGCCTTCAGATCGCAGTTCTGATATCGATGTATCGTGAAAGCAATATTTCATGATATCGATACGTACTTTGCATCTCTAACAGCCACCCTAAAATTTAGTGTATTGATTGTGTTTTGCTACGGCATTTGTTTTGCCTTCAAATATGTTATAAAACTGTTTACATTAAGAGTGTATGACAAGTTCAGTTATACAGTTGAGTGATTGAGTGATACAGGTAGGAATAGTATTACATGGTATGGGTATTAAGTATCACAAATTGCTTCTTGCAAATTAATATGCTAACATACATATTGTTTATATATATATATATATATATATATATATATATATATATATATATATATATATATATATATATATATATATATATATATATTTTATAAGCCTATAAACCATATGTACGTATATATAAAATAGATATACATATGAATAAATATATAAATATGAATATAGATTTATGGGAATAAATATATATTACTTGCTTTTATGCTTAAAAGATATCCCCCTAATAAGTAAATACTTACAGTAATCGGCATTTTAAAGATTATTTTTAAGCCAATCTCCTTAAATGTAGAAAAAGAAGGTTTGTCCGCCTTCCTAACAACATCGTTTTCTAGTGTTCATGTCCCATATTTTGAAACCATTGTAATTTGATGTTTGCGTAAACATTATTGATAATACACTATACATAGATATGTATGCACATACAGTGACGAACTAAATTATTGGCACAGCAGGCTTTTTAATTATACCCTGAACCCATTGAAAATGGGAAATCAGGGTATAATGGTTTTGTTAAAAGTATGTAACAGGGAGAAGGAGGCGTGGCAGACCCCACAAAGTATATATATTCTTGATCAGGGCGACAAACTGAATCGATGTAGCCATGTCCGTCTGTCCGTCTGTCCGTATGTATGAACGCGTCGATTTCTGAAGATATAGAAGCTAGAGACTTCAACTTTTTTTTCAAATGTCCGTATATAGCGCGCGCATATCGAGTTTATCACAAAAGATCGATAACTCATCCCGTTATTTTTTTATCGATCAAAAACCTTATCGAAATGCAGTTATAAAATTATATCTCCTACATCTTTAGAGCTAGAGTATCCAAATTTTAAATGTAGATTGATATGTACGTTATAGAATTTCGATTTTTGTTCAATTTCACCCTTCACCCTTATATCCACCCCCTCACCCATAAGTTTGTAAAAGGCGTATTTCAAATACTAGAGACTTGAGCTTTGGCAATTATACGCATAGTAATGATAAAACCACAATCTGAAAGTTTCATGGAGAACGTACGTCCAGAAAAAAAGTTATTAAACAATGAAGTTCCCATAGTAAGTCCACACTGCAGCCCATGCGTGCGTGCGTATGGGTGTCAATGTATGTGTGTTTGCGTGTGTATGTGTGTGTTTGTGTAAGCAGAGAGACGCTAAAAATGATTGAAATGGCTGTTGCTTGAAGGGTTCAGGGGATCTCGTAGTCGAGCACTCTCGACTAGAGTTTTCTTACTTGTTTTTATATCAATTTTTAAAGTGTTTTAAAACGTTATTTTAGTAAAACATAAAATATACTAAATAGAATAGGGTATTTATTACGTAGGGTACTTATAACGTATACAAAAAAATATATATTGCGAAAAACTTAAACGTACATTTTTTAAAAATTCAATAACCAAAAAAAACCTCGATAAAAAACATAAAAATATAATGAAACAAGTAAGAAAGCTCTAGTCGAGACTGCTCGACTACGAGATCCCCTGAACCCTTCGAGCAACAGCCATTTCAATAATTTTTAGCGTCGCTTTGCTTATACAAACACACACATACACACGCAAACACACATGCATAGTTTGTGTTTATATCATTAAAATGTGTGTATGTGCCGAAGCTCAAGTCTCTAGTACTTGAAATACGCCGTTTACAAACTTATGGGTGAGGGGGTGGATATAGGGGTAGGGGTAAATTATAACAAAACCCGAAATTCTTTAAAATGCATATGAGTCTACATTTAAAATTTGGAGACTCTAGCTTTAAAGATGTAGGAGATAAAATTTTATAACTGACTTTCGATAAGATTTTTTTTCGATAAAAAAATAACGAGGTGAGTTATCGATTTTTGGTGATAAACTCGATATCCGCGTGCTATATACGAGCATTTTTTTAAAAAAGTTGAAGTCTCTAGCCACTATATCTTCTGAAATCGACGCTTTCAAACATACAGACAGACGGACATGGCTAAATCGACTCAGTTCGTCGCCCTGATCAAGAATATATATACTTTGTGGGGTCTGCCACGCCTCCTTCTCCCTGTTACATACTTTTAACAAAACCATTATACCCTGATTTCACATTTTCAATGGGTTCAGGGTATAAAAACAAGTAAGAAAGCTCTAGTCGAGACTGCTCAATTAGGAAATCCCCTGAACCCTTCGAAGAACTGATATTTCAATAATTCTTCGCGTCTTTCTGCTTACATAGACAAATATAGGCACGCATAAACACGCATAGGCTGCAGTGTGGGCTTACCACGGGAACTTTATTGTTTAAGGGTGAATTAGAAAAAAAAGTTAAAATACTGCTTAGGTTACGCAAAGAGCCTTATGTAATTTTTGAATATTTAAGCAAGTAAGAAGGCTCTAGTGGAGACTGCTCGAATAGGAGATACCCTGAACCCTCCAAGCAGAAATTCTAATCATTCTGCATTTCTTTTATTTACGCATACTTACACATGCATCCACACGCATGCATACGCCCGCGCCTCTGCTGACTGCGCAATAAGCAGCGACTGCGCTTGGGCTACGTTGCAGTGTGGACGATATTATGAGAATTTATTTCTTGAATGATTTCGTTTGTAAAAGTACAATCTTAATGAAACTTTCAGATCGTAATCATTATGTGTAAATGTGTGTACATTCCAAAGCACAAGTTTTTAGTATTTTTTCCTACGAATGATTTCGCATTTTCAATGGGTTCAGGGTATAAAAAGAACTCCCCCATAATTTTATTTCCCTAAGATAAACAAGTAAGAAAGTTCTAGTCGATTCAGCTCGACTACGAGATCCACTGAACTCTTCGAAGAATTCATATTTCAAAAATTCTTCGTTACCTTTCTGATTACATAACAAGTAAGAAAGCTCTAGTCGAGACTGCTCTACTATGAGATCCCCTGAACCCTTCGAGCAACAACAGGCATCCGCACGCACGCATAAACACGAATGGGCTGCAGTATGGGTTTACTATGAGAATTTCATTATTTAATAACTTCTCTTGGGATGTACATTCTTCATGAAACTTTTATATTGTGATTATATCATTAATATGCGTGTATTTGCCAAAGCTAAAGTCTCTAGTATTTGAAATACGCCTTTTAAAACTGTACTGGTGAGGGGGTGGATATAGTGGTGAAGGGGGAATTATAAAAAAAATTGGAACGAGGCGTGGCAGACCCCATAAAGTATATATATATTCTTGACCAAGGCGACGAGCTAAGTCGATTTAGTCCTGTCCGTATGTATGAGCGCGTCGATTTCAGAAGATATGAGCTGGAGATTTGAATTTTTTTGTAAAATGGCTGTATTAGGCGCGCGCATATCGAATTTATCACAATTCGATAAGTCGTCTCGTTATTTTTTATCTATAAAAACTCTTTTCGAAAATCAGTTTTAAAAAATTATATCTTCTACATCTTTAGAGCTAGAGTCTCCAAATTTTAAGTGTAGACTCATATGTACTTAGTAGAATTTCGATTTTGTTATAACTCAGCCCTCCCCTATATCCACCCCTTCACCCATACATTTGTAAAAGGCGTATTTCAAATACTAGTGATTTGAAAGTTATTTTAGATGTAAGAACCAGGTGGAACTCAACATTTTATATGCTGCAGAGGTTTGTTCATTTAATTGCATACATCGGTCAAGTGGTTTTCAGTTTTTCTGATCCTCCACAAATGATGTCTACTAAAGATAAAGATTATTACTTTGCTGAAGCCTTTGGAAGCAATGACAATTCAAATAATTGGTGAAAAATATGCTACTTGCTACTAGCATTACAGTAATTTGTAAGTCACTTACGGGAAATTAGCTCAAAGTACCTACATTGGAACAATTCGATCGCACATTTGGAACGATAGAGAAATCGTCTATATATTGGCTGCATTTACTCTACTGGATCCGCGCTTTATAAAAAAATACGTTTTCAATACCCGAAAGCTTTGGATTATGAAGCTATCAAGCAAATACGAAAGGACGTGGCAGAGCTTTTAGACAAAAATGAAAGTCAAGGAAGCACTACTGACGGCTCATCTCCTGGACAAATTTAATTTGACATATAGGCCCACCATAAGTCACTTGTGCACAAACGCTGTAAAAAATATTACGACCCCAATCAAACTCAGGACGAACTGAGTTTGTTTTTAAATGCCCCTGTTTTGGATCGTAACAGTAATGTAATCAGCCTGGGAGGAGATGAGAATTGCATACCCGCAATTATATATCATAGCTTGTCGCTATTGTTTTCTAATTGGCACTTATATACCTGCAGAGAGTCTGTTTTCTAAGGCATACGCTACGCTAACAGAAAAGAGGAACTGGTTAACCCCTGAGCACCTGTTGGAGCTACTGTTCCTCAATTCAATAATGAATATTGAATAAAAATCAATATATTTGTCACTTTTTGCTTGGCCTTATAAAATTCTAAAGTTCTCATAATTTATACTTGGCTTGAGCAAACGAAAAATCATACGATTAATCGATTAATTCATTATTTGTTCGATTAATAATCGCACTGCTAAATTTAATCATATTCAATAATTGATTAATAAATTTTTGTTGCCATCACTAGCCATCCTATTGCCTCGATACGTTGTACTTTGTAATGCTATCACGCTCCAAGCGCAAATTACAGCCCAAGCATAGTCGCTGTTTCGTTTCTACCTAATGTTTATAACATACGAATCGACTTATTAAAAGCATGCACGACACTTTATGACGTTAGCCACCGGTATATTTTATATACTTGCTCGCAGAACTCTGCCTACACTTGCAAACAAACCCATATTTTTAACTTTACATGTATATTTTATTTAATATAGAACACTTAAAGCAATAATTCTTTATAACATTTTTCATTTATCTATTAAAATAATTATGTTTTTCTTTTATTATTAAATTTAAACCTATGCGTAACTTGCTATCACTTTAAAAACAAAAGTGGCACGCGTTTCATCATGGAGCAAAAAGGAGAGAAACAACGATAGAAGTTCGTAAGCTTATATTAAAATATAGGTTGGAAGGCGAATCCTACCAAAAACTTGGTCAATTGGTAGGCAGAATTCATTCCTCGTGCCAAAGAGTCTACGACAATTATGTTTCGTCGGGCTCTATATTGCCAAAGCCATGGTCCGTTCGGCCGCCCTCGCAGCTTGCAGCTTGAGGATGAATTTTAATTCTAATAGGACAAAGATGCGAAGCATACAGCCCACAATGTAAAGCTTTGGCTACTTTACAATGTAAAAAACCAACTCCGACCGCCTCCACAGTCCCCAGACCTTAATCCTATTGAGCATGGGACTTACTCGAGCGGAGGATTCGGCAGCGGTAGAACCTTAGAGGTCATGATGGAGGAATGGGGAAAAATAACTGCAGATGCTAGAAACCTAGTTGACTCAATGCCTTGACGTTTGGCTAAGGTGTTATAATTAACAGGTCCATCCTAAAAGATACTAACAACTAACAAAATCATGCGTTCTACGCAGAAAACTTAAAGTTTACGGAGGCTTTTGAAATGTCATTTTTATACTCATTTACGAAGTGAATTAGTATATTGGTTTTGTGCAATGTCCGTCTTCTGTCTGTCCGTATGAACGAAGTTCATTTCAGCGCTATAGAAGCTAGTGACTTGAAATTTGATTAATGAAATTTTTAATGTTATGATTCTAAAATTTTTATTTTTACGCCTACAAGAGGCGTGGCAAATCGGACCTGAAGATATAGTGATTTTTCAAATTTGGCATATATATTTATATATATATTTTAGGCACTATTGATGCTAAAGACCTGAATACGCGGGTTGACAACCAAAGTCCAACGAGCTATGATCTCCTAAGGTATAAGAGCTAGAAGCTTCAAATTAGGTTATCATTAGCTCGTTCTAAGAACTTGCCAAAAATAAGGTGTCAACGATCAGTAGGGGCGTGGCAAATCGCAAAAAACTGCATTTTCTACAGTATTATAACTAAACTTAGCCACTAAAGTGCTGATGGGATGTGAATGAGACTTCCGCAGTCGGTAACGCCCGACTGCAACATTCTTACTTGTTTCGTTATGTTTTTTGTTTATAATTTTTTTTTTTTCATATTAGGTTTAGATTTAACAACAAAATAAAAACAGAATAATGTTAATAGATAAAGGACAAATTTTATACAAAAAAATTATTGCCTTAAGTGTAATCTTAAAAATATGGGTTTGTTTGCAAGTGTATGCAGAGTTCTCCGAGCAAGTGTATATGTATTTGACTGACAACGAAAACTGGTCTATGAATTAATAAATTGTATTAAGTATAAATGGAATCAGTTGTGAATAAGGAAAATATCGATAAATCAACTTCGTTTTTTCAGCGCAGTTTAAAATACAAATATATTAAATTTTTTAATTCAAGCGTCAATCTTGGCAATTCAATTATAAGAATAAAATAATATATGATTTAAGAGTACAACCTTCATTACCAGATTCCCAAAAAAATCTGATATTTAAGTATATTAAAATCAGGCACTACCGAATACTTGTAGAATATAGTGTATTATAAATTATTATTAGTAAATCAAAAGTCAGGTTATTATAAGTAGATTGAGATTTTCTGTTTTTTATTAATCTATTTTTTTTTTTTTTTAACTACTTTTTAGTAAGAAATGTCACTATATGGAACGCTGGAACGCGTTTGAAACATTCGCTAATATATTCTGTTTTCCAAATTAAAAAAAAATATGTATATGCCGGAACAGACCTGTAAGTAAATTTTGTGATGTTATATTAAATTGTGTTTTTAATATGGTCTTAGCTGCATAAAATGAGGTATTTTCAATTGTTAATTTACAAATGCGCAACTCAACAGATAATTGTTGATTTACAAGTATGAAATAAAAGTCAATAGTCCATGTACATATATACCACTAAAAACTGATTACTTTTCTGAGCAGGGAGAATTATGATATGATATTATTAAAATATGAATTATGAAATATGAATTATATTATATTAAAACACAATATTGCAGATTTGGGTAATACATAGTACATTGTTATTTCAATATCTGTCTTCCCTATTGACTACTGGCTAGTCTTCGCCTTTATCTAGTGCTTAGCTGTAAATTTTTTAGAATTGCAGCTTTTTAAAAGAGAGCCAAAGCAAGTGTCTTTTTTTTGTTTAATTATCTAATGAAATACAACTGCTAACTAACAACAACTAATTAGCGATTTCTTAACTTACGTATATTATTGGCCAGATATACATATATAGAAACTGAATTTCTTGTTCCGTTGTTTAATATTAATAGCATTTTTAGAATATTGAGTAACAATGATTATTATATATATATATATATATATATATATATATATATATATATATATATATATATATATATATATACATATTTATATGACTATGTACGCTCTAAAACCTTATTTTCATGACAAATTTCTGATAAGTATAAAATGTATAATATATTACATTTAATAATTTCCTTTGGGAATGGGTTATACTGAGTTAAATCAATACCTGAAGAGTTGAAGTTCTTACATTCATATGAACTCTTCTTAAATACAATTTACCACTATTTTTTCGATATCGATTATTTTAGAAGCCGTTAGGCTTCATTTAAAAAAATATTTATATCGATGTTACATAGATTTTGAGGAAATAAGCGTTTTGTTTTACACCAAACTTAATTAATTTTGGTTATTACGAATTCTAAATATGTACGTGAAAATATTATTTTTCATTTAAAATTTTAAGATGGCAACCCTACTGACATGAAAAACAACTTTTTACAGTGTACAGAAAAAATTGGTAACTCAATAATCAGCCTGTATACAGATAATTTTCGCGCATGCGCATAAGTCAATCCTTTTTAGTCCTTTGGTTCACTTAGCGTTAACAACTTACTGGGTAATAGTTTAACAAAAACTTTTCTAAATCACTCAGAATAAAAACGCAATGTAAATACCATTAAAATAAAATACATATCGTAAATATAATGCAATATTATTAACAAATAATAAAATTGATTTAACGTTTAACTACTTATAATACCTTTGAGCAAAGCGCGTAATAGGTAACAAGTTGAATCACAATCTTTAAATATTGATAAATTAAACATACATTTATATCAAATTGTTAAAAGTGAAAATCTACATATTCAATGGGGTGCTTAAGTAGTAAAGATCGTCTGACAAAAGAGGATATGGAGTTTTTGAAAACTCACACTCGTTATGATGAAGCCACTATAAAAGAATGGTACAAAGGATTTAAGGTAAGTTGTAAGTTCTCAAATTCAAAACGATTTGTCTAATACGAATTCCTACTGTTATATTTCATGTAGCAAGACTGTCCCAATGGTCGCTTGACTCCAGCTAAATTCGTTGACATGTATAAAATGTTTTTTCCATCTGGAAATGCAGAAGAATTTTGTGACCATGTTTTTCGTACATTCGATATGGATAAAAATGGTTATATCGACTTTAAGGTAATAAAAATTAAATATTTTACGAAAATCATATATATTTATCCAAATATTTTATGGCAACTCCTTTCATTATCATAAAATATTAAAAGAGTTTAAATAAAATATATATTTTAATAAAATTAACTGAATACATAGCACAAAGTTGCGTTTCCCAGAGTCTGGTTGGAATTAAAAATTATAATTATCTTATATTTATATATATCATATAATATAATACCCTGAACCACCCAGTGGAAATGGGAGATCAGAGAATAATGATTTTGTGATCAGGACGACGAGCTGAGTCGATATAGCCCTGTCCGTCCGTCCGTCTGAGCAAACTGATCTCAGAAGATATATGAGCTAGATTGCTGAAATTTTGCATGCATATTCTTGTATACCATACGCAGTACAGGTTTATGATATTTTTTCGATGACTCACCCGGTATCTATTTCATCGAAAATAATCGATAAGACTTCAGATTGTCTATATACATATATTTAAATGATCCGAAGATTGTAATTTACAAATTTTTGATATCACGTCCCCTTCATCCCCAATTTGAAAAAAAAAGTACAAGAGAAATTATTCAACAAAAAAATTCTCATAATATTTCCCACACTGCAGCGCAGCCCAAGCGCAGTCTCTGCTAATTGCGCAGTGAGCAGAGCGCGTTTTTATGCGTTCGTGTGGATGCATGTGTATGTACGTATTCATGTGTTTTTGTATGTGTGTACAAACGAAGGACAGAATGATTAGAATACCAGTTGGCAGGGTTTAAGGTATCTCCCAGTCGAGCAATCTCGACTAGAGCTCTCTTACTTGTTACTTATGTATGTTATAATTCTTATGCTGCTTAACTTGTATACCCTGAACCCATTTTCAATGGAAATCAAGGTCTAATGTTTTTTTTTTTAAGTATGTAACAGCAGGAGGCGTGGCAGACTCTACAACGTATGTATTAACGAGTCGATCTCAGAAGATATTACGCGTTAATCGAGTTTATTTCCAAAAATCGATAACTACTCTCGTTTTGTTATCGATTATCGTAAATTACTTTTTAAATTATATCTCCTACACCGACACTTTTGCTCTAGCTTGAGTCTCCAATTTTTTTTTTTATAATTTATCCCACACCCCAATATCTTTCCATCACCACAAATGTGTAAAAGGCGTATTTCGAATATTAGACTTGAGCTTTGGCAAGTGCACGCATTTTAATAATACAATCACAATCTAAAAGAAAATCCTTCCACAAGAAAACTTATTAAACAATTAAGTTCCCATGGTAAGCACACACTGCAGCCTATACATGTATGTACGTGTTTATGGATGCGTTACTATGTGAGTCTGTGTGCGTGTTTCTGGTGTAAGCAAAAAAAGCGAAGAATTATTAAAATAGCAGTTGCTCAAAGGGTTCAGGGGATGTGGTAGTCGAGCAGTCTCGACTAGAGCTTTCTTACTTCTTTCTAGTTAAAATATTTACTATTGTGAACAATATTCCTTGATTAGTTTTTTATTTCACTTTCTTTGACAGGAATTTTTACTTGCAATAGATGTTACTTCTAGCGGCACACCAGAAGAGAAATTGAAGTGGGCGTTTAGAATGTACGATGTCGATGGGAATGGCGTTATTGACATTCAAGAAATGACAAAAATTGTTCAGGTACATATATTTACATTAAAAAATTACCTCTCCGATGAGGGCAATATCATATAGTATACTTAACATAACTTAAAAAAATTATACATAAGCCAGAAACCCCTAAATTTGGCGTTATTTTAATTTTCGGTTTTTTAGCTATATAGTCCAATAGAAGACTGCAGCAACTCCAAATAGCCACAAATGAGTCATTACACGGGATTTTGCGAAAAATCAACCCGTCATAAATATTTTTACCACCTCACGTAGCGAAAAACTTGAATCCTTATCCTCTGCCGAAAAGGATCAAAGCTATTTCGGAGCAGGAAAAGCTAGTTCTCCAATTTTATTTCTGGGTCAAGAAAGGGTACAAACTTTTTGAATTCATAGAGCTTTTTTCAAAGAATCAGAAATAAGGCATATACAGTGGCTCACAGCTTATTTGACCCAACGTGAAATAACAATTTCATGTGCTCATTACTTTATACCCAATACAAATTTTAAAAAATTTAAACGTAAAATTGTTATTTTAATATTAAATTAATGGAAAACATAAACTTTTTTATTAATTAAAAAAAAATAGTAAGAAAATAACAAAAACTAAAACAACTCGTAAATTCAATGTCACAGCTTATTTGACCCATTACTTATTTTAAACAGTAATTTCAAAATCATGCCTAGTTTTTTTACATTTAATATTTTGTATGACATTGCATTGAAGCCACAAATTTTTTTTATTGTTTTAGGCCGGTTTTTCTCATATTTCTCGACTAATGCCGTTTTTAACTCGTTTCTGTTGGAAATATTCCGGGACCTGATATTGGTGTCTAAAATGGCCTACAAAATTTCAATGACATTAAGACCCGGACTGTGCTGGCTGTTTGAGGTTATGCGGGCAGTTCCATACCAGCCAAGACTGAACGACACCCGATGTGTGCTTAGGGTCGTTGTTCTGATAAAAGTAAAATCCTCTTTCAGGGCCAGATATTCAGCACTTTGGAGGAGATTTTGCTTCAAAACGTTTAAATACATTTTCTTATCAATTATGCTTTCAATAAAAGCTAGTTTTCCCACTCCAGAGGCAGACATACATCCCTAACGTAGGGCCATCCGAACCAAATATGTTCTTTTTGCGAGCAATTCTACCATGTAAATCATGGTCTCGGAGTATACGACGAATCGTTTCTGCACTAGCTAACTTCCCCAGCTGTTGCTACATCTGACTAGCCAGTTTTGGAGCGGATAACTTGGGGGTTTCCTTCATTTGGCGTACAATGTATCGCTTATCTGTGTCATTGCAAAAATTTTTTGGAGACGTTCTACCCTTATTAACCATTTTGTTTAAAAAAAAATTGGGTTATGTTTTTACTGTGCGCCGCGAGATTTCATTTTTAAAGTGGTGTAGCACTTAATTCCCGCTGCTGTATTGTTGTGCGCTTCCCCATTTTTTCAAACACGTGTTTTCCTAATCTCAGTTTGAATGGTAAAAATACTTCAAATTCACATTGCAAATTCAATAAACAAAAGAAAAATTTGTATTGGGTATAAAGTAAGGAGCACGTGAAGAAAAGAGTCATTTAGTTTTATTTATTTATGATTTTACTCGTCCGTCTGATCTATATTTGTCATGTTTGTTTTATGACATATACTCAAAATATTACATTATACTAACTTTTTACTTATCCGGAAAAAAGTATGTGTGGTTTTTAATAGTCGAAATCTTTTAGATTTCATAATTAGTTATTTAAATAAATATTTATATACTTTGTAAGAGAAATTAATTTTATCTGAGCACATTTTTCAGGCAATCTATGACATGCTAGGCGCATGCTCGTCAAATCGTCCCGCTGATTCTGCTGAGGAGCGAGCAAAAAATATATTTGCTAAGATGGATGAAAATAACGATGGTCAATTAACCCAAGATGAATTTTTAAAAGGATGTTTGCAAGATGAAGAGTTGTCTAAAATGCTGGCCCCTTAAATATTTATATCCTATAATATGTGTGTATTTGATGAAATCAGTAATGAAATGTATAAATATTTAATTTATATTTCTTATACTAAAATTATATAAAATATTGAACATCACCTAACTTGTTTCAATACTTACGTAATGCTAATTGTGAATAAGGGGGAGATTTCTCTAATCTCCTTTTAAGAGTGATATGGTCGGAATGGCTTTCTGAATGCTAGTTTTTTCAGCACAGAAGGTATGGTAATAGGTATACATTTCATTGAATAGAAACTAGCTAATAAGGTTAATGGCAAATTTTAAAAGTTATTTCCCCATGACGATATCTTCAATTGGATATAATGTATTGGTATACAAGATATATATTTTTTTTAATTATAGGAAAATTTAGGACCTAAGAATCCTAAAGATACATTGCAGAATTTACGTATTGTCGGTAATAACATGGTTTGCATACATATTTCTATTTACTGCCCAAATTTATTCTGCAAGAGGGCTTAGCCAGATATTACAAGAAACTATAGAATTGTGAATGAATTACACAATGCGACTATATTTCATTGAAACCAACGTCATTGTTTTATCTTATCTTATACCTTCCTTTTATAATTTTAATTTGACGATAAATAACACCTATTATGCGAATTAGCTTTTGTGGGAAACAAACATTTCAATTGGGGCATGTTATACATTGAGATCAACGCCCTATGAAACTAAATGTACGCAAGCCATAGTTTACACCACTTTTCTTGGATATTTAAATAAGCAATAAATATTGTCCATAATTCAGCAACATTAGTACAGTCGGGCTCAACGACTTCTTCGAAAATCTATTTGAGAGCTTTCAACTTATTATGAACTTTGAGCCCTCTAAAAATAACTTTACTCTTACAGACTGTTTAACATTTTAAACTCCACAAGAGTCAATTTTTCTGCAAATCTTAAACACTAGTTATATTGCTTGATTATATATTCTTTTAATATTATTGCTTTAAAAAATGTAAAACTTTTATTCTTTCTATTTTAAGAAACCACTATAATGATATCAGCGTCAAAAAATGGGAAAGCAAAATAGTAAACTCAAGCCAGAAGTTTTGGAGGATCTAAAACAAAATACAGAGTTCACAGGTAAATTTAGAAATCTTTTTCTATTTTTGTTTATCATAATACTCATTCACAAAAGTGAAATGAGTATATTGGTTCTGTGTGTGTCCGTCTTGCTGTCGGTCCGTATAAACGCAATCTTGAAGCTATTGAAGCTAGAGATTTGAAATTAGGAACACATACTCTTGTATATCTCCGATTTATAAAGTGTATATATTTTCCGGATCCACCACTAAGGGTAGGAAGCTAAGGTAGGAAGCTGAAATTTGGTATGCACACTCATGGCCAAATTAATAGGTGTGATTTTCTTTTTGTTTTTAAATGGTAATTATTATTATTAATTCTTTTTCATCTATCTTAAAAATTCTTCTTGTATTCAAAAATGAGCATATCTTAGAATAATAAAAGCAAAAAAAAAAGTTTTAAACAAGTAAGAAGGCCCTGAACCCTCAAAGCTAATACTCTAATCATTCTGCAGTTCTTTTATGCACACATACATACACATGCATCCACACGCATGCACAGGCCCGCGCTCTGCTAACTGTTCTAATGTGTAAATGTGTGTACATTCCAAAGCACAAGTCTCTAGTACATCATATACGTTTTTTACAAATTGTGGGCGAAGGGGGCGTGGTATTCAAAATCTGTAAATTACAAAATGTGTGTATCCATCAAATGTATATACACAGTAAATCTGAAGTCTCCAGGTGTAATAGTGTTCAAATAAAGCGGAAAATACAATCTAAACTTATCGATTATCTTCGATAAAAAATATATCGAATGAGTTATCGAAAAAATATGATAAACTTGCACTGCGTATGGTATACACGAGTATGCAAATTAATCTTCTTGCCATTGCAAGCTGATAAAAAAATTATTTTTTTATTTTGTGAACGTAGTGTTCTTTTATTAAACTCCAAAATCGAACTAACAACAAGATAAGATCTTATGCTGCAAGTCAGCTAATGTTTATGCTAAAGCTTCCCTTATTAAAGCTCAAAGATCAAAAGCTCCCAAGATTGGCTTATTTGATTTTATATCGGAACTGTGAAATTAAGAATTGTTTACATTAAAGCGCTATGGGCTCATGGAAACAGCGCAGGGCAATCTTATGTTTATATTTAGGCTAAAACTGCTTACTCTGTGGGAATAGTGCAAGAAGTTTTTATGTCTGGGCTGAGTGGCGTGATGCTATAGAGTGAGTTATGTTATTTGAAAGTTGTTTACATTTGTCATAAGATTTGCCTGAGCAGCGTGATGATAACTCCCCCCTTTTTTAAGAAGGATCGTCCCCGATTCCTAACTATTTCTCATAAGAAATTCGATTTGATTATTTATGACATTTAGTATATCAGAATTTTGAATACTTTGGTTATTTTTTATATTATCTTTATGAATTATGCGGTCTCTATTATTTATTTTACTGTATTTCCTAAATCTTCTTTGACTACTTGTTTTTATACCCTGAACCCATTGAAAATGGGAAATCAGGGTATAATGGTTTTGTGAAAAGTATGTAACAGGCAGAAGGAATCATCGCATACCCCATAAAGTATATATATTCTTGATCAGGACGATGAGCTGAGTCGATATAGCCCTGTCCGTCTGTCCGTCCGTCCGTCCGTCCGTATGAGTGCGTCGATCTCAGAAGTTATAAGAGCTAGAGAGCTGAACACTCGTGTATACCATACGCAGTACGAGTTTATCATATTTTTTCGATAACTCATTCGATAGCTGTCCTTCCAAAAGGAGTCTGGTCCTTCGATGGCCAGTGTATAATATTTATAAAAAAAAAGTAGACAGCAACTTGCGGTCTCTCTGAAATATACGAAGTGCTGGCACCGGTGTTCAATTTTGTACTGAATTTATTAAATTTAACATGAACGCAAGCGCAGCTTGCACAGTAGAGAGCGCACCTATGCGCATCTAACAGCGAGCAGCGAGAGAGCGATCTTTTGGAGAGCGACACTCCCGTGCTAGCGCGTACAATAACAACTTCTCTGTACAGTGGTTCAGCTTCAATTACTTAACCTATACAATTTCGATAATAATTCAATTAATAATTCATAATAATTCAATTTCTTATAATAATATATAATAATATTTCAGAAGGCAAATATCCAAATGCCTTAACATCGGCCGCGTTGAAAGGCCGCAGGGCTTCAATAACATGGTGTATTAGTGGAGTGGCAGTGGTGCAACGCGATGAATTGCCCTTTTATATGTGCCATTTTTTGTCTTAACGACAATTACGCGCACTCTACCATCTCCTCCGACTATGGCTTCCGTCACCACGCCTAGCATCCACTGTTGTGGAGGAGCGTTGTCCTCTCCCACGAGCACGACTGCTCCGACCTGTATGTTCTGTCTCTCCTTCGTCCATTTTGACTTCTGCTGCAGGCTGAGCAGGTAGTCCCTTGACCAGTCGTTCCAAAATCGACGCTTGATGTTGGATGTCAGCTGCCATCTTTTTAATAGTGTCAGCTTGGCGTCGTCGACTGGCTCTGTGGACGCGATTGGCAGCGGCACGAGCGTTGCTCCTATCAGGAAGTGCCCTGGCGTGAGCACTTCGCCGTCGTTGGGGTTGCTGCTGGGAGCGACCATTGGCCGCGAATTGAGCACGGCCTCGACCTCGACCAGCACGGTGGCCACCTCGTCTTGCCGTAATCGAGCGCTGCCCATCGCTTTCAGCAGCAAACCTTTGGCGGATTTCACCGCCGCTTCCCAAAGGCCGCCAAAATGCGGCGCTCGAGGAGGGATGAATACAAACTCCATGCCCCGCTCCGCAGCAAACATTTCCATGTCCGCTGTGTTGCCATGGAACGTAGCTTTGAGGTCCAGCGTGCGTGCAGCACCCACGAAATTGGTGGCATTGTCGCAGTACAGCTTCCGGACAAGCCCACGTCGACCAACGAACCTGGATAAACACATTAGAAATGAATTTGTGGTTAAATCGGTGACTAATTCAAGATGCACTGCCTTCGAAGTAAAGCAAACAAATATGGCAATATACATTTTGACTGGCGATTTGCCCCGAATTCCCAACGAAACTAGTATTGGACCGCAAAAGTCCACTCCACTGATCTCAAATGGCCTATTTCCATGTAAGCGATCAGCGGGAAGATTGCCCATTATTTGGGATAAGAGTTTCGGCTTGTAGCGAAAACAATGTACACATTTTCGGACTACTGCACTGCAAGCCTGTCGAGCATTGACCAGCCAAACCTGCTGACGAAGCAGACCCATTAGTACTAGGGGATTGGCGTGGCAATGAGAGCGATGCAAATGCTCCAAATAAAGCGTTACGAAACGACACTTTTTTGGAAGCAACAATGGGAATTTGGCATTATGTGCTAATGGTGCCTTCAATAAACGACCTCCTACTCGTAGCAACCATAACATACGCCTGCCATGCTGATGTGGGTGCAAAAATGGTGTCAGTTTTTGCAATGACGGTTGCAACACGACTGACTTCTTTATTTTCTTTATTTCTTCGCTGAATTCAATGTGTTGAATTACAGATATAACTGCAAGGAATGCGAAGCTTAACTCAGAAGCTGTAGGAACAAGTGAAGAATGACTTTCTTGTTTTCCATTGATAAAGCGGAACATATAGGCAACGATGCGGATTAGCTTAGAAAATGATGACGTTGACTCAATAAGATGTACGATAGGATTTGCTACCTCATCGACCGCGATCATAGTAATTGCAGTTCTACGCTTCTCTAGCAGCTCTAACTCCTTTGATAGGGTGATTTGTGGGTTGGCTGGCCACAATGTGTCAGAGAGCTTTAAAAATCCTGGTCCGCAAAACCACAATGATGTTTTAAGCTCCTCAACTGAACATCCCCGAGATACAATATCTGCTGGGTTGTCTTTCGTTGGTACATGACGCCAAGATACATTAGTTGTCAACTCTTGGATGGTTGCAACGCGATTAGCAACGAATGTGTTCAAGCTGGATGAATGCATTCGCAGCCAATGAAGCACCACCTCAGAGTCTGACCAAAATGTGACTTGATTAATAGGACAATCAAGTACTTTCCTTACCGCATCCCATAAGGTAGCTAACAATTCTGCAGCACACAACTCCAGCCGCGGAACAGATTTTGTTTTCAAGGGCGCTACCTTAGATTTAGCGACTAGCAGCCTGGTAGTGATACCCTTATCTGTTTGCATTCTTACGTATAAACAACAACCGTAAGCTCTCGTTGAGGCATCAGCAAATCCATGGATTTGACATCCTTTCGATTTAAGTGTGCCAACGTAACGAGGTATATGCAACGAGTTTAGATTTGAGAAACAGCTAGTTACTGCCTCAAATTCTTGCCTCATTTCATAATACTCATTCACAAAAGTGAAATGAGTATATTGGTTCTGTGTGTGTCCGTCTTGCTGTCGGTCCGTATAAACGCAATCTTGAAGCTATTGAAGCTAGAGATTTGAAATTAGGAACACATACTCTTGTATATCTCCGATTTATAAAGTGTATATATTTTCCGGATCCACCACTAAGGGTAGGAAGCTAAGGTAGGAAGCTGAAATTTGGTATGCACACTCATGGCCAAATTAATAGGTGTGATTTTCTTTTTGTTTTTAAATGGTAATTATTATTATTAATTCTTTTTCATCTATCTTAAAAATTCTTCTTGTATTCAAAAATGAGCATATCTTAGAATAATAAAAGCAAAAAAAAAAGTTTTAAACAAGTAAGAAGGCCCTGAACCCTCAAAGCTAATACTCTAATCATTCTGCAGTTCTTTTATGCACACATACATACACATGCATCCACACGCATGCACAGGCCCGCGCTCTGCTAACTGTTCTAATGTGTAAATGTGTGTACATTCCAAAGCACAAGTCTCTAGTACATCATATACGTTTTTTACAAATTGTGGGCGAAGGGGGCGTGGTATTCAAAATCTGTAAATTACAAAATGTGTGTATCCATCAAATGTATATACACAGTAAATCTGAAGTCTCCAGGTGTAATAGTGTTCAAATAAAGCGGAAAATACAATCTAAACTTATCGATTATCTTCGATAAAAAATATATCGAATGAGTTATCGAAAAAATATGATAAACTTGCACTGCGTATGGTATACACGAGTATGCAAATTAATCTTCTTGCCATTGCAAGCTGATAAAAAAATTATTTTTTTATTTTGTGAACGTAGTGTTCTTTTATTAAACTCCAAAATCGAACTAACAACAAGATAAGATCTTATGCTGCAAGTCAGCTAATGTTTATGCTAAAGCTTCCCTTATTAAAGCTCAAAGATCAAAAGCTCCCAAGATTGGCTTATTTGATTTTATATCGGAACTGTGAAATTAAGAATTGTTTACATTAAAGCGCTATGGGCTCATGGAAACAGCGCAGGGCAATCTTATGTTTATATTTAGGCTAAAACTGCTTACTCTGTGGGAATAGTGCAAGAAGTTTTTATGTCTGGGCTGAGTGGCGTGATGCTATAGAGTGAGTTATGTTATTTGAAAGTTGTTTACATTTGTCATAAGATTTGCCTGAGCAGCGTGATGATAACTCCCCCTTTTTTAAGAAGGATCGTCCCCGATTCCTAACTATTTCTCATAAGAAATTCGATTTGATTATTTATGACATTTAGTATATCAGAATTTTGAATACTTTGGTTATTTTTTATATTATCTTTATGAATTATGCGGTCTCTATTATTTATTTTACTGTATTTCCTAAATCTTCTTTGACTACTTGTTTTTATACCCTGAACCCATTGAAAATGGGAAATCAGGGTATAATGGTTTTGTGAAAAGTATGTAACAGGCAGAAGGAATCATCGCATACCCCATAAAGTATATATATTCTTGATCAGGACGATGAGCTGAGTCGATATAGCCCTGTCCGTCTGTCCGTCCGTCCGTCCGTCCGTATGAGTGCGTCGATCTCAGAAGTTATAAGAGCTAGAGAGCTGAACACTCGTGTATACCATACGCAGTACGAGTTTATCATATTTTTTCGATAACTCATTCGATAGCTGTCCTTCCAAAAGGAGTCTGGTCCTTCGATGGCCAGTGTATAATATTTATAAAAAAAAGTAGACAGCAACTTGCGGTCTCTCTGAAATATACGAAGTGCTGGCACCGGTGTTCAATTTTGTACTGAATTTATTAAATTTAACATGAACGCAAGCGCAGCTTGCACAGTAGAGAGCGCACCTATGCGCATCTAACAGCGAGCAGCGAGAGAGCGATCTTTTGGAGAGCGACACTCCCGTGCTAGCGCGTACAATAACAACTTCTCTGTACAGTGGTTCAGCTTCAATTACTTAACCTATACAATTTCGATAATAATTCAATTAATAATTCATAATAATTCAATTTCTTATAATAATATATAATAATATTTCAGAAGGCAAATATCCAAATGCCTTAACATCGGCCGCGTTGAAAGGCCGCAGGGCTTCAATAACATGGTGTATTAGTGGAGTGGCAGTGGTGCAACGCGATGAATTGCCCTTTTATATGTGCCATTTTTTGTCTTAACGACAATTACGCGCACTCTACCATCTCCTCCGACTATGGCTTCCGTCACCACGCCTAGCATCCACTGTTGTGGAGGAGCGTTGTCCTCTCCCACGAGCACGACTGCTCCGACCTGTATGTTCTGTCTCTCCTTCGTCCATTTTGACTTCTGCTGCAGGCTGAGCAGGTAGTCCCTTGACCAGTCGTTCCAAAATCGACGCTTGATGTTGGATGTCAGCTGCCATCTTTTTAATAGTGTCAGCTTGGCGTCGTCGACTGGCTCTGTGGACGCGATTGGCAGCGGCACGAGCGTTGCTCCTATCAGGAAGTGCCCTGGCGTGAGCACTTCGCCGTCGTTGGGGTTGCTGCTGGGAGCGACCATTGGCCGCGAATTGAGCACGGCCTCGACCTCGACCAGCACGGTGGCCACCTCGTCTTGCCGTAATCGAGCGCTGCCCATCGCTTTCAGCAGCAAACCTTTGGCGGATTTCACCGCCGCTTCCCAAAGGCCGCCAAAATGCGGCGCTCGAGGAGGGATGAATACAAACTCCATGCCCCGCTCCGCAGCAAACATTTCCATGTCCGCTGTGTTGCCATGGAACGTAGCTTTGAGGTCCAGCGTGCGTGCAGCACCCACGAAATTGGTGGCATTGTCGCAGTACAGCTTCCGGACAAGCCCACGTCGACCAACGAACCTGGATAAACACATTAGAAATGAATTTGTGGTTAAATCGGTGACTAATTCAAGATGCACTGCCTTCGAAGTAAAGCAAACAAATATGGCAATATACATTTTGACTGGCGATTTGCCCCGAATTCCCAGCGAAACTAGTATTGGACCGCAAAAGTCCACTCCACTGATCTCAAATGGCCTATTTCCATGTAAGCGATCAGCGGGAAGATTGCCCATTATTTGGGATAAGAGTTTCGGCTTGTAGCGAAAACAATGTACACATTTTCGGACTACTGCACTGCAAGCCTGTCGAGCATTGACCAGCCAAACCTGCTGACGAAGCAGGCCCATTAGTACTAGGGGATTGGCGTGGCAATGAGAGCGATGCAAATGCTCCAAATAAAGCGTTACGAAACGACACTTTTTTGGAAGCAACAATGGGAATTTGGCATTATGTGCTAATGGTGCCTTCAATAAACGACCTCCTACTCGTAGCAACCATAACATACGCCTGCCATGCTGATGTGGGTGCAAAAATGGTGTCAGTTTTTGCAATGACGGTTGCAACACGACTGACTTCTTTATTTTCTTTATTTCTTCGCTGAATTCAATGTGTTGAATTACAGATATAACTGCAAGGAATGCGAAGCTTAACTCAGAAGCTGTAGGAACAAGTGAAGAATGACTTTCTTGTTTTCCATTGATAAAGCGGAACATATAGGCAACGATGCGGATTAGCTTAGAAAATGATGACGTTGACTCAATAAGATGTACGATAGGATTTGCTACCTCATCGACCGCGATCATAGTAATTGCAGTTCTACGCTTCTCTAGCAGCTCTAACTCCTTTGATAGGGTGATTTGTGGGTTGGCTGGCCACAATGTGTCAGAGAGCTTTAAAAATCCTGGTCCGCAAAACCACAATGATGTTTTAAGCTCCTCAACTGAACATCCCCGAGATACAATATCTGCTGGGTTGTCTTTCGTTGGTACATGACGCCAAGATACATTAGTTGTCAACTCTTGGATGGTTGCAACGCGATTAGCAACGAATGTGTTCAAGCTGGATGAATGCATTCGCAGCCAATGAAGCACCACCTCAGAGTCTGACCAAAATGTGACTTGATTAATAGGACAATCAAGTACTTTCCTTACCGCATCCCATAAGGTAGCTAACAATTCTGCAGCACACAACTCCAGCCGCGGAACAGATTTTGTTTTCAAGGGCGCTACCTTAGATTTAGCGACTAGCAGCCTGGTAGTGATACCCTTATCTGTTTGCATTCTTACGTATAAACAACAACCGTAAGCTCTCGTTGAGGCATCAGCAAATCCATGGATTTGACATCCTTTCGATTTAAGTGTGCCAACGTAACGAGGTATATGCAACGAGTTTAGATTTGAGAAACAGCTAGTTACTGCCTCAAATTCTTGCCTCATTTGAACAGGCAATTGGTCATCCCACCCAAGTTTGTGCAACCACATTTCCTGTAAAAGGACCTTCGCACGAGTTACGATCGGACTTAACAAACCTAAGGGGTCGTATAACCTTGCTACAAATGACAAAACGGATCTTTTGGTCTGTTGAACTTCTACTGGACAGTTCATGGAATATCTAAAGCTGTCATTCATTGGATTCCAAATTAATTCCAATGTTTTTGTGTCCTCTTGATGACCAATAACTATATCGTTTCTAGCTGGTTGTGCTGCGAATTGTTTACAATTGGACGACCATTTTGTGAGAGGAAATCCAAACTTTTGAAGAATTGCTATCAAGTCTCGATGCAACAAGCACAATTCTTCGACGCTATCTGCTCCTGTCAACAGGTCATCAACATAGAAATCTCGGGCTAACGATCTTGCAGCAGCTGGATGAGTGGAAGCATGCAAGTCGCTTAGATGTTTTAAACATCGAATTGCTAAGAATGGAGCAGTCGCTGTCCCGTACGTTACTGTGTTTAATCGAAAGATTTGTAACGGATCAGTGGGCGTTTCCCTCCACACAATAAGTTGAAAGTTGCGGTGGGACTCGTCAAGTTCAATTTGACGGTACATTTTAGCGATGTCTGCTGTAGCAGCCCAAGGACGAAGTCGAAATCTTAGCAAAGTCTCCCATAACTGCGGCTGGATGGTCGGACCCACCATGAGTAGATCATTCAGCGACAATTGAGAGGAGGACTTGCTAGAGGCATCAAACACTACTCGAAGTTTAGTGGATGCGCTGTGCGGTCTTAGCACGCATTGATATGGGATGAAATAATGCGGCTCTCTCGGAATTTGATTGTTAGTTGGGCTCATGTGACCCAAGGCCAAGTATTCTTTCATAAAGTCAATATACATTGGCCGAATGTCTTCTTGCTTGCTCATTCTTCTTTCCAAGGCCAGAAATCGTCGCTTGGCTGTGTCGTAAGACGTACCAAGACAATGTGGGCTTGATTTGAATGGCAGCGACACTCTGAAACGACCCGAGGTAGTTTGGCAAATAGTCTCCACAAATGACTTCTCGCACAGTTGTTGCTCTGGGGTATACAAATTCGAATTAATTGTATTTGGCTTTTCTTCCAACTCCCAGAACTTGCGAACTATTGAATCTATAGCTATGTCGTCGTTTACGACGCTAATGAAAGTCGACGAACTAGTAGCTGCATTCAATGTTCGGCAGCGACCAGATACAATCCAACCAAAGGCAGTCAATTGCAATGTTGGGTTGTTATCGGATCCTTTTATTTTGCCTTCTCTTAATATATCAAAAAAGATATCAGCACCGAGCAACAACTCAATACGTTGCGGCTTGTGGAATTGAGGATCAGCTAATTGTACATTATCAGGTACCTTGATCTCTTCAGTGTGCTTCTCTGGTTGATACGACGAAATGGAACGTAACACACCAAAGTCTGTTCGGATTTCTATGTCGTCCGTTCGGGACGCTATCGAAGTTTGAACGCTGTGCCGAACAGATGACTGACAATTAGCAATGCCCAACAATTGAATCCCAGATCTTTGCCGTTTTAATTTCAACTGTTTTGCCAGTTCTTCAGTTATGAAATTTACTTGCGAGCCGGAATCTAATAAAGCTCTAGCTAAGTGATAAGATCCAGATTGATCTTTTATCTTCACAACTGCAGTTGCCAAAAGAACTTGATCAGAGGCTATCCGTGCGTGATTTACAGATGAAATCTGTGACGAAGTGACACGAGGGACTGCTGATACAACTGCTGAGCTACTTTGAGCCGCTTCAGAGCTGTATCTATGCAGTATGGTATGGTGCGGCTTAGAGCACACACGACAGTGGGCTGATTTGCAAGCAGCCACTGAGTGTCCTGTTCGCAAACAATTTATACAGAGCGGATAGCTCTTTGCGAACGTAAAACGTTTCTGGCAAGGTATTGCTGCGAACGACGAGCACGAGTGAATGAAGTGATCGTTCTTTTTACAAAACACGCATTTGGGACTCTGCGGCTCACTTGGCAGAGCGACAGCTAGAGAAGTTTTCCCAATTCTTTTCTTATTATCCTGAGCTACCTTACGACGTGGACCAGATGAGTCTTCAGCACTTAAATGCTGATACCGTCTGTTCAAGGCAGCTTCACAATCTTGCCACAATGGAAGCTTATTGTAGTCAAGATTCTCTTCCCACCTAGAGCGCGTGCCAGCGTCCACTTTCATCATTACCAAATGGATGAGCATGGCATTCGAAATCTGCTTATCAGATCCTAGCGATAAAAGAGATTCGTAAATGGCACGGACTGAGTCTATCAGCATGCGCAAAGATGATGCTGACGGTTCGGACATGTGTGGGAGATCAAATAGTTTTGAAATGCTGTTAAAAAATATGAGACACTGATTGTCGTACACATTTTTTAAAGCAGCTAACGCTTTTGGATAATTTGCATCTGTCACCTGATATGCCTTGACAGTGCCTAATGCTTCTTTGTCCAAGCATGACAACAAGTGGTTAAACTTTTCTATATTTGATAACCCTGGCTCGTTGTCGACTAAACTCTCAAAAAGTCCAATGAAATTCTTATATTCCGAATATTCTCCGCTAAACTTTGGCAGCTTTATATTCGGTAGATTCCTAGAATGTGACACTGAGCTAATCATTGTAGAGTTCGCGGGACTCTCACTTTTAGGTTGGCTATCACTACCTCGCTTCATAAGAAGTGCTTTTGTCGATACACACAAATCTTCTAACGTTGACCGAGGCACTAAATCTGCGTTAATGTCGTCCAACTCTTGTTGTGTCTTAAAGGCCTTTTCTATGTAGCGGTTCAATATCTCAAGTCGACATTCAATTTCAAATGGCTCTACTGGTTTAGTGTAATCTTTTAATGATTTATTAATGCGTGTTATGTCGTTTGTAACATTTTTGTAAACGGCCAACAGAGCTTCGACACGCTCTGATGATGACTCGTCCATAGACCTATTCTTTCCTCGCTTGTTAGTCATGATGCTATAAGTGATGCTCAGTTGAAACCAATTTCAATCGAAACAAATAAAGTTCACTTAATGTATGACAACAAGCGAAGAGCAATTCAAGAATGTTAACAAATGCGCGCGATCGTAATAAATCTCAATATATTACGCTGGCAGTGTTAAACTATACTTGAGTGACTGTTACAGACAGTTGATACGATATAGCGAAGACAACAACCAAAATGTTGAGTGACTATTTGGGCAAGTGGTCTATTGAGGTATATTTGACTGTTGAGCGACTGAGTGCAATGCATTCACAAGCGAGAGCGCGCCGGTATGAATGCCAAAATATAAGTGCAGATCGAGCTCATACAATGAGCGCAAAGCGAGAGTGCAAGTTTTGAGCGAAAATATATCCAAGTGACGAGCGCAAGTTTTGAGCGCAAAGCGAGAGCGCTGCTGCGTGTGCAAGCGTGGGTGCAAACGATATTGCAAGTGAGTATGCAATGAGCGCAAAGTGAGCGCGCACTAATATGTGCAAGCGAGACAGTAAAACGAGAGCGCAACTATAAGTGCAAGCGCGAGTGCAAACGATATTGCAAGCGCGCATGCAAATGATGAGCGTAAATTAAAGCGAAATTTGCTGTGTAAGCGCGAGTGCAAACGATATAGCAAGTGAGTATGCACTGAGCGCAAAGTGAGCGCGCACTAATATGTGCAAGCGAGACAGTAAAACGAGAGCGCAACTATAAGTGCAAGCGCGAGTGCAAACGATATTGCAAGCGCGCATGCAAATGAAGAGCGTAAATTAAGAGCGCAATTATCTGTGCAAGCGAGAACGAACTTTTATGTGCGAGCGAGAGCGAGCTGTGAGCGCAAGCGCAAAACGAAAGTGCGAGACGAAAATGAGCAAAAAAACTGTAACACACTAGCGGCGCCAAAGAAAACTTGGATTATGCGAGGCAATAGAGATTGAATTATTTGCAGATCAAAGGTCAATATGCACCTTATTATTATTTTTATTTATTTATTTTTTTTAAATTTCAATTCGAAATAAGCTCAACACAATGTACATAGGCGTAGATTGTACATACATTAATATTTTGTATGTCTCAAGTAATGCATTTATTTATTTATGGCTTGCATTACTTGGTCATCTATGTGCTCTATGTATTTATGTACTTCCCTGATTATCCACAAAATCCATAATCCAGCTTCCTTCAATTCCAGAGAGTGTCCACCCGGGGGCGCCAAAAATGTCCTTCCAAAAGGAGTCTGGTCCTTCGATGGCCAGTGTATAATATTTATAAAAAAAAGTAGACAGCAACTTGCGGTCTCTCTGAAATATACGAAGTGCTGGCACCGGTGTTCAATTTTGTACTGAATTTATTAAATTTAACATGAACGCAAGCGCAGCTTGCACAGTAGAGAGCGCACCTATGCGCATCTAACAGCGAGCAGCGAGAGAGCGATCTTTTGGAGAGCGACACTCCCGTGCTAGCGCGTACAATAACAACTTCTCTGTACAGTGGTTCAGCTTCAATTACTTAACCTATACAATTTCGATAATAATTCAATTAATAATTCATAATAATTCAATTTCTTATAATAATATATAATAATATTTCAGAAGGCAAATATCCAAATGCCTTAACAATAGCTTTTTTATCGAGGATAATCGATAAATTGATATTGTTTTTTCAGCCTCATTTGAACACTATTAGACCTAGAGACTTCAGATTTACTGTGTATATACATTTGGACACAAACATTTTGCAATTTACAGATTTTGGATACCACGCCCCCTTCGCCCACAATTTGTAAAAAACGTATATCAAGTACTAGAGACTTGTGCTTTAGAATGTACACACATTTACACATTATGATTACGTTCTGAAAGTTTCATTAAGATTGTACGTCTACAAACGAAATTATTCAACAAATAAATTCTCATAATATTGCCCACATTGCAGCGCAGCCCAAGCGCAGTCGCTGCTTACTGCGCAGTCGCTGCTTACTGCGCAGTTAGCAGAGCGCGGGCCTTTGCGTGCAGGTGGATGTATGTGTGCAGAATGATTGGAACATGGAAGATGATCAGCATGGAGGGTTCAGGGTATCTCCTAGTCGAGCAGTCTCGACTAGAGTCTTCTTACTTGTTTATATTTCGGCTGTAATTTATTTCTTTCGCCATGTTTTTTTTTTTCTATAAATGACTTCACCTACTTGATAATTTTTAGATATTCTTTTTTTGTTATGGTATTCTAGCATTTTGGATTGAGCTGATTCTAGTTTTCCGGGCAATTCAGAGTCATTTAATTTGTTGAATAGAATTTCGCATGGTTTTTGTTGGGTTGTTGATTGTATTGTGTTATTATATATAACTGCGCGGTATATGACTTCAGAATAGTGAATTATATAAAATTCTTCTTTGATGCATCGAGAAATTTCAATAACAGTTTAATGAACTCTTTCTACTTGGCCCTTACTAAGGCTATGTCTGGGGTCTGCATAATAAACTGTTATGCCTGAACGGAACATTGTTGCTTTGAATTGTGCTGATGAAAAACTAGCATTACTGATTTAGCAAATGGAAAGATTTGGATCAAATCTAATACCTTGTTAGCCATATCGGACTTGTTATTGATTTATTTAATAACTAGGAATTTGGAATAAGCATCTATACAAGTGATGAATGATAGTTTTTGAGCATACAAACTATCTATGTATATGTAACTGTTAACCTTCTTTTTTTGGAATTGGTGCTTTGGAAATAAGTATCTGTTGTGGGTTTCTATCGTATTTATTTTTATTGCAGATTTCGCAATGTCGTATGTATTTTTTAAAGTTTTGTATAGTGTTGGCCAATAATAATATTTAAGAATTTGTTTAAGATTTTCATCGAAACCTCTATGAGCACTAGCATGTGTTTCTTCTATAATGATTTGTTGGTCGTTTTTGTTTTCGATATCGACGACGAATTTTCTGGTGAATAAAAATTTGTAAAGGTGGTTTTTAGCGTATTTTGAATTTCGTATAGGTCTTCAAGACTGCAATGTAGTTAGTCCTGTAGTTATATTTGGCTGTAGAAATTCATTAAGTATTTTAATTAGGTTGTCTAGTGTATCGTATTCTATATTCAGTGCTCCCTCGCAATCGTTTGGGCAGGTTTTCCTCAGCTTTGGGAGTTCCTTCCTAAATAGGTGGAGTTTGTAGTTTTGGTTTTGATACGTTCTGAAGTGTAGGTGGATTAGTTTGTTAATGTTGGTGGAGTTTTGTGGGTTTCTAATTGGTTTTTTATAAACTCAACTTCGGCATGTAATTTTACCGAGCTGTTCCAATTTATTAAATCTTTGCTGTTTAACAGTTTCAAGATTTCTGGCTTTCAACCGCTTTACCACTCCACCTCTTTTACACATTTCACACTACTCACTGCGTATTTTTGGTTCCAATAATATTCTTTATTTATCCAGTTGTCCTCCGCTCCATCGCTGAGTTTTTGGTTCCTCTTTTTGCCGCTTATTTGAAGTCCATCGATGTCCAGTTTATAGTCCTAGGTCCTCCAGGACCCCTGTCACGGTCGCCATGTAAATAAGGGAAACGCACGGGATTTGTTTTCGTTGATGGGAGCGACTGTAGCTGTCGTTTCCGACGACTTTATTGTTATGTTCCTTTTGTTATTTTGATACACATTTAAGTATAACTTAACCTGGGGTGTCGCTGGCCTCAGTGCGCTGCCTGTTATATATATGTAATATGTAATACTAACATAGGTAGCTTATATATAAGATGTGAAATGTAAGCTATTGGAGTAAAGCGTGTTATGCACATACATATATTCTGCAAGCGGTCACTGCATGGTATTCCTGTCAGCTTGTTTGGGGTTCGATACACTCTTAGCATGTCATATTTCGGTGTACTTGAACTGCACTTGAATATGAATAAGTTTATGCAATAATGACTAAGTGTCGCTGCCTTTTAGTGTAAACAATTATTATACCCCGAACCCATTGAAAATGGGAAATTAGGGTATAATGGTTTTGTTGAAATTTATTTATTTATTTATTTCTTAAGGCTATTGACAAAAACGAGAGTCAGTTTAAATTAAAAAGCTTAAATAAAGTACAGGATAAAATTTCAAATAGTAACACCGACCCGATAGGGGTATTTTATTTGCCAGTCTGGCCAGCTATGCCCACGTCTCACAGCCAAATATGGTCAGTGATACAAATGAAGCTATGAAAAGAAAGTGTTAGTAAGAAAGCTTAAAAAATATATTAAATGTAGATTAATTAACTATATTTAACATAATAATTAATAATTAAAATAGTTCATTTAAAAAAAAAAAATAAAAAAAATCAAAAGATTTTGTTAGAAAATGAGAAAGGAAGGTATTAAAAGAAATATAAGAATATGAAATAATAAAAAGAAAAGAGAAGAGAAGAGCCAAAAAATAGAAATAGGATAGAATTGAGAAATCACTACACAACATTGGCAACGAAAATATATACCAATGCTTATGCCTGGGCATCGTGAGTGAATTCCCTAAGATAAGCTAATAGTAAGGCTTTTATTTTAGGAAGAGAGAGCTCTAAGGCAAAGACGTGATAATATTTATTAAAATTAGCACAAAGAACATGAAACGCGCTGTGCAAAGAATAATCCCTAGTGCACACAGGTAAACGGAGTGGACGATAGTGTCTAGTTGCTCGGGACGGAACCGAAAAATTTAGACGACCCAACAAAGAGGACGAATCAATATCACCATTAATCAATTTATGCAGAAAAACAATTCCTAAAATTGTTCTGCGATTGGTTAGCGATGGAAGATCAATAAGTTGGAGCCTACTATGATAGGACGGCAATCGTAAATTACTGTCCCATCTAAGGTCTCTTAAGGCAAAGAGAAGTAACTGTTTTTGGACCGATTCGATACGATCCTGATACAGTTTATGCTGCGGAGACCATACAACAGAGCAATACTTTAAAATATGGACGCACAAGCGAAGTAAATAAGCGCTTGGTAGTAAAAGGATCTTTAAATTCGTTAGACCAACGTTTAATAAAGCCAAGCACACTTTTGGCTTCATTAATGATGGTAGAAATATGAAGATTAAAGTTAAGTTTACAGTCAAAGAACACACCAAGATCTTTGACTGTAAAAATTCGTCGTAAGGAAATATTGCTAATTTTATTATCAACAATAATAGGAACGGTACGACTGAAGGTCATTGTCATACACTTTGAGCAATTTAAGTCCAGCTGGTTTGCCACACACCAGAGTTGAAATACATTTAGGTCATCTTGATGGTTATGATGTCCATTTGCACTAGAGTAGGGTAAACAAAGTTTTACATCATCGGCATACATAAATATAGTAGAATACGAGATACAACTAGGAAGGTCGTTTATAAAAAGCGAAGAGAGCAATGGACCCAAATGGCAACCCTGAGGTACCCCAGACGAAACAAAGATAAGTTTAGATATAGCTGTTCTCAGCAAGACTCTTTGGGTTCTACCCATTAAATAGGATAAAATCCAAGACACAAGTCTAGGTAAAAATCGCGTCGATTTCAGAAGATATAGAAGCTAGAGACTTCAACTTTTTTTAAAAATGCTTGTATATAGCACGCGGATATCCAGTTTATCACCAAAAATCGATAACTCGTCCCATTATTTTTTTATCGATCAAAAACCTTATCGAAATGCAGTTATAAAATCATATTTCCTACATCTTTAGAGCTAGAGTATCCAAATTTTAAATGTAGATTGATATGTACGTTATAGAATTTCGGTTTTTGTTCAATTTCACCCCCCACCCTTATATCCACCCCCTCACCCATAAGTTTGTAAAAGGCGTATTTCAAATACTAGAGACTTGAGCTTTGGCAAATATACGCATAGTAATGATAAAACCACAATCTGAAAGTTTCATGGAGTTATTAAACAATTAAGTTCCCATAGTAAGCCCACACTGCAGCCCATGCGTGCGCGCCTATGGGTGTCTATGTATGTGTGTTTGCGTGTGTATGTGTGTGTTTGTGTAAGCAGAGATGAAATGAGAAAATAAGAAATGATTGAAATGGCTGTTGCTTGAAGGGTTCAGGGGATCTCGTAGTCTCGTAGTCGCCATTTACACGTTAAACATGGTGAAATAATTAGAGAGTGCGACACCGAAGAGGAGAATAAAGTAAAAGTAATAAAGAAGAAGAAAATTACATATGAAACGACTGAAGAGAGCATTGTAAATTCAATTATTAAAATTGTAACAACTGACGGAAAGCCATTTATGTTCTTGGACAGCGAGGGATTTAAAGGAATTGTTGATCCAATTTATAATACCCTATAACATCTAGGAACATTATGAGTCTCGTATCGAAAACGACATCAAAAACGACATTAGAGCTTTAGTCCAGGGAAAGGGCATTTTCAGCTTTGCATTATATTTTAGGCGAACGACGGAGCTCAATAAGTTCGCACAACTTAAACTCGTTATTAATTGTTAAGCCTCAATTTGGAATAAATGAATTATTTACAAAACTTTATTTTGTAAAACCAACATCGCATTATTATTTATTTATTGCAGGTTAAGGGGTATTCTAGTCTAGGATTTTGAAAAAATGGGAAATTTTTTTTCCGCATTTCGATAGTTTAGGCATTTAAGAATATCTCCCTCAAAGAATATTTCAAAATTCGAATTATATCTGAAGTTATTGTCATTTAGGTGACGTAACACCCAGACCGGTTTGGGCCACTGTGCATCGAAATTATGACAAGTAAATAGAAAGACCGTTTGCGTTGACTTTTTCTGTCAATCGGTGTTTTGATAACTGGTTTTGTGAGAACTTCACTCGTATCTGTCATTGTGAGATGCTCAATAAAACAGCGTCTCACGAACAGCTTAACTGAATCGGTACTCGACAGAAACCGAAAACAAAAAGAAACGAAGTCTAATGTTCAGAGAGAGAGCGACTGTACATGCTTGTTTCGGCTATTCTCGCATACAGACTGTAAGGAAAAAAACGGTTAACAGTTATTTGCAAGCTCTGCTTGTAAGTCGTTGAAATGTTGTTCGATATTTTCTGAAAAGACTATTATGTCACATATATAAGTATGTATATATAGATGTGGCAAGTTTTCCCAATTTGACCGCGTAAAATATTTCCCATAGCTCTTTGAAAAATGCTAGGTGCATTCGCAAGTCCAAATGGCAAGCGAAGAAATTCATATTTTCCATCATTAATGGAAAAGGCGGTTTTTTCAATGTCTTCAATGTCCATCTTGATTAAACCCCTTTTTTCCTACAGCCCATACTGGAGAGCTATAAGGGCTTTTACTTGGCCTTATTATATTTTCATTTAACATCCTATTAATTTCTTTATTAACGAAGTTATTAACTGAATGCCCTTATTGTTTACTATAAATTGGAGTATCGGTTTGTATTTGGGAGTGATTGGCTTCAATTTCTTGAATGATTTGTTCTTCAAGATTTGCGAGGTTATCCATTTTAGATACCGACAATTTCTGTTGTCTGCTCTTTTTAGCTTTCTTCATTTTATGCTTATTTCTCTTGAAGTTCAGTTTGGGACATTCAGAGTCACTTGATGACGATGATTCTATGTCAGATACATTGAATAATGAATCAGATTTAAGAGTTTCATAATTTAGATAAGGAGTGACGCAATGCTCCTTATCTAGATTTGTACTTACTAAATTATTTTTTTTTTTCGTTTTATTATTATACTCAAGGAACGTTTTTTTTTTTTTTTTTTTTTTTTGGTTCAAGGTTGGAAAAAATGCAAACCAAATGGAAACCACCTTGGAACCAGGAGTTATCCCGCATTAACCTTCAAGGTGGAACCCCATAGTGTGCTCTATCTAAATGAGCATTGCCCTCTGTGTGCCTGCGTCCAGGTCATACTTCTTCCGCCGCAGAACCTTTTCGGCGATGTCATAGACTTTTTTCCAAGCATATATGCTGCTGCACATTTGCTGTACTAATGTCTCTACTTTGACTTCACCGACTGTTTCTGCCAGGCCGATTCTTTCTTCCAACCATCTTTTGCAGTTGCAGTTGAAGAAGGTGTGTTCTGCATCGTCCATTGCATTTTCGCAGTATATGCAGCTGGATTCTGCAGTTTTCCCCATCTCATATAGATACTTTCGAAAGTATCCATGTCCGGAGAGTAGATGTGTCAAATAGAACGATGTTTCACAATGTTTTCTATTTATCCACTTCTCTAGATCGGGGATTATTCTAGCGGTCCATCTTCCATACCTTTCGCATGACCATCTCGCTTTCCACGAGACTATGGTTTGCTGCTGTATGCTCTTTGCCGCCTGCTCTGAGAATTCTCCTCTTTGCCGAAGATTCCATATTTTTTGCGCTCTTTGGCAAGCAAGTCAACCGGTATGACTGCTGCTATCACAGTAACGGCAGCCCCGGAGACTGTGGGGTACGCCGATGTTATCCTTAAGGCTGTTCTTCGTTGCACAGATAATATCGGCTCTCGCCTTACATCCACATTTAGGGTGTCCGCCCATACTTCACTTCCATATAGCAATATTGCATGAGGAATCCATGAGGAATCTACGTTTTCCTGCCGTCGGGCCGTCAACGTTTGCCATCAGTATACTATGAGACCCCGTTGCTGTCGCCGTTTTCCGCGTGGCATACTTCAGCTGTTCCCAGAAGGTAAGTTTACTGTCTAGTCTAACGCCTAGATAGTTCACTGTCCTCTGAGTCCTGATCAGGTTTCCGCTTACTCGCATGTCTATGAACAGAAGTAACTCTGTTTTATGGGTGCGGATCATGACTTGGGTAAGTCTCTTTTGGGCCTCTATGGTGTTTCTGGCAGTGATGACGGCTGCGATATCGTCGGCATAACCAATAAGGAAGATGTCTTCAGGCATTTCCAGTCTTAGGATGACGTCGTAGCTGATATTCCACAGGTCTGGTCCCAGGATTGACCCCTGTGCAGCTCCTTCAGTCACTCTATATGGTTTCGTACCAGTCTGTGTGGAGTACAGGAGTATGCGATCCTGCAAATAGCTCCTGATCATATTCATGAGATACTCCGGTATATGGAAGCGATGCTCCCGGTCCACCTTACACTGTTAAAGGCATTTTTAACGTCCAGCGTTGCTAACAGAACCACTGCCTGAACCACTTCATCGATAGCTCCCATTGTGGATTTTCCAGCTCTGAACCCGTTTGCCTGGGGTCCTCCAGCGGCCTCCACTGCGGCGAGTAGTCTGAGTCTTATGAGCTTTTCTAACAACTTCCCAGCTGTGTTTAGCATACACAATGGGCGATAAGCCGAGGGTGAGTTGGGATCGCCTTTGCCTTTGCTAATGAGCACCAGTCTCTGTTCTTTCCACGCTTCTGGGAATATCCTTTCTTTTAGACATGCGTTATACATCCTAAGTAGAAAACTACGCCGTCCTGATGCTATCACTTTCAGTATCTCTGCTGGTATATTATCTGGTCCCGGCGCTTTCTTATTCTTCAGGGAGAGAATTCTATTCTCAAGGAACTTTTTGATAGGTCAATTATTGCATTGATATCTTTTAATAGATTATAGCCGATTAACAAATCTGCTTCTAGGTTATCGATTTCATACAATCTATAACGTTTGCCGAATATATTTTTATACCCTGAACCCATTGAAAATGGGAAATCAGGGTATAATGGTTTTGTTAAAAGTATGTAACAGGGAGAAGGCGTGGCAAACCCCACAAAGTATATATATTCTTGATCAGGGCGACGAACTGAGTCGATTTAGCCCTGTCCGTCTGTCTGTCCGTCAGTCCGCCCGTATGTTTGAACGCGTCGATTTCAGAAGATATAGAAGCTAGAGACTTGACTTTTTTTTTAAATGACCGTATATACAGCGCGGATATCGTGTTTATCACCAGAAATCGATAACTCGTCCCGTTCGTTTTTATCGATATAAAGCCTTATCGAAAATCAGTTATAAAATTATATCTCCTACATCTTTAGAGCTAGAGTCTCCAAATTTTAAATGTAGATTTATTTGTACGTTTTAGAATTTCGATTTTTGTTCAATTTCACCCCCCACCCCTATATCCACCCCCTCACCCATAAGTTTATAAAAGGCGTATTTAAAATACTAAAGACTTGATCTTCGGCACATACAAGCATTTGGAAGGTTTTCTGGGTTAAGAGAAAACAAAATATTGGATAATGAGCCGTTAAGGCCTGTAATGAAAACTCGCAAAGCGTTATCCCTGTTTTTAGTATTTAATTCAATAATTAAATTGGCTTTATCGCCATATGTCATGATAGTTTTGTTTATTATCTGAGTTAATTTTTTGTTGACCAGATTGTAATAGTCAAGAACTGATAAGTTACCCTGTCGTAATACGCTTAATTCTTGTTCCAAAATATGCATCGGACGCTTGGTCACTATATGCAAAATCTAATCTAGCAAGTATCGCCTCAAAGTTAAGTACGGTTCCATGATTGGTTAGGACATCGTTTGCCCTACCAGTGACCTTGTTTCTAAGTATTGTTAAAGCACCTACATATCTTCTACTGCCTTCTTTATACATTCGCATAGCGCCGCAAGCTGCTTCACGCCAGCTTACATACGCGTTCTGGCTTCCTGAGAACTCAGGTAAAGATTTAATTATATCAAACGATTCATCGCATCAAATCGCTTCATTGATTACTGTTGCTCTAAATTCTTGTTCATTATTAGATGATAATGTTAATTGTGATTTTAATTCTGTAATTTGATCTTGAAGTGCTCTAGTGTGAGTTGCTATCAGTTGAGCTATAATATCTGCTGTTAGATTGTTAGCCATTTTTGAATTTTCTGTAGTCACTTTTAATTTTTCTAAATTTTCAATTAACTCGTCCAGGTTGAGTACAATTTCAAAACAACAAATATTTTTAAAACTATTTCGTAATGAGAAAAAAATGCACGATCGCTCACGTAGTAGTGCTTCTGGGTAGGTCGTCCTTCCTTCCTTCTTTCTTACTCGCCTTTGGATTGGTCACAGATTTCAGTTTTTTACTTTTAATTTTTTGGTTTTGTATTTATACCCTGAACCCATTGAAAATGGGAAATCAGGGTATAATGTTTTTGTTGAAATGTATGTAACAGGCAGAAGGAGGCGTGGCAGACCCCATAAAGTATATATATTCTTGATCAGGGCGACGAACTGAGTCGATTTAGCCCTGTCCGTCTGTCTGTCCGTCTGTCCGTCTGTCCGTCCGTCCGTCTGTCCGTCTGTCCGTCTGTCCGTATGTTTGAACGCGTCGATTTCAGAAGATATAGAAGCTAGAGACTTCAACTTTTTTTTAAAATGCTCGTATATAGCACGCGGATATCGAGTTTATCACTAAAAATCGATAACTCATCCCGTTATTTTTTTATCGATCAAAAACCTTATCGAAATGCAGTTATAAAATTATATCTCCTACATCTTTAGAGCTAGAGTATCCAAATTTCAAATGTAGATTGATATGTACGTTATAGAATTTCGATTTTTGTTCAATTTTACCCCCCACCCTTATATCCACCCCCTCACCCATAAGTTTGTAAAAGGCGTATTTCAAATACTAGAGACTTGAGCTTTGGCAATTATACGCATAGTAATGATAAAACCACAATCTGAAAGTTTCATGGAGAACGTACGTCCAGAAAAAAAGTTATTAAACAATAAAGTTCCCATAGTAAGTCCACACTGCAGCCCATGCGTGCGCGCCTATGGGTGTCTATGTATGTGTGTTTGCGTGTGTGTGTGTGTTTGTTTAAGCTGAATGACACTAAAAATGATTGAAATGGCTGTTGCTCGGAGGGTTCAGGGTATCTCGTAGTCGAGCAGTCTCGACTAGAGCTTTCTTACTTGTTTTCGTTTAATATTCTTTGTTTGATTAAACGATCCTTTATTGTGCAACTTTTATTAACTTTGTTGTTGTTTTTTGTTTCAATGAGCACAATTGTTATGTTCTTTTATCAAAACTTTTTAATGCACTTCTTGATTGAGTTCTAGAAACCTTTTGTTTCTTGTTGAGTTTAATATTTAGCACTTTTTAATTCACATTTAAAGTTCGGCGGCGTACGATTACATTAAAAGGTTTTTATATTCTTTTAATGTGTTTTGTTACTCAACGTAGGCCCCACGTTGGACGCCAATTAATCTTCTTGCCTTTCCAAGCTGATAAAAAAATTATTTTTGTATTTTGTGAACCTATTGTTCTTTTATTGAACTCCAAAATCGAACTAACTACAAGATTAGATCTTATTCTGCAAGTCAGGTAATGTTTGTGCTAAAGCTTCCCTTATTAAAGCTGAAAGCTCAAAATCTCCCAATTAAGAATTGTTTACATTAAAGCTGGGTTGCTGGCTCTATGGGCTCATGAAAACAGCGCAGTGAAATGTTTATTATGAGGCTTATGTTTATATTGAGGCTAAAACTGCTTACTCTGTGGGAATACTGCAAGAAGTTCTTATGTCTGGGCTGAGTGGCGTGATGCTATAGAGTGAGTTATGTTATTTGAAAGTTGTTTAATTTTATTAATTTCAGCTATCTAGCTCTTATAACTTCTGAGATCGACGCACTTTAACGGACAGACGGACAGGGCTATATCGACTCAGCTCATCGTCCTGATCAAGAATATATGTATATACTTTATGGGGTCTGCGATGATTCCTTCTGCCTGTTACATACATTTCACATTACTATTATACCCTGATTTCCCATTTTCAGTGGGTTCAGGGTATAAAAAATATAAAAAGAAGCCGGGTTTCTGGCGGAAAACTATTGCAACCGACGATTCCCGTATAGTCACCTTGGCTAAATGGGACCCTTTTCAGTCGTCGAGGCCAATTGTCAGCGAAATGGGCAATGTGGTATCGTCAGCAAAAACTATTCGTCGACGGCTATTAAGCTCGGATCTACCTGGGAGAGTTGTTCGCAGGGTCCCTCTATTGCGTGGATCAAATATTCAGATGAACAAACATTTTGCTCAATCTCACAAGGTAGATGCGCGTCGACAACCCAAGATCACAAGCTATGTCAAATATATCTACGCCCATTGGGGGAGTGGCAAATCGAGTAAAACAGCATCTCCTAGAGTTTTAAAGCTAGAACGGTATAATTTGCACGTGAGCTAATGTTACGATTCTATAAAGATTGATGAATAAATTATATGTCTACGCCGACTATGGGCGTAGGAAATCAGACCTGAAGATATATTCATTCTTCAAAGTCTGCTATATTTTGGGCACCATTGATGATAGAGTAATTTGGTGTATATACGCGGATTGACCACCCAAGTCCAAGGAGCTATGGTGTATCCGCCCAAAGGGAGCGTGGCAATCCGATAAGTATATATCTTCTACAATTTACGATCTAGTTTACGAGTTCGTTTTTGCAATACATATGTACATAAATATAAATATATTATACTGGGTTTTTCATTTTTATACCCTGAACCTATTGAAAATGGGAAATCAGGGTATAATGGTTTTGTTAAAAGTATGTAACAGGGAGAAGGAGGCGTGGCAGACCCCAAAAAGTATATATATTCTTGATCAGGTCGACGAGCTGAGTTGATTTAGCCATGTCCGTCTGTCCGTATGTTTGAACGCGTCGATTTCAGAAGATATAATAGCTAGAGACTTCAACTTTTTTTTTTAATATCCGTATATAGTACGCGGATATCGAGTTTATCACCAAAAATCGATAACTCATCTCGTTATTTTTTATCTATAAAAAACCTTATCGAAGATCAGCTATAAAATTATATCTCCTACATCTTTAGAGCTAGAGTATCCAAATTTTAAATGTAGATTGATATGTACGTTATAGAATTTCGATTTTTGTTCCATTAGAAATACTACGTGGATCTGAAATAGTTTGGAGGAATGCAAAACCTTCATCCATTCGCTATTGCAGGCCATTATAATTGATTTGTCAAAAGGAAACATTAGTTTTTGTTTATGATGTTGGCAGCAATGTCAAAAGCCAAGTAACAACAATACATTCATCTAATGTTGAAAATTTTATGGAAAGATTAAGGCATCCTTGTGCCTGTTACCAACATTTTTGATGAGCCATTATATCGTTATTTGCAATTTTCAATAAGTGTAGGGTATAAAAATAAACAGATGAAAGTTTTTAAAGTGTTCCATTAACTAATTGAGGCCAATATAAAATTTTTAACTGTTTCCTTTTAAATTTCAGATGCTGAAATTCAAGAATGGTATAAAGGGTTTTTAAAGGATTGCCCGAGCGGTCATTTGTCAGTAGAAGAATTTAAAAAAATATATGGAAACTTTTTTCCATACGGCGACGCAAGTAAGGTATTTCGAACCTTTTATACAATGCCTTTAACTGCCCTTATAGTTTTGTCACTGATATTACCCAGCTAATAACCAAGAATTTTAAATTTTCAGTATAACATAAATATTAAATAATTCGAATAAGAATAGAGATCGACTTTTTCCATGTTCGACAATACTGTTGCCCATGTGAAAAGTATAATCTCCAGCTTCATTGCCATAGCTAAAAAATTTACTAAATTAAATTTATATGAATAATCCAAAAAAGCTTCGTTTAGATTAAAAAAGAAAAAAATCTTATTTTGTGTCATGAATATTATGTTTATAAAAAAATATGATCTTAATTATGTATGCTTGCATCTGATTTGATTTTATATAAAAAAACAAAAACTGTACATGTTAATGATATTGCTATTTGGCTTCTTTATGGAAATACAGTTCCTCTTTACATTCGTTTTATATGTATATATAGATAATAGAATTTGATATTAAATTTTTGCCTATACTACACAAAATGGAGGTGTACCAAAATATATTTCTAATACAAAATTTTGTAGTTCGCAGAACATGTGTTTAGAACATTTGACGCAAATGGTGATGGAACTATCGATTTTAGAGAGTTCTTATGCGCATTAAGTGTAACATCACGCGGAAAGCTTGAGCAAAAATTGAAATGGGCATTTTCAATGTACGACTTAGATGGAAACGGATACATATCGCGGCAGGAAATGCTTGAAATTGTTACGGTAAATATCATAGTTATCTGACATTTATGAGATAGTACCATCATACTTCACTTTGCAGTAGTTAAATTTTTGTTAAAGTTAAGGCCAAATTTGTTTTATTTTCAATTCGCTGGGGGTTGTAAATTTTGTATTGGCTATCCAGTTGATGTATAATATATTTCACGTTGGTGTGCTTCGTACTGATCACGAACAAAAAGATGAGGGCAAAATAAAATAATTGAATTATGCTTCCATTTTTATACCCTGAACCCATTGAAAATGGGAAATCAGGGTATAATGGTTTTGTTGAAATGTATGTAACAGGCAGAAGGAGACGTGGCAAACCCCACAAAGTATATATATTCTTGAATTTTTATTTTAAATGTCCGTATATAGCACGCGGATATCGAGTTTATCACCAAAAATCGATTACTCATCTCGTTATTTTTTTATCGATAAAAAACCTTATCGAAAGTCAGAAAATTATATCTCCTACACCTTTAGAGCTAGAGTCTCAAAATTTTAAATTTATACTCGAATGTACTTTATAAAATTTCGATTTTTGTTATAATTTACCCCCACCCCTATATGTGCCGTTGTCCATTTGTATTATACCGTCATCAATTACCACTAACGATTGTAGATGAATGGGACGAGTGTTGCAATGCGCCATACCTCCAGAATGTAGTTGTTGAGTTTAGTTGCTTGCAAAACGTAGAGGTGTGGGAAGACGTGCAGTTTCCGATTGGTAAGATTTTATTACCGCAGTCCGCGACGTTGTTGTTTCCAGCGAAATCAAGTATTGTTCCATTATGTTGGACAGGGAGCAGGGATATTTTCTTACATATTACTCTAAGATTAGGATATTTAATTGGGAAGTGTACAAAATTATGATCTAACAAGACTGTAATGTAAGCTGTTTCAATTAAATCTGTTATGGTTAAACTTGTAGAGTGCTCATTTAAAATTTGGTTTAGATCATTAGAGTCAAGGATGGCTGGGTTTATAATTTGTATTTTTGCGAGCGTAATAGACAACATTAATGTTTCGAGTTCGGAAATTACAATCCTATTTCTTGTGAGTACAGTTTGGTAGAGATATCCTGTATCAATCTGTTTTCCTTTGGCAAATCTAATTATCTGATTAACGGATTCTGTTAGGTCATTGATTTTTTTCCTGTATTTTAGTGTTTATGAGTGCTTGCTGGATAACGGAGTCAGTTAGCTTTTGTTGGTGGAATTTCAATTGTTCAAAGTCGTCAAAATCTGGAGTCCCTGCTACTACTTTTAAGGCTGTTCCTAGAATATTTATACTTCTAGTTTGTCTATGGTGGATATTAACAGTCTATAGTAATGTTCTAATATGACCTACATCTCAGATTCGAGAATTTGTTTCATATGAGACTGTGGGAAATGTTTCATAAGTAAATTAGTTTCCTCGGCAAGTTCCAAGTACATTGTTAGATTAGAGGTATGTCTTAAAATTTTAAAGTCTTCCCAGATAACCGCGTTCCCGTCCATGATAGGGATATAGTCCCAGTTTGAATAGTTGATAATTATACTCATTCACGAAGTGAATTAGTATATTGGTTTTGTGCAATGTCCGTCTTGCTGTTCGTCTGTCCGTCTGTCCGTATGAACGCAGTTCATTTCGCTGCTATTGAAGCTAGAGTCTTGAAATTTGGAACACATACTCGTGTATAACTCCGATTTATAAAGTGTTAAAATTTTCCTGATTGGCCCACTTGGGGCGTGGCAAATCGGGAAATGAATTTTCCGATATACTAGAAACCATATTAGTTGAAGAGCTGGAAAGCTGAAATTTGGTATGTAGGTCCGCGTCGACCACTCAAGTCCATTAAGCTATGGCGAATATATCTACGCCCATTGGGGGCGTGGCAAATCGGATAAAACTGTATCTCCGGAAGTCATAAAGCTAGAAAGTTGCAATTTTGCACGTGAGCTAATGTTATGATTCTATAATGATTGATGAAAAAATTTTATGTTTACGCCCACTAGGGGCGTGGCAAATCGGACCTGAAGATATAGTGATTTTTCAAATTTTGCTATATTTTAGGCAATATTGATGCTAGGGACCTGAAATTTGGTATATATACGCGGGGTGACATCCCAATTCCAACGAGCTATGGTGGATATATGTCCGCCCAAAGGGGGCGTGGCAAACCGCAAAAGCTTATATCTCCTTCAGTTTAAGAGCTAGATGCTTCGAATTTGGATAGTTGAGTTACTGGTAACATCCTCTATTGATATTTCAAAAATAATAGTTACGCCTCTTTGGGGGCGTGGCATATCGAAAAATACCCTGTAATTTTCACATTTTTTGGAGCGTAAGCATTCAAATTTGGCATGTACGTTACGGTTAGCTCGCACTAAGAACAGGCCAAAAATGATGCGTCTACGGCCACTAGGGGCGTGGCAATCCGCATTTGTAGTATCAAATTGCGATATTCATATGCGTGAGCCAACCGTTGTTGCTACCACAAGTAGAAAGCGTAGAATCCAAACCCTAGCGAAGATACAGAGCAGAATAAGTACTGGAGGGATACATATTTTTTTGCTTTATCTTATGTTATCCTTATGAACCTCCCCCCTTTTATAAGAACCGTTGTCCCCAAATCTACAATGACTTCTTCAAATAAGGGAGTTAACTTGTTGCCAAGTTTCTTATTCAATTTCATGAGTACTCTTTCGCCTACTTGGAAAATTCTATTTCTTCTGTCAGCATTCTGTCTTTGTAACAAAAGTCTTGCGCTCTGGATATTCTATCTTTTATTTTTGCGTCGAATTCGGGTGAGGAAGCATGGATTATGTCAATTGGTTTCTTGTTTACGACAGAGTGAATTGTTTTATTTTATTCTATTGTTGCTTGAAGTATAATGTCAGTTGTGTCGTTTAGCTGTTTTTCTAATTTTAGGCATCTTGCAATTTCTGCAATCTATCTTTCTACCTGCCCGTTTGAAGTACTGTGTTGTGGTGGAGAATTTACAATTTCAACATTAAAACGGTTTGTTAAAAGAAACTTTATTGTTTCTGAGTTCAAAGACGGTTCATTATCACAATAAATAATTTTTGTACTTGGGTAAAAGTTCATAAGCTGTAAGATTGAGGGTTCAATATCTGTTATTGTTCTGGAGCTATGGGTTGTACAATGGCGAATTTTTAAAACTTATCCATACATGTTAGAAAATATTTGTTATCTGTAGAAAAAATGTCATTGTGAAGAATTTCGCCCACTTGGTTGGGGACTGGCGTTTCACCGATGTATTGCTTTTGGCGGTGTCTGTCGTATTTTCCTTTATTACATGTTTTACAATTTGCAACTATTTCGTTTGTCAAGCGCGTCATTTTTGGAAAAAAAATAGTCTTGGAGAATTTGCTTTGTATTTTCTTGTGCTGCTCTATGAGCTCTACCATGTTCCTCAACTATAATCTGTTTTTGCTCGTTTTTGTCATAAACGTCAATTGCCATCTTGTTAGAGTGCCAAAATTTTGTTGTCAGGAAGGTCTCAACTAGTTTATTTTGAATAAATGCTAGTATTGGCAAGTCGCATTTGATCGCACTCACTACGCCTTTTTTACCGCATCACATACTTTTCCTATTACGTTTTCTCTGTTTGAAAAGTCAATGATATGTCTCGTTTTCTGTCCCAACAATCTTCTATAATTATTTGGTTCCTGAAACAATTATTCGGTTTTTCAGTAGACTCGATGAAAGTTCACTATGCATACTGGCTAAGTCTGATGGGGCTTCTTCTTCTAAAGCGTAAAGGTTTTGTCTCGATAGAGCATCGGCGACGAAATTTTCCTTTCCTGGCTTGAAGTGAATTTGAGCGTTGTGCTCATCGATGAATGCTTTCCATCTTTTAATTTTCGCATTTGTATTTTTATCTGAGACTGCTGGTGGTCAGTGTAAATATTTAAATTCTTTACACCGTATAGATAGTTTCTTAACGATTTTAGAGTTCACACTATCGCATGTAGCTCACGTTCATTTGTGGCGAAATTTAGCTCATTGTCTCTTAAAGTCTGGGAAATCATGATTATCGGCTTTTTATTTTGTGATAAAACAGCACCTAAACTAGAAGACGAAGCATCTGCCGTCAAGTCAAATGGTTTCTGATAGTCAGGGTAAAGGAGCATTACATCTTCAGAAGCTAATATATTCTTTAGTTTCTCAAAGACCGTTGCCGTTGTCGCCCTTTAGTATGTCTGTTAATGGTGGCTATAGATGCATAGTATTTAATAAAACATCTGTAATAGCTTGCTAAACCAAGGAATGACCTGAGATGGAAAAGGGTAGTTGGCTGTTCAAATTTGCTAATTGCTTCTACCTTGTTGGGATTTGTTGTAATGCCGCCAACTTTTTCTTTGAAAAAAAATGAGATTTTTCTCGCGATACTCTTATATTAGCGTTATACAGTTTTTCTAATACCCAGGTAATGTGATGAACATGGTTTTCCATATCCTCAGAGAATATGATTACATCATCTACGTAGACGTAGCATGACTTACCAATCTGTTCCCTAAGAACATCATCAATTGCTCGCTGGAATATTCCAGGGGCATTTTTTAGACCAAATGGAAGTCTGCAGAATTCGTACTTTCCATTTCCTATTGAAAATGCGTTTTTTTCTCTGACTTTTTTTGCAAGAAGGATTTAGTGGAATCCTGATTTAAAGTCCAGTGTTGTAAAATACTTGGCTTTCCCTAGATTTGACAGGATAGATCCTATATTGGGTAATGGGTATTTGTCATCGATTGTTTTCGAATTTAGTTTTCTAAAATCAATGACAAGACGTTATTCTCTGTTTCCCTGCTCATCTACACCTTTTTTATCGACTACCCACACCGGATTGTTATACGGTGATCTGGAGTGTCTGATAATATTATCCCTTAACATGTTATTCGTTTCATTGTTAACAAACTCAGTTACTTCCAATGGGTAGGGATAAACTTTTGAGTAGATAGGGTTCTCATCTTCTGTTCTAATCGTGGCAATGATGTTCGTATTGTATGTAAGAGCTTCGTCAGGATCGGCAAAAACTCCTATTTTTTCTCTCATCATATTTTTGATTTTTTTTTTCAATTTCTTGGGGAACTTCTATGTTTTAAATTTCTGTGAAATTAACGGAGTCATTATTTAGAATTTTATTTTTGAAGTCCAAAGTGGCATTTACTTTATTAAGAAGATCAAGTCCTATTATACCGTCAAAGCCGGTTAGGTTTGGAAGTAGGAAAAATGTGTTTCGAGTATTGAAAAGATACATACGACATTTATCTTTAAGTGGGGTAAAACCATGAAGTGACTTAATCCGAAATGTGTTTTTAACTTTAATTACGCCTTTCAATTCTGGAATAGGTCTAATGTAATTCTTTGAGGCGCCTGTATCGATGAGAAGCTTTATAGCAGGTAATCGTTCGCTCTACAAACGGTAACAGGGAGCTATGTCTAAAAAATTTTGCTCTTGGAGTTCATACTCATCGTCAATGTCGGATACTTCGGCTTCTGCCTGATATTCTTGTTCTGTGTTTTCAGGGTTTCCCTTTTGTGAGTTGTGATTTATTCTCTGCTGTTTTGGGCCTGTGTACCTGGCTGTTCCACTATTTGCTCTTTTCGGAACCTGATTTTGAGACGATACAAAAGCTTGGTTTGACTGGGTCGGTTGTCTGAATCGTGAGTAAGTATCAACTTCCATGGGCTGAGGCGGTTCTTGGTTATTGGATTGTGGTTTTTGTTTATAAAATGGAGTTATCGCCTGATTTCGGTAGCTACTTTCTATTATAGGCTGTTTCTGCTGTCTCTGTTCGTAGCGTTGAGCTTTTTCTTCACTAATTCGTGCGAAACTACTAGCAAATTGAAATCGTTCGTGATTAGACTCAACTTCCTGTGCTAGAGCCGAAGCTGATGGCAAATCTTTTGGTCTTGCTGAGAAGAGAATAATAATAAATAATACTAAGAGACTTCTTCGTGCCTGAGATAAACACTCTCAGTGCATCTGCTCTGTACTTTTCGTTAAGAGAAGCAGCTAAGGTAGAATCATAGTCGTAATTGTTTTATTTATAAGAAGTTCTTTTTAATTTTCTCATAGTACTGTATTATTGTTGAGGTTCCCTGTCGTAGAACGGATAACTCTCGCTCTATTATATGAATAGGGCGTTTATCAGCGTACGTAAAATCCAGTCTGTTTACGATGGCTTTGAAATTTAGTGGTGTATCATAAGATGACAATACCATATCAGCAGGGCCTCTTATTTTGTTTCTAATTATGCCCAGTGCCTGATAGTGCTTTGAGCTTCCTGCATAGCTTTCGAAGATTTTGTATGCAGTGTGTGCGGCTTTCCGCCATGAGACATAAGTCTCGAGCTTTCCCTTAAAATCCGGGACTGATTTCACTATATCTAGCGTTTCATCGTATCGGACACCTGGAATTATTTCCGCATCTTTAAAGACTTCCACCTCGGGTACGGACACTAATAAGCTTTTAAACTCGTTTCTAATTTGTTCCACTTTTTATACTCATTCACGAAGTCCGTCCGTCTGTCCGTTCGTATGAACGCAATTCATTCCGGCGCTAATGAAGCTAGAGACTTGAAATTTGACCATATACTCGTGTATATCTCCGATTTATAAAATGTTAAAATTTTCCCGATCCGCCCACTAGGGGCGTGGAAATTGGAAAATGCATTTTTCGATATACCAGAAATCATTTTATTTGAAGAGCTAGAAAGCTGAAATTTGGTATGTAGATCTGCGTTGACCACCCAAGTCCAACAAGCTGTGGTGGATATATCTGAGTCCATTAGGGGCGTGGCAAATGTATCTTCTAGAGTTTTCAAGCTAGAACGTTAACATTTTGCACGTGAGCTAATCTTATGATTCTATAAAGACTGATAAATAAATATATATCCACGCCTACTATGGGTGTAGCAAATCGGACCTGAACATATAGTGATTTTTCAAATTTGGCTATATTTTAGGTATTATTGATGCTAGAGACCTGAAATTTGGTATTTATACGCAGCGTGGCAAACCGCAAAAGCTAATATCTCCTAAAGTATAAGAGCTAGAAGCTTAAAATTTGGATAATTGCGTTACTGGTAACCCCCTCTATCGGTGCCTTAAAAATAATTAGTTACGCCTCTTTGGGGGCATGGCATATCGAAAAATACCCTGTAATTTTAACATTTTTAGAGCGTAAGCATCCAAATTTTGCAATTAGGTTAGCGTTAGCTCGTTCTAAGAACTGACCTACGCCCAGTATGGGCGTGGCTTTCGCAAAAACCTGCATTTTCCACAGTATTAAAACTAAACTTAGCTACTGAATTGATGATGGGATGTGAATGAGTCGGTAACGCCCGACTGCAACGTTCTTACTTGTCTTTCATTTTAATTTTAACTGTTTTGTTAATGTTTTGGTTATTTTCATAAATTCTCGTATGGATCTTTTATAATAACCCATGAACCCTAAAAATGATTTGATTTCTTTGTGATTTTTTGGGTATAGCGAACCGTTTTATCGCTTTGATTTAATACCTTCTGTCGTTACTATGTGTCCCAAATACTTTATTTCTTTTCCGAGAAATTAGGATTTGTCAATTTGTAGCTTTAAGTTTGCTTTTCTAAGGCTTTCGAAAATATTTTGGAGGTATAATGACCTCCCTCCGCTGAGAACGCAGTTTTTTGTATGTTTTTTGTTTTCATTGTTCATTTCAATATGGTGATAACCACTTGCTAAATTTATTATCGAAAGGTATTTAGTTTGTCCTATTTTGTCCTCTTTTCTCCAGTACGTCGTTAATCAATAACATGGGATATTTGTCTTTTGTCGTTTTCTCATTAAGTTTTCTAAAGTCTACAACCAATCTTCACTCTCTTTGTTCTCAACTATCTAGTTTTTTCGGTACCTACCAGACAGGTGCAGTCCATGGTGAGTGCCTATGTCGAATTATTTTCTAACCAAGAAGTTTCTCTAGTTGGAACTTTACAGCCTTTCTTTCATTAAATCCGTATTTATACGATCTTGTATACACAGGAATAGTTTCGGTCGTAGTTTGGTCCTTGTGTTACTCTATAAGTAAATTTGGTAAGGTTACTTTTCGTAGGCCGGAGTGAAAGACTCAGTCTCACCAGGGCCAGAACTTACAAGAAAATTTGTAAGATACTACGGGACATACGTTGGCGGGAAGAATGGGAAAAGGGAGGGGTATTGGTTAGAGGTTAGGTGATCACGTGTCATAACCTTGCCGACCGCGCCCACGCATTTGCATGCGGGAAGGCGATAGCAATCGAGCCGCGCGGCTTGGCGCTCTTAAGATTGCATGTGTCGGGGTTGCACGGGAACGCTGTTGGGAGTTAGTGGGAAGCATTCAACTACTAGTCAGTTATTAGTTATTAGTTACTAATAGGCATATGTTATATTTTCTTTTCAAACTTAATTTATTACAACAATTTTGCCTTACTCAGTTTAGAATTCTAGTTCACCTCGAAAATGACCGCAAAACAAATATGGCTTCTTTGCCTGTCGCTTAATGTTCACTCAAATCTGTCGTTACTCATCGAACTTATACACTCACTTCAAACCGTCTTTCCCTTTCGAGCGCCGGAAACTCTCTTCGCGACGAGTGCCCAAAACTCACTCAAACTCCGCTCGCAGCTTTTGCTGCTCTTCTCCTTTTCCCGGCGCAGCTTCCCCCAATGTTGCAAATTATTACCCTACAAAACTAACTGATATGACACTTACTACTTACCGACTAATTAACAATGTCTTACTAACTAACAACTTATCGTACTTATTACTTAACTTACGCGCTAACAAATATTACTTACAAACTCCTATCTACTACAAATCTTACGCAATGTAAGGTGGGCCGTGAGCGAGCCCCCTTACAATGTTATTTGGTTATTTTCATCGTAGAATATCATTACACACTTTAAAGACAATATTTTTAATTCCTTCACCTCTTCCGTATTTAGATCAGATTTTATTTTGCTAAAAAAATTAAAAGAGTTTGGAAAGGTTTGCAAAGTTGCTTGAAAAGTAATGTTGAACTCAATATGTTGATCTCATTTATATGGGGATATTAATAACGGTTGATCAAAATACACAGTTCTTTCTGAATTACTATAATTGGTGATTTCCATGTTGCTTAAATTGTTTTCTGCCGAATACAACCCTCTTGACAGGATTAATTCGTCACCCAATCTTATCTCTTCAGAAAGAAATATTCCCTTTTATAAATTTACTGGGGCCTGAATAATCTTTGGCTTTGCTTCTCCTATTGTTTGCTAGTTATGTTTTTATACTCATTCACGAAGTGAATTATTATACTCATTCACGAAGTGAATTATTATACTCATTCACGAAGTGAATTAGTATATTGGTTTTGTGCAATGTCCGTCTTGCTGTCCGTCCGTCCGTCTGTCCGTCTGTCCGTATGAACGCAGTTCATTTCGGCGCTATTGAAGCTAGAGACTTGAAATTTGGAACACATACTCTTGTATATCTCCGATTTATAAAGTGTTAAAATTTTCCCGATCCGCCCACTAGGGGCGTGGCAAATCAGAAAATGCATTTTCTGATATACCAGAAATCATGTTAGTTGAAGAGCTAGAAATTTGATATGTAGATCCGCGTCGACCACCCAAGTCCAACGAGCTATGGTGGGCATATCTACGCCCATTGGGGGCGTGGCAAATCGGATAAAACTGGATCTCCTAGAGTTTTAAAGCTAGAACGTTAAAATTTTGCACGTGAGCTAATGCTATGATTCTATAAAGACTGATGAAAAAGTTATATATCTACGCCTTTTAGGGGCGTGGCAAATCGGACCTGAAGATGTAGTGATTTTTCAAATTAGCCTATATTTTAGGCACTATTGATGCTGGAGACCTAAAAGTCTGTATATATACGCCGGTTGACCTCCCAAGTCCAACGAGCTATGGTGGATATATCTCCACCCAAAGGGGGCGTGGCAGACCGCAAAAGCTTATATCTCCTACAGTTTAAGAGCTAGAAGCTTCAAATTTGGATAGTTGAGTTACTGGTAATCTCCTCTATCGATGTCCCAAAAATACCCTGTAATTTTCACATTTTTGGAGCGCAAGCATCCAAATTATGCAATTAGGCTACAGTTAGCTTGTTCTAAGAACTGGCTAATACTTGCAATAAATTGTTACAGTATTTATTCAACATATTGGTCATGCTACACCTCCTCTTTTTGAGAATAACGCAATTTCTTAATGTAGTTATTTACTATGATTTATGGTGTTACAAATTTTATAATAACTATAAATTTTGTATACCCTAAAACCTTTGAAAATGGGAAATCAGGGTATAATGGTGTTGTTGAAGTGTATGTAACAGGCAGAAGGAGGCGTGGCAGACCCCACAAAGTATATAAGGGCGACGAACTGAGTCGATTTAGCCATGTCCGTCTGTCTGTCCGTTCGTAAGTATGAACGCCTCGTTTTCAGAAGATATAAGAGCTAGAGACATGAAATTTTTTTAATGTCCGAAATCGATAGCTCGCCCAGTTATTTTTATCGATAAAAAACATTATCGAAAATCAGTTTAAAAATTTTATCTCCTACATCTTTAGAGCTAGAGTCTCCAAATTTTAAGTGTAGAATCATATGTACTTTGTAGATTTTCGACTTTTGTTATAATTCACGCCCCACTCCTATATCCATCCCCTTACCATTAAATTTGTAAACGACGTATTTCAAATACTACAAACTTGAGCTTCTGCAAATACACGCATAGTAATGATACAATCACAATCTAAAAGTTTCATAAAGAATGTAAATCTGTAAGAAAAATTATTAAACAATTAATTTCCCATGGTAAGCCCACACTGCAGCCCATGCGTGCGTTTGTATGTGTGTATTAGTGTGCGTGTCTGTGTTCGTGTTTCTTTTGTAAGCAGAAAGATGCGAAAAATTATATAAATACATATTAGTTCTCCGAAAGGTTCAGGGGATCTCGTAGTCGAGCAGTCTCGACAAGAGTTTTCTTACTAGTTTTCAAATATATTTCGTTTTTTTATAAAATATTTTATTGGGAAGATGCGAGCTTGAATGAATGGCACTTAATATTTTTCTTTTTCTTAATCAAACATACATATCATGCATATCTTATGCACACGCTCATTTGTATGTGTGTATGTTTTTATAATTCATCAGTCTTTATAGAATCATGGCATTAACTCACGTGCAAATTACAACGTTCTACCTTTAAAACTCTAGGAGATACAATTGGGCTTGGGTGGTCAACGCAGATCTACATACCAAATTTCAACTTTCTAGCTCTTCAACTAACAAAATTTCTGATATATCATAAAATTCATTGTCCGATTTGCCACGACCCTAGTGGGCGGATCGGGAAAAGTTTAACACTTTATACACGAGTATGTGTTCCAAATTTCAAGTCTCTAGTTTCAATAGCGCCGAATTAAACTGCATTCATATGGACAGATGGTCAGCAAGACGGACATTGCCCAAAACCAATATACTAATTATCTTTCGTGAATGAGTATAAAAACAGAATGATGCTAATTACGTGAGTTTTCCCTAATAAGTAGTGAGAGTAACAGAGTGTAACAGTTTGTATTCATGAGGTGTAGAAAAAATATATATAAACCGACTCAGCTCATAGGCCTGATCAGGAATATATATTTTTATAGGCCCCACCACGCCTCCTTCTGCCTGCTAAATACTTTCAGCAAAACCAATATACCCTTATTTCCCATTGTTTTGGAATGTACACACATTTACACATTATGATTACGTTCTGAAAGTTTCATTTAGATTGTATGTCTACAAAAGAAATTATTCAACAAATAAATTATCATAATATTGCCCACACTGCAGTGCAGGCCAAGCGCAGTCGCTGCTTACTGCGCAGTTAGTTGTGTATGTATGTGGGCATAAAAGAAGTGCAGAATGATTAGAACACCAGCTTGGAGGGTTCAGGGTATCTCGTAGTCGAGCAGTCTCGACTAGAGCCTTCTTACGTGTTCTGTTTGTTTCTTATGTAAGCAGAAAGCCGTGAAGAATTATGGTGAAATATATGACTAGGAGTTACCCTGAACGCTGAATAATGTGTGTTTTGAAATATACGCATTTATGATTTATAAGGGCAGAAAAGAAACATTTTGAATAACAATGTTTTTAATTGATATTAATATAATAACATTAAAACGAGTTTGTTGCGTTAACAAATATGGACAGACTGGCATACAGACAAACAGGTAGGGATATAAATAGGAGCTTGATTAAATTTGGCTCGGTAAAAATCGACCTGCAAAGATCGAGCATTTTTAAAAACATCTCAATAGTCTCTAAAGTGTTAAAATGCTCAAAATATAAAGGATTTTCTACAATTCACAATATGTCAAATCCCAATTGCGTCGCCCACAACCAGTGCCAATTTTCTCCTTGAGCTTTAGGAGGCTCTAGTTTTCTTCACTGAAATAGAATGCAGCAGCTTAATGTTGATCCCTAAAGATGATACTGCAATTTTATTTTGTATGAGCCGTTAAACTAACTTTCTTTTGAATACTGTTCTCCGATAGTGCTAATGATGAATGGAAAATTTTATCCGGGGTCTATGGCTGATGTCTTTACCTATCTACGTAAATTGTGGTTTCACTCCATGTCGTACTTGTAAAATGAGCTTCAATCTGTTAGCTTCTTAAGAGACAACGTTCAACTTTTATTACAGCTTATTTCATATATTATTCATTTAAAAGTTTTCATCAATTTTTTTAGGCAATATACAAAATGGTTGGATCGGTCATGAAAATGCCAGAAGATGAAAGCACACCGGAGAAAAGGACAGATAAAATTTTTCGCCAAATGGATAGAAACAAAGACGGAAAACTAAGCTTGGATGAATTTATAGAAGGAGCAAAAAGTGATCCTTCAATAGTGCGGCTTTTGCAGTGTGATCCGCAGGCACATTAGCTTACCAATAAATAAAACACAAGCAATAAACATTTTAACGTGAATTCATAAAATATTGTTTTGGATAAATAATGTAATTTAAGCAAATATAAACATAAATCAAAATTTAGGTTTTGTTGTCTTGCTTACATGTATTTTCAATTTATTAATATGAATATGAATATGATTTCATTAATATCACAAGTCTGATGGGGTATTTTATTTGCCAGACCGGTTAGCTTTTCAAAAATAATGGGTAGTCGAAAAAGTCTTTTCGTATTTGTAATTCAAATCATATTTTTTAATATTTATAATAAACTTTATTAAATCAAATATGCACCATTTTGGTCGACCACCTTCTGCCATTTTTCCACTAGAGACATAATTCCATTAGTGTAAAACTTTTGTGGTTTCTCTTTGAAAAAATGCTCCAAGTAATTTTCACAGGCTTCTCTTGAAGCCAACTTTATTCCATTAAGGGCATTGACCGAAATAAATGGTAGTCCGAAGGTGCAAGGTCAGGGCTATATGGTGATGGATGCATTAAAGCTTCCCTTCCAAGCTCTCTCAGAGTTTGCCGGGTCATCAAAGATGTGTGTGGTGGGCGTTGTCCTGATGGATCACAATGCCCTTTCTGTTGTCAGTTCTGGCCGTTTTTTTTCGATTGCTTGCTTCAATCTCATCAGTTGTTCACAGTAAATTGTCGAATCAATCGTTTGACCAGGCTGAAGCAGCTCATAGTGGATTATTCCTTTCCAATCCCACCAAACACACAGCATTACCTTTCGAGCCGTCTATCCTGGCCATTTAGTAATAAGTACGTAGATATTTTGATGCAGAGCCTTGTAGGTCTTTTCGGTATGAGTTTTATTTCATTCAAGTCTTAGGCTAAATACATAAAGATTTCTGTCGCTAAAAGCAACGGCAGAACGGGAGTATATAGCATGCCGTATTTGTGTGTATACACATATGTATGTTTGTATGTACATGCAGAAGGCATACATACATATACATAAGCTATTTTAAAATCCGAAATGCTATGGAAATTTTGAAAATGCTATTAGCTATAAATATAGCTATTTTACAACAGAATATTTTGAATTTGATTTTCGTAGTTAAAGAAAAAATTTGTTCGATTAAGTTCCAAATTGTACGTAATGATCTGTGCCATACTACCTCCACTACTTTATCGTATACTTTTACTTACATATGTATGTATATCATCACTAATGGTGTATTTACACCGTCACTAACTGCGCACTTCTCGGAATTAATTATGTGAAAGAGTGTATTAAGAAATGGAGAAAAACTAAAGGCAAAAATTGTGTGATTCGTGGACAAAAATCACAAAATTTATGGCGTGAATAAAAGAGGATGAGTCGAACAACACGCGGGCATATTGCATATACTGCAAATGCAGTGCTTTTGCAAATTACATGACATTAAAGTGCATCACTGACCAGAGAACACATAGACTAGACATGTAGAACAAAATTTTGTACAGCCGAAACTGTTAAGTTGGTCGACCACCATACTTCGTATTTGCTCGGCACGGTCGCTGGAGGTTCGAGCAGAGAAAATACTGCACGACAAAAACAATGCGCTGTGAGCGCTCTTCCCAAAATGGTCCCGATCCCATATGACAAAAATAAGCACCAACAAAAATCAACATAAAAAAAATCAACAAAAAAAGGAAAAAAAAATTGAAACACAAACAAAAAACAAGTAAGAAAGCTCTAGTCGAGACTGCTCGACTACGAGATACCCTGAACCCTCCGAGCAACAGCCATTTCAATCATTTTTAGTGTCTTTCAGCTTATACAAACACACACACACGCAAACACGTACATAGACACCCATAGGCACGCACGCATTAACAGGCATGGGCTGCAGTGTGGGCTTACTATGGGAACTTAATTGTTCAATAACTTTTTTTGTGGACGTACGTTCTTCATGAAACTTTCAGAATGTGGTTTTATCATTACTATGCGTATATTTGCCAAAGCTCAAGTCTCTAGTATTTGAAATACGCCTTTTACAGAGATGAGGGTAAGGGGGTGGATATAGGGGTGGGGGGTGAATTATAACAGAAATCGAAATTCTATCACGTGCAGTCGAGTCTACATTTAAAATTTGGAGACTTTAGCTCTAAAGGTGTAGGAGATATAATTTTATAACTGGTTTTCGATAAGGTTTTTGATCGATAAAAAAATAACGGGATGAGTTATCGATCTTTTGTGATAAACTCGATATGCGCGCGCTATATACGGACATTTGAAAAAAAAAATCAAGTCTCTAGCTCTAATAGCTTCGGAGATCGACGCGTTCATACATACGGACAGACGGACAGACGGACAGACGGACGGACGGACAGACGGACAGACGGACAGACGGACATGGCTAAATCGATTCAGTTTGTCGCCCTGATCAAGAATATATATACTTTGTGGGGTCTGCCACGCCTCCTTCTCCCTGTTACATACTTTTAACAAAACCATTATACCCTGATTTCCCATTTTCAATGGGTTCAGGGTATAAAAAACATATAAATAATTTAAATACTTTACTGCATTGATTTAATGAACGTTTACACATCTTACAAAAAAAAAATAAATAAATAAACAAAAAAACAAAAACAAAAAAAAAAAAAAAAAAAAAACAAAACAAAACAAGTAAGAAAGCTCTAGTCGAGACTGCTCGACTACGAGATACCCTGAACCCTCCGAGCAACAGCCATTTCAATCAATTTTAGCGTCTCTCTGCTTACACAAACACACACACACACGCAAACACATACATAGACACCCATAGGCACGCACGCATTAACAGGCATGGGCTGCAGTGTGGGCTTACTATGGGAACTTAATTGTTCAATAACTTTTTTTGTGGACGTACGTTCTTCATGAGACTTTCAGAATGTGGTTTTATCATTACTATGCGTATATTTGCCAAAGGTCAAGTCTCTAGTATTTGAAATACGCCTTTTACAGAGATGAGGGTAAGGGGGTGGATATAGGGGTGGGGGGTGAATTATAACAAAAATCGAAATTCTATCACGTGCAGTCGAGTCTACATTTAAAATTTGGAGACTTTAGCTCTAAAGGTGTAGGAGATATAATTTTATAACTGGTTTTCGATAAGGTTTTTGATCGATAAAAAAATAACGGGATGAGTTATCGATCTTTTGTGATAAACTCGATATGCGCGCGCTATATACGAGCATTTTAAAAAAAAGTTGAAGTCTCTAACTTCTATATCTTCAGAAATCGACGCGTTCATACATACGGACAGACGGACAGACGGACAGACGGACATGGCTAAATCGATTCAGTTTGTCGCCCTGATCAAGAATATATATACTTTGTGGGGTCTGCCACGCCTCCTTCTCCCTGTTACATACTTTTAACAAAACCATTATACCCTGATTTCCCATTTTCAATGGGTTCAGGGTATAAAAACAAAAAAAAAAACAAAAACAAAACAAAAACAAGTAAGAAAGCTCTAGTCGAGACTGCTCGACTACGAGATACCCTGAACCCTCCGAGCAACAGCCATTTCAATCATTTTTAGTGTCTTTCAGCTTATACAAACACACACACACACGCAAACACATACATAGACACCCATAGGCACGCACGCATTAACAGGCATGGGCTGCAGTGTGGGCTTACTATGGGAACTTAATTGTTCAATAACTTTTTTTGTGGACGTACGTTCTTCATGAAACTTTCAGAATGTGGTTTTATCATTACTATGCGTATATTTGCCAAAGCTCAAGTCTCTAGTATTTGAAATACGCCTTTTACAGAGATGATGGTAAGGGGGTGGATATAGGGGTGGGGGGTGAATTATAACAAAAATCGAAATTCTATCACGTGCAGTCGAGTCTACATTTAAAATTTGGAGACTTTAGCTCTAAAGGTGTAGGAGATATAATTTTATAACTGGTTTTCGATAAGGTTTTTGATCGATAAAAAAATAACGGGATGAGTTATCGATTTTTAGTGATAAACTCGATATGCGCGCGCTATATACGAGCATTTTAAAAAAAAGTTGAAGTCTCTAGCTTCTATATCTTCAGAAATCGACGCGTTCATACATACGGACAGACGGACAGACGGACGGACGGACAGACGGACAGACGGACAGACGGACATAGCTAAATCGATTCAGTTTGTCACCCTGATCAAGAATATATATACTTTGTGGGGTCTGCCACGCCTCCTTCTCCCTGTTACATACTTTTAACAAAACCATTATACCCTGATTTCCCATTTTCAATGGGTTCAGGGTATAAAAACAAAAAAAAAAACAAAAACAAAACAAAAACAAGTAAGAAAGCTCTAGTCGAGACTGCTCGACTACGAGATACCCTGAACCCTCCGAGCAACAGCCATTTCAATAATTTTTAGTGTCATTCAGCTTAAACAAACACACACACACGCAAACATATACATAGACACCCATAGGCACGCACGCATTAACAGGCATGGGCTGCAGTGTGGGCTTACTATGGGAACTTAATTGTTCAATAACTTTTTTTGTGGACGTACGTTCTTCATGAAACTTTCAGAATGTGGTTTTATCATTACTATGCGTATATTTGCTAAAGCTCAAGTCTCTAGTATTTGAAATACGCCTTTTACAGAGATGAGGGTAAGGGGGTGGATATAGGGGTGGGGGGTGAATTATAACAAAAATCGAAATTCTATCACGTGCAGTCGAGTCTACATTTAAAATTTGGAGACTTTAGCTTTAAAGGTGTGGGAGATATAATTTTATAACTGGTTTTCGATAAGGTTTTTGATCGATAGAAAAATAACGGGATGAGTTATCGATCTTTTGTGATAAACTCGATATGCGCGCGCTATATACGAGCATTTTAAAAAAAAGTTGAAGTCTCTAGCTTCTATATCTTCAGAAATCGACGCGTTCATACATACGGACAGACGGACAGACGGACAGACGGACGGACGGACAGACGGACAGACGGACATGGCTAAATCGATTCAGTTTGTCGCCCTGATCAAGAATATATATACTTTGTGGGGTCTGCCACGCCTCCTTCTCCCTGTTACATACTTTTAACAAAACCATTATACCCTGATTTCCCATTTTCAATGGGTTCAGGGTATAATAAGCACAAAAAAGGAAAAAATTGAAACACAAACAAAAAAAAACAAGTAAGAAAGCTCTAGTCGAGACTGCTCGACTACGAGATACCCTGAACCCTCCGAGCAACATCCATTTCAATAATTTTTAGTGTTATTCAGCTTAAACAAACACACACACACACGCAAACATATACATAGACACCCATAGGCACGCACGCATTAACAGGCATGGGCTGCAGTGTGGGCTTACTATGGGAACTTAATTGTTCAATAACTTTTTTTGTGGACGTACGTTCTTCATGAAACTTTCAGAATGTGGTTTTATCATTACTATGCGTATATTTGCCAAAGCTCAAGTCTCTAGTATTTGAAATACGCCTTTTACAGAGATGAGGGTAAGGGGGTGGATATAGGGGTGGGGGGTGAATTATAACAAAAATCGAAATTCTATCACGTGCAGTCGAGTCTACATTTAAAATTTGGAGACTTTAGCTTTAAAGGTGTAGGAGATATAATTTTATAACTGGTTTTCGATAAGGTTTTTGATCGATAGAAAAATAACGGGATGAGTTATCGATCTTTTGTGATAAACTCGATATGCGCGCGCTATATACGAGCATTTTAAAAAAAAGTTGAAGTCTCTAGCTTCTATATCTTCAGAAATCGACGCGTTCATACATACGGACAGACGGACAGACGGACAGACGGACAGACGGACAGACGGACAGACGGACATGGCTAAATCGATTCAGTTTGTCGCCCTGATCAAGAATATATATACTTTGTGGGGTCTGCCACGCCTCCTTCTCCCTGTTACATACTTTTAACAAAACCATTATACCCTGATTTCCCATTTTCAATGGGTTCAGGGTATAAAAACAAAAAAAAACATATTTATATAATTTAAATACTTTACTGCATTGATTTAATGAACGTTTACACATCTTACAAAAAAAAAAAAAAAAATCAACAAAAAAACAAAAAAAAAACAAAAAAAAAAACAAAAAAAAAACAAAAAAAAAAAACAAAAAAAAAACAAAAAAAAAAAACAAAAAAAAACAAAAAAAAAAAACACTTCACTGCTCTGCACTGCTCCGCTGGCACCTACCGGGCCTGGACGACTGAAGAAATGCTGCAGCTGCTGCCCTTTATATAGGGCGACTTTCACTCAAAGCCTGAATCGCTCTCAAATGTTGAGCCTAGCGCCATGTAGAGATCGTAGCAATTGAGCTTTAAGTGCTGCTGCTGCTGGCATTCCAGCTTCGTTTTACTCAATCATATATGCCAAATCAATACTGCTGCATACATTTTGACAACTTAGAGTATCTTCTGTAGTTCTTCTTCATCCCTTGCTCTTTTTTAGGCAGACAGACAAATGCGTTGAGTGGCATTGAGCCTAAATCGTAAACAGTTTAAGTGAAAGAGATCTAGTATATGACTCAGAGGCAGAATATGTAACCGATCAAAAAAGAATTGAAGGAGAGGGAGTTGCGAGTAAATGAGAGTATAAGCTCACACACAGACACAAAAAAGCCGCGAAAACATTCTTAATGCTTACCAACACTTATACGACGTAGTAATAGGAAATATAATATGCATGTACTTGTGTGCTCTGCCAAACTTTGCATTCCGTTTTAGGTTTCATTTATTCTCACTCATTTTACTGAAGGCGCTAAGCTATGGCATCTAATGCCACTCCAATAGCAACACCGATTGCAGTGTCATATTCGTGCGTACGAGTGTGTGCGTGTGAAGCGGTGAATTATTGAAATATGTATTAGTTGCTCAAAGGGTTTAGGGGCATTGTCGACTAGAACTTTCTGACTTGTTATACCCTGAACCCATTGAAAATGGGAAATCAGGGTATAATGGTTTTGTTAAAAGTATGTAACAGGGAGAAGGAGGCGTGTACGTTATAGAATTTCGATTTTTGTTGAATTACCACCAACCCCCCTCCCCCCCCACCCCTATATCCACCCCCTCACCCATAAGTTTGTAAAAGGCGTATTTCAAATAGTAGAGACTTGATCTTCGGCACATACACGCATATTAATGATATAAACACAATCTAAAAGTTTCATGAAGAACGTACGTCCACAAAAAAAGTTATTAAGCAATTAAGTTCCCACACTGCAGCCCATGCGTGCGCGCCTATGTGTGTCTATGTATGTGTGTTTGTGTGTGTATGTGTGTGTTTGTGTGTGTTTGTGTGTTTTTTTTTTTTTTTTTTTATATTCGTTTATTGACATTCTTATTATTATTACAATTTGCAAGTTGTGTGGTGGCTAGGATAGCGCGCGATGCTTGCGGGACTGCCGTAAAGCATTGCTTCGCAAGCACTATGCGCTACCTTAGCCTGGGACAGCTCGTCTTCTTATTCGCTCGACTCTGCGGAGCTCCATCATCACTGTGGCCGCGAAGGTGCTTGTTGGTTCCCAGGCCTCCTCCGACTCCAGCATGGCGTTGACTATGTTGTCCGCTCTGATGGAGCGGCCCAATGCCTCTTCTAGACGACGCCTCTCCTCCAGGAACCGTCCACATTCGAAAAGAATGTGATTGGCGTCTTCCACATGCCCTCGCTCGCACCAGGGGCACTCGTCAGATTCCTCGTGACCAAAGCGCTTCAATTAGCTCCGTTGTGTGTTTGTGTAAGCAGAGAGACACAAAAAATTATTGAAATAGCTGTTGCTTGAAGGGTTCAGGGGATCTCGTAGTCGAGCAGTCTCGACTAGAGCTTTCTTACTTGTTTATACCCTGAACCCATTGAAAATGGGAAATCAGGGTCTAATGGTTTTGTGAAAAGTATGTAACAGGCAGATGGAATCATCGCAGACCCCATAAAGTATATATATTCTTGATCAGGGCGATGAGCTGAGTCGATATAGCCCTGTCCGTCTGTCCGTCCGTATGAGCAAAAGGATCTCAGAAGTTATTAGCTAGAGAGCTGAAATTTGGTATGCATACTCGTGTATACCATAGGCAGTACAAATTTACCTTATTTTTTCGATAACTCATCCGATATCGTTTTTATCGAGAATAATCGATAAATTGAGTACGTTTTTTCAGCCTAATTTGAACACTTTTAGACATAGAGACTTCAGATTTACTGTGTATATACATTTGATGGATACACACATTTTATAATTTACAGATTTTGGATACCACGCCCCCTTCGCCCCCAATTCGTAAAAAACGTATATCAAGTACTAGAGACTTGTGCTTTGGAATGTACACATTTATACATTATGAATACGTTCTGAAAGTTTTATTAAGATTGTACGTCTACAAACGAAATTATTCAACAAATAAATTCTCATAATATTGCCCATACCGCAGCGCAGTCCAAGCGCAGTCGATGCTGCGCAGTTAGCAGAGCACGGGCCTATGCGTGCGGGTGGAAGCATGTGTATGTATGTGTGCAGAATGATTGGAACATGGAGGATGATCAGCATGGAGGGTTTAGGGTATCTCCTAGTCGAGCAGTCTCGACTAGAGTCTTCTTACTTGTTATGTTTTGTTTTTATTATACCCTGAACCCATTGAAAATGGGAAATCAGGGTATAATGGTTTTGTTGAAATGTATGTAACAGGCAGATTGAGGCGTGGCAGACCCCACAAAGTATATATATTCTTGATCAGGGCGACGAGCTTTGTCGATTTGGCCCTGTCCGTCTGTCTGTCTGTCCGTGAAACATGTTTATTAAAATTAACTCTTCTTGACTCATGATTACAGAATTAATGATGTTTAACCTTGCCCACTGAATGGCGTGTCTGATATTAATAATTTCTTTCTTTATCAGTCTTACTTGATTTTGGAAGCTAATTGCTATTTCGTCGCTAAAAAGGCTTCCCTTTTTGATGGAATTTGTTAAATCGTTTGAGATTTTAGTTAACTTGTTGATTCTTTGTTCTAACTGCCTATTTATGATTACTTGTTGGTTATTATTTGATACTAACTTATCAAGGTTTTGTGTCAACATTATTAAATCGTCGTGGTCAGGGTTTCCTGCTACGTACTTCCAAGCTGATCCTATCCAATTTATAGATCTAGCCTTTCTATGATTTAATGAGGATGTTATTGCGTAGAAAATGGTAAATGTTTGGGTTATTTCATGATGCAGAGTGGGATATAGATTATTGTTTTTTAGTTCATTTTCAGTGTACTGTGCTAAAGTTTCAATTGCTTTTTCTATTTGGTTCAAATCTATTATGTGAGCAATGGTTGTAGTAGAAATTTGAAGTTTTCCCACCCCCTTGTTGATGGTAATGGTCTGGGCATTAGTGACGTTAAGGATTTCCATAAAACATGTGTTAATCCTTATCATGGTAGCCAGTAACCTGAGGAAAAGAAATTATTGATTTTTATACTCATTCACGAAGTGAATTATTATACTCATTCACGAAGTGAATTAGTATATTGGTTTTGTGCAATGTCCGTCTTGCTGTCCGTCCGTCCGTCTGTCCGTATGAACGCAGTTCATTTCGCCGCTATTGAAGCTAGAGTCTTAAAATTTGGAACACATACTCGTGTATAGCTCCGATTTATAAAGTGTTAAAATTTTCCTGATTCGCCTACTAGGGGCGTGGAAAATCGGAAAATGAATTTTCCGATATACCAGAAACCATATTAGTTGCAGAGCTAGAAATCTGAAATTTGGTATGTAGGTCCGCGTCGACCACCCAAGTCCATCAAGCTATGGCGGATATATCTACGCCCATTGGGGGCGTGGCAAATCGGATAAAACTGTATCTCCGGAAGTCATAAAGCTAGAAAGTTGAAATTTTGCACGTGAGCTAATGGTATGATTCTATAATGACTGATGAAAAAATTTTATGTTTACGCCCGCTAGGGGCGTGGCAAATCGGACCTGAAGATATAGTGATATTTCAAATTTTGCTATATTTTAGACACTTTTGATGCTAGAGACCTGAAATTTGGTATATATATGCGGGGTCACAAGCTACGTCCAACGAGCTATGATGGATATATGTCCGCCCAAAGGGGGCGTGGCAAACCGCACAAGCGTATATCTATATAATATATATTATAGTTTATAGTTTAAGAGCTAGATGCTTCAAATTTGGATAGTTGAGTTACTGGTAACATCCTCTATCGATGTCCCAAAAATAATAGTTACGCCTCTTTGGGGGCGTGGCATATCGAAAAATACCCTGTAATTTTCACATTTTTGGAGCGTAAGCATTCAAATTTGGCATGTACGTTACGGTTAGCTCGCTCTAAGAACAGGCCAAAAATGATGCGTCTACGGCCACTGGGGGCGTGGCAATCCGCATTTGTAGTATCAAATTGCGATATTCATATGCGTGAGCCAATTAATTATAATGGGATCAACGTTTGGGCTGTGAATGAGTATTCTGCAATCGGTATCATAGACTGCTCTATCTAATAGTTCCTTGAAACTGTTCTGTTTGTGGTTATTCTTTAGGCATCTCATTATTTCGGATAAGGTAGAATGGAATCTTTCCACTTGGCCGTTAACTGAGGTTTTGTAAGGTGGAGCTTTATAAATTTCGATATTCAATTGATCTTTGAGCATAAAGGTTATGGTTTCTGAGCTTAGCGACCTTTCGTTATCCATTACGATACACTTTGGTACTCCATAATAGAATACTAAGTCATGTAATGGCTCCTGTATATAGAATTTATCGAGTGCTGTTAGCACCAATACCTTTTCTGTTGAATAAATGTCTACATGAATAATTTCTCCTGGATATTTTAGGATAGGGGTTTCTTTTAGTTCTGGGTTCCTAGGGGGCCTATCGTACTTTTGTTCTTTGCATGTCCTGCATTGTTCGATGAGATTTGTAATATTTGCTTTCCGCTGTCCGTTAAAATGTCTTTTACATATGATGAGGTAAATCTGATTTTATGGTTTCTGAAGTGTAAAGGATATATTTTCTGTATTATTCTCATTATATCTTCTGATGTTATGATTCCGTTCAAAGCTGATGGATTTAAATATTTTTTTAAGATGTTCAGTATATCTTTTTCGTTATAGTCTGGTTGTTGAATCGTATGCCTATGGAATGTTGGGATGTTGAAACTGTAGTTTGTTGAGTCATCTTTCTTGATGAAGATTTGATTTTTGAATGCATTGATAGGGGCTTCTGTGCTGAAAATTTGGTTATCTGATGAACTTTCCGAACTATGTTGTGTTGACGCAACTGAATTAATCTGGCTAGGCCTTGATAATGCATCAGCGACTACGTTGCTTTTACCCGCTTTGTAAAGTAATTCGTAATTATATTCCTCGAGGTATGCTTTCCATCTTTAAAAGGTGTTTCGTTTGGTTTTGGATTTGTTACGTGTCTTGGTTGTATGTAATTTCTGTTTGAGCAAGTATCGATAAGAATTTTGAAGTGTCGTGACCCCCCACTCTACATTCGAAATAGGGTAGCGAGGAGTCGCTCATTCTAAAAAATTCTTTAATTTCCATTCCAGCTGCTAAGCGAATAAGTGAGGGGTTGGTGATCAGTGTAGATTTTAACTTTTGATCTACCGTAGAGGTAGTTTCTGAGGGCTTTTAATGCCCAAATTATGGCTAACATTTCTTTCTGGTTAGTGGCGTAATTTTCTTCTGCTTTGGAGAGCGTTCTAGAGAGAAAGGAAATTGGTCTGTCACGTTGACATAGTACTGCGCCTACGGCGAAATCGGTAGCATCTGTTGTTAGTTGAAGAATAACTTCATCGGACACTAATGAATTCCTGATTTTGTTGAACGCTTCTATTGCGTCTTGGTTCATATTTATTATTTATTCTTTGAATTGTTTTTGGACATTCGTCCATCTTCCCCTCTTAAAAGATAGCTAAGTGGTTTAGCTAACTTAGCGAAATCCCTTATGAACCTTCTATAGTAGCCTGCTAGTCCCAAAAATGCTCTTAGATCCTTTAAAGTTCTGGGCTGTGGGTAATTGGCTATTGCTAGTACTTTGTTTGGGTTTGTTTCAATGCCTTTGTCAGAAATAACGAATCCTAAAAATTCAACCTTGTTTTTGTAAAACTCGCATTTGTCCAATTGACATTTCATATGGGCATCTTGCAGAGTTTGGAAAATTGTTTGAAGGTTTTTTGTATGTGATTCCCTGTCTTTATTAAAAATTATGATGTCATCGATATAAATGTAGCAGATTTTCCCGATGTGTTCTCTGAGAATGTCATCGAGCGCACGCTGAAAAAATAAATGGTGCGTTTTTTAATCCGAATGGAAGTCGTGTAAACTCATATTTTCCGTTATTCACGGAGAAGGCTGTTTTTGGAATATCTGATGTTTTTAGCGGGATTTGATGAAATCCGCTCTTAAGGTCGAGGACAGAAAAGAGTTTATTGTTGCCGAGCTGAGCTAATACCTCGTTAATCTCAGAAATGAGGTATTTGTCTGCTATAGTGGCTTTATTGAGTTTTCGATAGTCTATGACCATTCGAAATTTCTTTTCACCGGATGCATCTAGTTTCTTAGGAACTATCCATACTGGTGAGTTATAAGGTGACCGTGAAGGTCGAATAATGCCATTATCTAGCAGCTCTTGGATTTGTCTATTCACTTCATCTTTTAAGGACATTGGATATTGATTGAACTTGGAATATATTGGCGAATCAGCAGAGGTTCTTATTTCTGCTTCAACATTCGTAGCGTATGTTAATTTTCCGTTTGGGTCCGCAAAGAGATTAGGGTATTTCTGGACCAATTAGTCAAGGTCTACTTTTTGTCTGTCGTCTAAATGTTCCGTCCTGGGTATGATTTTGTTGACTGCTTCATATTTTTTTTCTTTTATCGGTATCTTTTTCTCCTTTAATTGTCATTACTTTGTTGGCTACGTCGATTACTGCTTCTAGATCTTTAAGGCTATCGTTGCCAAGAATGGCATCAAATGATTTTAAAGTTGGTAGTAGAAAAAATTTTACGTTACATTCTGGATGGTTAAATAAATTTTGCAAGTTTATGGTGTGTTATTTCGATGCTACCTCCTACAGTTATTGCTTTAAAAGGTGTTTCGTTTGGTTTTGGATTTCTTACGTGTCTTGGTTGTATGTAATTTCTGTTTGAGCCAGTATCGATAAGAATTTTGAAAGTTTCATGACCCCCCACTCTACATTCGAAATAGGGTAGCGAGGAGTCGCTCATTCTAAAAAATTCAAATCTGTATCGGGGTATTGTGTGGTTTCTGGTTCGTTGTTTGCGTTTGCTTGCTCCATATATTCTGTCAAGCTCATGTCATATTCCTCCTGGCTATTAGCTTCAGTCATTTCTTGCTCGTACTTTTCATAGTCCGTCATGGTGGCGTATGCCTCAGCATAACTTTGTTCGTTTTGTTCCTGGCATTCTACTCCCTCAGTGTTAAAGAGTCTTTGTCTTTTCCCATCTTGGTTTACGGGGACTGGTGGCCTTTTGCCGCTCTCAAACTGGGGTCTGTTCATATAGTTGACCATCTTCGTTTGCATACTACGATCAACGTCCATTGGTTCTGCTGGCTTGACAGCAGTCGGACGAGGTGGGGCTATTGGTTGGGTCTGTCGATATTGATTAAGTTGGTTTGGTTGTGACCAGTATTGTGGTTGATAGCCAAATTGGTTTGGTGGTCTTTGAAATTGACTGGGCTGTACCTGGTTATAACTGTAGAATGGTCTAGGTTGTGGTACTGGTCTCCGTGGAGGAATTGGAGGTGGATTCTGATATGGAAGATATATCGGAAGTCTATAAGTTGGATTGCTTGATGGAGTTGGTATGAACCTACGAGGTGCCGGAATTGGATTCTGGTCTATGTTTCTGAATTTCATGTTTTGCTGTCTGTTGTTTGCATAAGTTGTCCTATAGGTTTGGTTTTCTAACTTTAGGCACAAATGCAAGGCTTGCGGCAAGTCAGTTGGTTCCTTGATGCCGAGAAGGCGTGGTAAATCGTCACGTAGTCCTCTTACAAACGTATCTAATGCTCTATCCCTATAGGATTTTGTCATAGCTACCTCGGTTTGCCTGTCTAAATTCATACAGCTAACCTTATTAAAGATCAAAGATAGGTGTTTGTAAATATTCTGATAAAATTCTTCAACTGTCTGTTGTCCATTTTGTGTCATAGTAGTTAGTTGGTATTCAAGTGTACTTAGGTCTTGTTTATCCGCAAAGTGCAGAGTAAGGTATCGAGCAATTGCCTCCCAGTTCAGGGGCATATTGCAGGAGTCCAATACTTGGTCTGCGTGGTGCGTTATCTTACTACGGATCGTTTGAAGAATACCAAAGTATTTTGGTGATCCTTTGATACTAGAGTAGGCCTCTAGTATCCTGTCTACACCCTTTTTCCAGGAGCTAAACTCAACTGGATCTCCTGAGAATTCCCTCATACCTTTTACTATGTCCGGGACGCGATCTAAGTCAGTAATGTTGCCTCTAGAGTCGGGGTCTATACTATAGGCGGCTGCCTCAGCAAAATCGCTAGTATTAATATTTACGCTCATGTTGTTTAATATTGTCGTCAATCTGTCATTAATAATTCGGTCGATATGGTTTTCGATAGAATTTGTTTCCCCATTTCTATTATTTTGGTGCATGGCCTGTCTACTTGTTGCTCCCTGCTGCTGTCTTTGGTTATATTCGTCGTTATTGGTGTTAATTGGCGCAGAAGTTGGTAGTTCGTCCATGTTCACTGCATTAAGTACTGCTGGTCGTATTAAGTTATTTGGATTGGCCATAATTAGTTATTATTTTGTTAGTATGAGCGGACGTGTTTGTGAATGAAAGTTAATATTTAAAAAATGTTTGAATATGTAAAAAATATTTGTAGTGTCAGGGTTATAAAAGAGAAATAAATTTTATATTTTATATGGATAGTAAAAATTTTAGTTTCAAAATGATACGTTTTATTATACCCTGAACCCATTGAAAATGGGAAATCAGAGTATAATGTTTTTGTTGAAATGTATGTAACAGGCAGAAGGAGAGTGGCAGAATCGTTTTGTGTTATCGTGTCAATTAATGATAATACGCACTTAGATACGTTTTGCTCTGTCGGGGTAAATCGTGGCCGATTCGCGTACTTAGAAAACTTTTTGCACTATCGTAATCGCGATCGGTCCCTGCTCGGGCGCCAGTTAAAATAAAATAAGCGAATATTTATTTTACGTGTGAATCTGTATATTTCAAAAATCGGACTGAATAATTCTTAAGACAATGCTACCCTAGCTAGCTAGAATGACGGCTGCAACGTTGCTCGCATCCGGCGACGGCTGGATTCCTAAGAATTGCAGGCTGCAGAATAGCAGACTGCTGATTAGGCGTTTTTGGGCAAGTGTGCCGGTTGTTGACCGCGACGGGAAATTGTGCAACAATTTTGTTGTTAACTTATATATAAATATATGCGTATATGTTATGAGAGCTATTTAAGAAGAAACAAATTTAAACTTATAAAATTGTACGATTAAGAAATATAAAAGTATTAAGTGCCCTTTATTAAAGCTCGCACCTTTCCCAATAAAATATCTATTTTATAATAAAAACAAAATATGTATGAAAAAAAAAAACATAACATTGAAGGGGCTTTGAACCTCCGCTACTCTAACATAACTTGCGTCGCCTTTAGCACCCACGCTATTGCATTGCTTGACTATATGGTAGGTAAAATGCAATAACGTAATAACAGAGCGTCATCTGACCAAACTACAGTAACAGCTAGAAAATCCAGAAATCAATCGCAATTTTTAGAACATGCTTTTGTCTATACGCATAGAATAAACGATGAGTGTGTGCACATGTATTAGAAAATCGCGCTGATCTGCTGCTAGCTGGGAACCGGTATCCAAAATATAACTAAAATCAAAATTTTATAAAATTAATTTGAAGATCCTAGCTCTAAAGATGTACTAGATATAAACGGCAATAGCTATCGATGATTTTTTAAAAATTATAATGGGATCAACGTTTGGGCTGTGAATGAGTATTCTGCAATCGGTATCGCCCGACTTCTCACTTGTTTTATTATTATTTTTTTTGCTTTTTATACCCTGAACCCATTGAAAATGGGAAATCAGGGTATAATGGTTTTGTTGAAAGTATGTAACAGGGGGAAGGAGGCGTGGCAAACCCCAAAAAGTATATATATTCTTGATCAGGGCGACGAACTGAGTCGATTTAGCCCTGTCCGTCCGTCCGTATGTATGAACGCGTCGATTTCAGAAGATATAGAAGCTAGACTTGACTTTTTTTAAATGACCGTATATACAGCGCGGATATCGAGTTTATCACCAAAAATCGATAACTCGTCCCGTTCTTTTTTTATCGATAAAAAACCTTATCGAAATGCAGTTATAAAATTATATCCCCTACATCTTAAGAGCTAGAGTCTCCAAATTGTAAATGTAGATTCATAAGTACGTTATAGAATTTCGATTTTTGTTTAATTTCACCCCCCACCCCTATATCCACCCCCTCACCCATAAGTTTGTAAAAGGCGTATTGTAGTATGTTGTATGTCATATAAGCATATGCTCACAGTATTGTAGTGTATACAATATATGAAGTTGACATATGCCCAAAATATAAGTAAGAGTATCATACTCACAACATAGCAACACTTTGTTGCTTTATTTATATTATAACAACTATACATAAGCGCCGTAATATGATCGGTCACTTATGTATAGTCTGGCCTGCAGCGTGGGATCTGCAACGTAAGCATTGTTACGTTCTCGTCCACGCCGTAGCTTAAACGCTAAATGTATATGCCTTCTGCATATACATACAAACATATATACACACACATACAACATGCTATATACTCCCATTCTGCCGCTGCTATGAGCGACAGAATTCTTTATGTAAACTTTATGTACTTTAGGCTAAGACTTTACTTGAATAAAATACGGAGAGCATTCGCTATCCAACGATCAAACCAAGCAGTCCAACTTTTATTTGATTACATGGCGACCGTGACAGGTGTCACTCTCGTGCAATTTAAATTTTGTGTTAAGAAATACTTAAATAAGTGTTACGTGGCTGCATACCTATTGCATACCTGCATACCTGCATACCATCCTTGGTGGACAAAATGGCCCAGCCAATGCTGATTTAAACAACAGCAACAACAGCAACAACAACAATATTCACTCCGCTCTGTGAATACAAGAGCTGAACAACAAAAGCAACAGCAACAACAACAGCAGCGACAGCAACAGCAACAGCGGACATCAGCGTCCATAATGATCTATAAATATAGAAGCCTGTGCAGACCAGCACCGGCCACGCCCAGCGCGCCAAGTTGGGCCCCGGAAGTAAATGACGAAAACAACAATGAGCATCAGCGGCCGTAATCATCAATAAATATAGAAGCCTGTGCAGACCAGCACCGGCCA